>CAUYUJ010019967.1:44116-113522 GCA_963575745.1 Prorocentrum cordatum
TCGCTCCTCCTCCTCCTCCTCCTCCTCCTCCTCCTCCTCCTCCTCCTCCTCCTCCTCTTGCTCCTCGCTCGCCGCGACGGGTAGCCGGGCTGTGGGCGGGGGCTCGGGGCAGGCACCAGAGCAGGGGCAGACGGGAGGAGGCCCGAAGGTGCAGCGGTGGGGACGAGGGAGTGAGGGCGGCGCGATCTGATGCGGAGGCGTGCCGACTCGTGCGCACGAGACCCGAAACGTTCTCTCAGGGTCAGGGCCCGAGCGGACTCACAGACACGCGCGCTTGTATCGGCGAGCACAACAGGGTAGCGCGAGGGGGCGGACTGTCAAGACGACTCCCTGCTTTTTGACACTCGCTCACCTGCCAAGGAGCTTTCGACCATGCCTCCAAGAAGGGGATGCGCCCTTCTAAAAAATCCCCTGCCTTCTTAGGCATTGCCCCCTTTTGCCTCACCCCATTGTGCGCGCCGCCTAGCTTTGCAAGCACACCGTGCTCGATGGATGCTAAGCCTCTGGCAAGCGGAAAAGTGGCAAAGCGCCAGCGTCTAACACTACATTGCTCTGACCTCGTCTTTTCCAGCCCTTCAAACTGCAACGCCCTCTGCCTGTATCGGACATTTAGATGTGTATGCACGAGACTGCCAGGATCTCAAGGTTTCTCCCCCCTCCCTCCTCCCGCCCCCCCGCCTCCGAGGGAGACTCCCGCACACACACCGTGGATTTAATGCCATAACTCGGCCCTGTGGCAGCCGTTCGGAACGATCCGGGCACCCCCGGCACGCCCTCGGTGAGACGCAGCCGATGGAACGCATCCCGAGGCTGGAAAACCGCCGAGAACCGACAGAACACCCTCAGCCCAAGATCTCGGACCCCGAACCCGAGACTCTCCCCCCATCCCCCCATCCCCTTCGAGGAGACTCTGGGCCAGGATCTCCAGGTCCCTCCTCGCCGCCGCCTCCCGCCGCAGGCTTCGGCGAGGCCTCGCGCTCCTGTGGCTGGGCCGGCCGGCCGGCGGCGTCAGTCGAGCACCACGGCCTCCACGGCCTCGCGCTCGAAGGGCGCCGCGGACGGGGCCTCGGGCTGCGGCGGCGGGGGGCGGCCCGGTGGGCGGAGGTGCGTTGGGAGGGGCGTGGGCAAGGAGGGGCCGTGCAGCCATGCGGAGGGACACAGCGATCCTGCCCCTCCGCCCGCTCCCTCCCCCCCCCCCTCGCTGCCTCCTCCCCTCCCCGCCGGGCGGGGGCGGGCGGGGAGGGGAAGGGGCACGGAGGAGAGGGGGCGGAGAGGGGGAGGGCGAGGGAGAGGGGACCCTGCAGCCTGCGGGAGACAGAGATCCCAGATGCTCGCCATCGCTCGGACGTCCATTCCCTGTGTTTTTTGTTGGTTTCGTGCGTGTTTTTTTCGCCAACTGATCAAGGATGCTCCTCGATGGCCCTCGCTGAGAAAAAAACGCACATGTCCGAGCGATGCCAAGTGGCCCCGGTCATGATAACCTCCAGGAAACATCTCCCTCCTGCCGTGTCGCCCCCCGAAAGACCCCCCAAAAAAAATCCAGAATCCCCCAATGTCTTACGCCCTCCTCATCCAGTCCACGGTCTCCAGGTCCCATAGGCCCCTCGAGGCTGCCGCATGCACCAAAAAGCCTCCTGAGAGGCCCAGAAACCCAGAAGGGGCAGAGCAAACGCATCCAAACACAGATTTCCGACTCTCGAAAGTCCTCCCCTTGCGTACGTAACTGGGGAAGTTGATGAGAAGGCAGCCGACCGAGCTGGCAAGCGGACCTTCCCTCCCACCCATGCGCCTCGAACGCGTTCGCATGCGATCTCCAGGTGGAGGGAGACTCCTGGCACGACGGCGGCTGATCCTCCCTCCTTCCCTTACTTCCTCCTCTCCTGCCTCCTCCCCCCTCCTCCTTTTTTCCCTCCTGCCTGCCGCCTCCTGATTTATCCGCCACCGTGCCTCTGGCACGAAGTGGAGCACCTTCACGTGGGCTCATGCGACACTGCGAGGCAGAGGCTGTGCTGCTGCTGCAGCCTGAGCTGTAAATCTTGAGGGGCCTGCACCAGCCTTTTCCCGCGCCGTGACGGGGCGTCCTGGGGTTTCCCGGGCTGCCTTCCATGAGTTCTGGGGTAAGTCCTGCAGGTCCTCTGGGCGTTGAGCCCGCCCACAACGGTCCAAGAACACCCCGACTTGCCGAAACACAATTCACACGTCGTCAATCTTCCCGAGACGCTCCCAAACACCTCTAAGACGAGCCCTCCAAGAGGCCCCTGAGAGGCATTCCAAAAGGCCCTCGTTTTCATCCAAGCAGCCCTTGGCCCACAACCCAAGCGCGTTGGCGGGTTAGGCCGACGGCCACTAGAAACTTCCCACGAGAGTCGCAGTCTCAGACTCTTTTTGCGGGTCGGCGGAATGACGTAAGCCATTTGAATATCCTAGAGGTCGAACCTCCCTGATGTCGCTTCTCCACCCGCCCGGCCCCCAACATCCCAGACGCCCGACGTCGTGACTCTTCTTTCTCGCGGCGTGGACGCCCAGAGCTCTGGACAACACTCCCACGGCTCACTTCCCAGCCCGAGTATGTTCTTGATGGTTCAGGTAAAACAGGGCTAAGATCGGGATAAATCGCCCCAGAGCGTTCCGGAGCGCTCTCAGAGCGTTCCGGAACGCTCTGGAGCGGCCGCGGCGCCCAATACATCCTCCAAACCCGCCGATTCTCAGAGATTTCGAGTTATCCCGATCCGATTTTGTCCCGATCTTCGCGTCGTTTCATCAGGGGCCCTGGCACGGGGCCCCAGCGGGGGCCGCACGGGGCCGGGCACCCCCGCCGGGTGCGGCACCTGCCCGCTCTGTGCCTGTCCCTGGCGCCATCGAGGTCCCCCTCCGTCGCCCGCCACGCGCGTTGGGGCGCGTCGGGGAGGTCTGTCGCGGAGGAGGTCGGTCAAGCCGCCGTGAGCTTGCTCGCGGCGCCAGGGGATCCGGCGCAGCGCGCCGCCCAGCCTCTCAGGCAACTGTAGAGAAGGGAAAGGGCGCGCAGACGAGGGGGGAACGCACGTTGCCCCAAACGAGGCAAGTGGAAGCGAAACCGCTCCTCACACAGAGTAGGTTGCTCGAGCTGAACGTTCCATGTCAGGCGGCGGCTCTCCCATGTCTGCGGCGCAACTCCCAACGTGGCCATCGGGTTGCGCCGCGAGCGTATCGCGCGGCAGCCTCCCGCTCAGACATTTAGCTGCGCAGCACAAGTGGGCGGCCAAAAGCTGCAGTGCATGGGAGTGCTTCCAACGTTGAACGTTGCCCCACACTGCCGCGGTGGACCAACAAGTGGTTCCAAGGTGGGGGCCAAAGGATTGTCGAGCATACGGTCTGTCACGCGAGACGTGCAAGCTGTGGCGCCTCATGGTCTCATTTTCATCCTCCTCTTCTCCATATCACCATCATTATCCTCATCATCTTCTTCAACATTGTTATACATGTGGACGATACCTTCGCGATCTGCGGATATCTATGAGAACTGCCAATCGAAAGAAAAATGCCCCCCCCCCCCCCCCCAAGCATGGCCCTCGAAATTCCAGCCCGTTCCCAGCAGGCATGGGCTTGAAACTTCGGGGGGCCATACTTGGGAAGCATGTGTTGGTGCCTTTTCCGATGTTATGAGGTGGTGAGGCTGCACTGTGTTGCGCAGCCTGCGGAAGGCCAGCCTGCTAAACTCTGCTAAACCTTGCTAAGCCCTGGCAAACCCTGGTAAGCCCCTGAGCATAGATAGGCATTGCAATGCCCTGCTCAGCCATCGTAAGGTCTGCTAAGTCCTGCTAAGTCTTGGTCAGACTTGGGAAGCCTTGCTAAACCCTGCGAAGGACAGGCAAGCTCTGTCAAGCCTTGCGAGGATTTGCCCAGCCTTGGCATGCCTTGTCAAGCCTTGCGAAGGCTTTCTGAGCCTTGTTCAGCCTTGGCAAGCTTTGCTCAGCCCTGCTAATCCTTGTCAAGCTTTGCTGAGCCCTGCGGGGCCCTGCCAATACTTGGTCGGTCTTGCTAAGCCTTGGTAAGCCCTGCAAAGCCCTGCTAAACCGTACTGGGGCCGACCAGCCACTGCTAAGTCCTGGCAAGCTCTGCAACACCCTGCTGAGTCCTGGTGCGCCCTGCTGAGCCCTGGCATGTTTTGATATATCCTGCTTGGCTCGGCTGTCTCCGCCCCCCCCACGCTTGGCAAGCCGTGCTAGATAGGCCTTGCTCGGCCTTGGCAAGCCTTGCGAAGCCCTGCTAAGCCTTGCTCAGCCGGGGCGAGCTTTATTAAGCCCTGCCAAGCCTCGCTGAGCGTTGCTCAGCCTCGGCAAGCTTTGCTCAACCCTGCTAGCCCATGTAAAGCCTAGAGATGTGCTGGGCTTTGCTGAGCCCTGCTGGGCCTAATAAGACTTGGTCGGTCTTGCTAAGCCTTGGAGGGCCCTGGTAGGCCATGGCCTGCTAAGCCCTACTGAGGCCGGGCCCTGCTAAGTCCTGGCAAGCTCTGCCAGGCCTTGGTAAGCCCTGGTGCGCCCTGCCGAGCCCTGGTAAGCGTTGTGATGCCCTGCTGAGCCCTGCTGAGCCCGGCTTAGCGTGGCAAGCCTTGCGAAACCCAGATCAGAGTGGCAAGCCTTGCTAAGCCCTGCGAAGCCTCGCCGAGCCTTGCTCAGCCTTGATAGGCTTTGCTAAGCCCTGGTGCTCCTTTACGCTCTGCTGAGCTTTGCGGAGCCCTGCGAAGTCTGGCTAAGTCGGCGCACGCCCTGCTGAGCCCCTGGCAAGCTTTGCCCAGCCCTGCCAAGCACTGCTAAGCCTTGCTAAGTCCCGAGAAACCTCGTCGGCACTTGCGCCTGGATCGACCTGACCACGCTCTGCTCAACCCGGGTAAGCTCTGCATTAAGCCTTATTCCGATTAGCACGGGGGCCTTGGCAAAGACGGGTTCAGTAAACGTTCCCTCGTAAGGATGCCTGAATCAAGGGAACCTTTTGGAGATCGCCGTTTTAGTGAGTAGGCTCTACGGGCAAGCGTTCGTCAGTAAAGATGCATGTGTTTATCTAGGTATCCTTCGTAAGGACCCACTGCATGATCAATCAGTGGGAGATGTCTTCAAAAACAAACCCAGTCAGAAAGGATCCTTGCGGCGACAACGTGACCACCCTGGAGTAGGGATGAGAAGGGGGGAGTGGCAGAGCGAGGAGGGAGGAGGAGGGAGCAGGACGAGGAAGGGGGGTAGAGGGAGGGGGAGGTGGTAGAGGTAGAGAAGGAGGGAGAGGTGGTACGGGCAGGGTGTTATCTCCTCCCGCCCCCCCCCCCACAAAAACAACAATAGAGGCGGACGTCAAGATGTTTTGTTGTTGTTTTTTCTTTCGGGGGGGAAGGCAAAAGTCACCCAATCGTGGAAAGCGGGCGTCAAGATGTTGTTATTGCGGGGCGGGAAGAAGGACACATCCCACACACACACACACATACACACACACATACACGCACACACACACACACACGCAAACTCACACTCACAAACACACACACACACACACGAGCAGAACACAGAGAAGCAAACAAAAAAAAGCGAAGAGAAGGTTCAGTAGACCGCAAACTCCACAGTGACATGCCCTCCCAAAGTGCCCCCAAAGGGGCCCAGTACTGCATTGCCCTGAATTGAGCAGGGACCGACCGTCCCGGCATTCCTATAGTCATACCACGACATGTTCCTAGAACCCCAAAAAGCTCTAATATCAAAAACAATGTTCTTAGAACATAGACCCACGGTGTTATAACAAGACAGTCCCAGCCAGAAATGTTCTAAGAACATCTCGTGGGAACCACAAAAGGTTCTTAGAACATTGTTTGGTGGGGCTATAGGCGAGCCAGGACGCTTCGCCGCTGCTTGACTGAAGGGGTCCCAAAACAAGCATCCACTTTTTGGCGGGGCTCGTCGGCCGCGAGCGCGCGGCCCGGGCGTCGCCGCGCAGCCCCTCGGGGTCTGACGCTGCTCTATCAGCCAGACAATGCCACATGCTCCCAGCGCGCAGATCCCGCTGCGCAGTGCATCGCTGGCACAATCACCGCGCCGAACATGTCCAAAAAAATGCGAAACAAAGGATGGCCCCTCAAGGGTCCCTAAAGTATGCCAAGAGTGCTGTTGTCTTCACCCCCCACTTGTAAATCCCCCCATGCCATTCACCAGAAATTCCAGCAAGGATCGACCGTCCCGGCATTCCCATATGCCTACCACGAGATGTTCCTAGACACATCGGCATTCTCAGAACGAAACCATGCACCTGGAACCTCAACCGATGCATTCAAACAAGACTGCACCCGCCAGAAATGTTCGAAGAACACCTCGTGCGAACCACAAAAAGGGTATTGAAACAAAATCTGGCGCGCCTATGGGCAAGCCAGGACGCCTCGCCACTGCTTCAATGGGGGACCCAGGGCGGCTCCAGCGCCGCCCAATCTGGCGCGTCCAGCGCCGGCTCCGGCGGCTCCCGCGGCGCGGCTGGCGTCTCGCGCTCGGCAAGGGGCCTCGGCTCGGCCCCCGCAACCGACGGCGAGGACGGCGACGGCGACGGCGGCGGCGGCGGTGGCGACGACGGCAAAGGCACAGCTTTTTGGCGGCGCGCACAAGGGGGTGGGGGGGAGGGGGCAAGCCTTCTTAGAAGCACCCCTGCTTCTTAGAAGGCGCGGAACTGACATCTACAGACAAGGCTCGCGCTTTCCAAGGAGCAGGTGTGCTTCTAAGAAGCCTTCCCCCCTCCCCCTACCCCCATCTGCGCCGCGTGGCCGAATCTTAGCGCTTGGCTGGTAATGATGGGCCCTGCCGCAGTGAAACTCCCGGCCTGGCTTAGATGCAAACGAAAAGCCAGCTGCCTACGCCCCACTGACCCTTGCGATCGCGTCAAAACGCAGGAAAGGAAGTCATTTGACGATCGTTAGTGGGAAACTGGTAGGTCAAAAGCCGTTCGCGCGTCACGAGCAAACATTCAGCGGGACAAGTGCACGCGTGGGCCAGTAGTGGGCCATTATTAGCTGTGGCGACAAAAGTGAGGCGGGGGACATCCTTCGCAAGCGTGGGTTAAAAGCCACGAGACTTGGAGGCGCCAGAGGGGGGTCTGAGCTGGTTGACCTCCGATAAAATTTCAAGAGGGGGGATGAAAAGTTCAAGTGGGGGTCCCTGGACGCCAACCAAGGGTCCATTTGGTGCAATGTTTCACCCCAGATCCGTCATGGACGGTCCCGAGCCCGACAGAAACGGCCCAGCAGCCGTCTCCAAGCAAGGTCCCGAACCCGCAAACGGCCCAGCAGCCTTCTCGGATCCCTCATGGATGGCCCCGAGCCGAAAAAACGGAGGCAGAGAAGGCAAGCAGCCCTCTCGAACCCAGAACCTCGAGCCTCTTCTCCCCCCCCCTTCCCTGCTCGCCAGCACCGGCTCTGGGCCACCTCGGACCCCCACCCAGCTCCTTGGGTGTCCCAAGACCGTGTGGTGACAGACCCGGCGGTGACCTCGAAATCCGCAAAGACCTCACCGCACGGTCCGTCACCACACGGTTTTGGGACCCTGGAGGCTCCAGTCGCCCGAGACATCCTCGGAGAACGACCCAAGTCCCAAAACCGTGCGGTGACCCCGAACCCCCACCGACTCACCACACGGTGTGGTCACCACCCCGTTCGGGAGCCCCCACCCAGCTCCAGCACGAGACCCGCGATCGCTCGGCCCTCGGCCCCGGAGGGGCCGCTCTGGAGCAGCGACGGGCAGCGCGACTCGCCCGGACGTGGTAGGCCACGGGCGCAGCCCGGGGCCCAGGGCTCAGACGGCGGCAGGCGAGCAGGGGCGAGGCGCGGCGAGGCGGCGGCCCGGCGCCCCGGGAGGGAGCCCGGCGGTGGCGCCATGAGCGCCGTGGAGCGCACACGACGGCGCAGCTCCTCCTCCCGGAGCGAGGCCCGCCTGCCGCCCGCCTGCAGGCGCACGAGGGCGTAGGAGCTGGAGGGCGCGCCGCTCCCTGCCCTGACCTTCCAGAGAGCTATTTTTTGGCACTGGAGACCTAAAAACCTAAAAAGCTGAGCGAAACAGTCTAAAACCAAGACGTAGAATAGCTCTGGGATAGGTTTTTACGTCGGGTGCTATTTTTTAGCCCTCCTGGACGGTCATGGTGGAGAGGGGCAGCTCCCCAGCCCAGGCCGCGGCCCGGGTCCAAGCCAGTGGGGCAGGGAAGCGCCTTCCCCCAAAGGATGCGCGCAGGGCGCCCACCCCTGCGAGGCCAGAGCCGCTCGCCCAGCCCCGTCTGGATCGCCAGCCGCTGGCGCGGAGCGAGCCCGCGGAGCAGATCAGGGCGCCGCCATGGTAGGATAGAGGTCGTCACTCCTCGTGTTGGGGGCGGGTGAGTGGGGGTGGGGGTGGAAGGGGGGGAATCCCGCTTCCAGCGGACGCGGCCATTCTGCGCTCCCTTGCGCCGCTTCCTCGAGAAGGGCAAGGGCAACTCTCAGGCCCACTGCGCGGGGCGCGAACCACGAATACGGCGGAATCACGCCGCAATGCCGTCCGCGTTGATTCCTGACACGCGTGCATCGTTCAACCCTGAACAATCGCAGCTGTCCGAGCATGAATGCTGATGATGATGATGGTGGTGGTGGTGATGATGATGATGATGATGACGGTGATGATGATTATGATGATGATGACGATGATGATCATGACAAGATGATGACGGTTGTTATGGTGAGGATGATGGTAGTGATGATGGTGATGACGACGATAATGCTGATGATCATGATGATGCTGATGATGATGATGATGGCGATACTGATACTGATGATGGCGGTGATGACGATAACAATAACGATAACGATAACGATGCCGATCGCGCTGGTGATGCTGATGATGGTGGTGATGCTGATGATGATGATGCGTATGATGAGTATGATGATGATGATGGTGATGCTGATGGTGGTGCTGATGACAATAATGATGCTGCTGATGATGCTGATTATGTTGATGATGATGCAGATGAGAACGATGACGATGACGATGGCGATGATGATGATGCTGGTGATGATGATTGGGATGATGCTGCTGATGATGATGATGATGATGATGATGATGATGGTGATGACGATGCATGGCGATGGCCTCTACGGTGACGACGGCGATGACGATGCTGATGCTGCTGATGATGATGTACATAATGATGCTGGCGATGACTATAACGATAACGATATCGATGACGAAGACAGTGATGCTGGTGATGATGATGATGATGATGAGGATGATGATGCTGATGGTGTTGACGATGATGTCAAGTTTGATGGTTATGACAATGATGCGGCTGATGATATTAATGCTGGTGATGTTGCTGATGATGATGACGATGATGCTGCTGTTGATTATGATGATAATGATGATGCTGATGATGATGCGAGTGATAGTGATACTGATGCTTATGATGATGCTGCCGCTGATGATCATGATGCTGATGCTTAGCATTATGATGATGCTTGTTGTTACCAATATCATTTTTGTTCTCATTACGAACGGGAGCCCCGTGCCGCCAGCGGGCCGCGCGAGCACCGAGGCGCCCGCGTGCTCGGCGCGTGCGCGGGCGGCGCCGACAGCGGCAGCCGCCGCGGCGGCGCCCGCAGCACGCCCTCCGCGGTCTCGGCCTGGTGCTGGCGGGCGGGTGGGCCGCCGAAGATCGAGGATCCCGGACAGATGAAGCGGTCGATGCGGCTCGACGATGTTCTGACATCCACAGCTGCCACCAGGAAGACTGGATTGTGGTGAAAGAACGGTTTGATCTGGATCAGCAATTACGGCAGGTTCGTGTCGTGCCGACCCCAGCGTTGGTTTTTGACACCGCAGGGATCGTTCAACCTTGAACGATCGGCCGCTGCCGCAACGTCCGATCGTTCAACATCGATCGATTCTGGGTCGCCGGCGGCGTTCAAACTTGAACGTCCGCGCTGGGGTCGCCGCTGGTCGACACGACGCAAAGCTACCGTACATCAATCTTGCTCGAGATCTTGGACTCCTGCGGAGTCCATCCGAACCGTCGAGCTGCGCCTCGGGCGCCGGCTCCACGGGCCTCTCCTCCGGAGGCTCTTCTCTTCTGTGGGGTCGCCTCGCGGGCGCACCTGCCAGGCAGATAGGCGCACCGAGGGTCGAGGCTCCAGGCTGGAAGACGAACCGTGAGTATGCATCGAAGATCGAGGCTCGAGGATCGACGATCCTGGACTGGCGCGTGGGATCGAGGATCGAGGATCCAGGCTCGCCACCGAGGATCCAAGCCCTTGGGCGTGGTCAGGCCTCGGACTGCGCAGAGACAAAACACGACGCCCGACAACCTCGAACCTCGAAACCCTAACGTTGCCCCTGAAACCCTAGAAATATCTCGACGAGGCGCTACTGATGGAAACCACCTCGGGCTTCGGAACCTTCTGACAAGTATTAGCCAGCGCGGAACCCAAGCAGTGTTTTCTTGCAGTCTAGGCGGTGCAATCTAGATGGCGCAATCATTGTGTTGCAATCTAGGTGGTGCAATCCATGTGGTGCAATCTATGTGGTAGGACGCAATGCCAAGCAGTGCCAATCAATACAAACCAATGCCAAGCAATGCCAATCAATGCCAAACACAGCCAAGTGATGCCAAGCAATGTGATGCGACGCAATGCCAAGCAATGAAAATCAGTGCAGATTAATGCAGCCTTTCAAAGCAATGCCAAGCAATGCCAAGCAATGAGCTGCAATACCAAGCAATGCCAAACAATGTGATTCAATGCCAAGCAATGCGAAGTGATGCCAAGCAATGCAAATCACTGCCAAGCATTGCCAAGCAAAACAAAGCGATGGCAAGCAATGCCAAGCAGTACCAAGTAATGCATAACAGTGTAAATCAATGCAACGCAAACCGATGCCAAACAATGCCATGCTATGCAGAACACTGCAACGCAATGCAACGCAATGCAACACAAGGCAACGTAATCCTGTGAAGCAGCGCAGAGCAACGCCAATACCAAACAATGCCAGGCAGCCGGCGACGAGGCGATGGGCAGCGGCCCGCAGGCCCAGTTCTTTTGCAGAGGAGCACGAGCCCCTGAGTGCAATCACCGTTTGGGAAACTTCCGACAGCTCCCCCCCCGCTGAGCTCATCCTCCCCTCATCCCCGCGGCCCTTAAAAACATGTTGTTGTTTTTTGTGTTTTGTTTGTTCCTTACAAAATCCCCGCGGCCCTTTTGGGCGTGAGTGGTTTAGCGAGGTTCCTCTTCCAGCCCCCTTCTCCCCCTTCGGGGAGGGGGCTATCACTCTGTACCCTATTGATATGCGCCCCCTCTCCCAGGCGACCGGCAGCCAACCAGGAACAATGCTGACCCGATGCTCACACACAGCCGTCCTCGTTAAAAAACCATACAACATTCTGCCTCCAAATTCGGAGCATGGGCAACCAACCCGATGCGGGCCACCCCAAACCGTCCCCTTCAACAAACAATACAACATACGTTGTGGGACAAAGTCTTGAGTCATGTTCGTGAGGCACGCGAGCATGTTGTATTGTTTTGTTTCTGCCAGGAACAGCGAGGGTGTCAGCATATTGCCTGCAGTGCGCAGGGCCACCACCCTAGTCAAAAACAGTGCATAGTGCACCTCGCGGCTAAATCTGGATCATGCGCGGCCACCCCGCGATCACTGTCAAGTGTTTTTTGACACGGATGGCGGGGGTGGGGGCGTATGTCCGACTGTGCGCAGGCCCAGACACAATGATGGGCATTGTGTCTCGCGACAATGATGCGCAGGCCCACCAGACACAATGATGCGCAGGCCCACCAGCAACAATGGTGGGGGCCGACATGCTTCTCGAAATGTGCTGTCACTCTGCACGTGCCCCGAACGTGGCGCACCTGGCACGGCTGGAGTATGAGGCACATCTGGCGCACGTGGAGCACGTGGCGCATCTGGCGCACCAGGCGTGCCTGGCACGCTCGGGCCCCAGGGGTGCCTGGCGCGCCTGGCGCGCCTGGCACGCGTGGCGCACCTCGCCCCAGCGTCGCGCACATGGGGTCGGTTTTGGTTTCCAATAGCCCCCCATCCAAAGACGACCGCTGAACATGCTGAGGCTCGGGAATCCCACCAGCCCTCTGGGCGTCGGTGGTTTAAGGAGTTTCCTCTTCCACCCCTCCCTCTTCCCCTTCGGGGAGGGGTTTACCCCTCCCCCTACCCCCTCCCCACTGACCTGGACAGGGGGTTCCCCGGCGCGTTGGAGCGCCCAAGATCGACCCCTGGGAGGGCTAAAATTCGACACCCCTCACGAGGATCGTGGCTCCTGAGGGGGGGGCTGAAATTTAGGAACCCCTCTTCTTTGATCGATTTCCTCCACGATGGCCGCAAGAGGCCCCCAGGATGCCCCAAGAGGCCGCAGGATGGCCCCAAGATGGCCCCAAGAGGCCCCCCAAGAGGCCACCAGGAGGCCCCCAAGAGACCCCCAAGAGGCCCCAAGAGACCCCCCAGAGGCACCCAAGGTGCTCCCAGAGGCCCCAAGATGGCCCCAAGAGGCCCCAAGAGGCCCCCAGGAGGCCCCAAAGAGGATTCCGAACGGCCCACAGAGGCCCCCCCGAGGCACCCAAGACGCCGAAATGCCCCTCAGGACGACCCTCTACTCGCCTGGGCGTCGTTTCTGGACGGGCTGGTGGGGATACGCGAAGCGTCTAGAATTCTTTATGTTTCGGGAGGGTGGGTGGGAGTGAATAGGACGGCTTGCTATCTAGGAGGGTGTCTTGACCCCTCCCCCTACCCTCTCCCCCTGGGTCTGGAGAGGGAAAGTAGGTCTTGGTCGTGAAGTTTGACACTACGCCATGACACTACGCTAACTTCACGCTAACCGTAACGTAGTGTCGTAGCGTAGTATCACGCCCAAGTCTCTCCCCAACACTACGCTATGCCACTATGCTAACCGTAGCGTAGTGTCATAGCGTAGAGTCACGCCCATGTGTCCCAAACATTACGCTGTGACACGCTAGCCGTAGCGTAGTGTCATAGCGTAGTGTCACACCCAAGTGTCTCAAAACTACGCTATGGCACTACGCTAACCGCAGCGCAATATCCTCTGTCATTGAGCAGAGTCCAGCGAGGCAAAACCTAAGGAGAAGCAAAACCAAACAACAACAAACAAACTCTTCATGTTCCCTCCGCCTCAACCGTAGGGTTGTGTCATAGCCCAGTGTCACGCCCAAGTGTCCCCAACACTACGCTATGCCACTACGCTAACCGTAGCGTGGTGTCATAGCGTAGAGTCACGCCCAAGTGTCCCCAACACTACGCTATGACACTACGCCAACCGTAACAAAGAGGCCTCTTCGAACAAAATCCGAAGGAAAAACAAGCGACAAAAAAAACGACTCCTTCTCCCCCACCTCAACCGTGGCGTAATGTCACAGCGTAAGGCCGGGCCCAAATGTCCCCAACACTACGCTGTGACACTACGCTACCGGTATCGTGGTGTCCTCTCTCACGGGTCAGAGTCAAGCAAAACCCAAAGGAACAACAAACGAAAACAACGATTGCTTCTCCCTCCGCCTCCATCGTGGCGTAGTGTCCTCTCTCACGGAGCAGAGTCAAGCAAAACCCTAAGGGAAAGCAATCGAAGACAAACGATTCCTTCTCCCCCCGCCTCCACCGTAGCGTGGTGTCATAGCGTAGTGTCACGCCCAAGTGTCCCCAACACTAAGATATGACGCTACCGGTAGCGTGGTGTGCTCTCTCATGGAGCAGAGTCAAGCAAAACCCTAAGGATAAGCAAACGAAAACAAAAAAAACGTCTTCCCCGCCTCCACCACAGCGTAGTGTCACAGCGTAGTGTCACGCCCAGGTGCCCCCAACACTACGCTAGGACACTACGCTAACGATATCGTAGTGTCCTCTCTCACGGAGCAGGGTCCAGCAAAACCCGGAAAAAAACAATCGAAGACAAATGATTCCTTCTCCCCCGCCTCCACCGTAGCGTAGTGTCATAGCGTAGTGTCACGCCCAAGTGTCCCCAACACTACGCTATGACTCTACGCTACAGGTATCGTAGTGTCCTCTCCCACGGAGCAGAACAAACAAACAAAAACGATTCTTCTCCCCCGCCTCGACCGTAGCGTGCTGTCATAGCGTAGTGTCACGCCAAGGTGCCCCCAACACTACGCTCTGACACTACGCTAACCGCAGCGTGCCAAGTGTTCCCAACACTACGCTGTGGCACTACGCAAACCGTAGCGTAGTGTCACAGCGTACTGTCACGCCCAAGTGTCCCCAACACTACGCTGTGACACCACGCTAACAGTAGCGTAGTGTCACACCCAGGTGTGTTCAACACTATGCTATGACTCTACGTTAGGTTAGCGTAGTGTCATAGCCAAGTGACTTCAACACTACGCTATGACACTACATTAAGTTTACTTTCTTTACGGTTACGAATTCAACGTCATGGTTAAACTTAGCCCTTCTGGAGGGGGGGCACGAGGTGCCAGGGGGTCGTTTTCGGCCTTCGGCGAGGAGGCCAACATCATCTAATTTTGAATGTTTGAGCCGCACGTTGGTCTCCTTGGGGGCGGGTGCTGATTAAGAGGCTTCTGGCCTCCCTGTTCGCCCTCCTCCTCCTCATCCTCCTCGTCTTCCTCCTCCTCCTCCTCCTCCTCTTCCTCATCCGCCTGGGCCTCCTCCTCCTCCTCCTCCTCCTCCTCCTCCTCCTCCTCCTCCTCCCCTCCTTATGCTCATCCTCCTCTGGTCCCTCGTCTATCCCTATGTTGCTCCCATCGCACTCAAGGACCACATCGCAGAAATAGTTTCGATCACCCAGAAAGTCTCGACAACATGTCGAACGAATATCGCCTCCCAGGGCCCGACACGTGAACACCCGCTAGTTTCAGCACTTTCTTGGTGCTCAAAATTCCTTTTTGATGATCAAGGCTGAAATAGCATGGCACATCAGAAGTCTATCCTCCCCTCTTGGGGCATGACAGATTCTCAACCTATAATGAGCTGGCGTGCCGGCTGGGCTCGGCGGACCGCAGAGCCGGGCTCGGCGGGCCGCTGAGGCAGCTCACCGCTGAGGCAGCTCTTCTCCCTTCCTTTTAAGTAGCCAGACCTTACGTGTGACCACGTGGCGTTCTTGCGACTGTGGAGAATCGACTTGGCGCCAAAAAACCTAGGAGGCCGCCGCAGGAAACAGGAAAAACGAGAAACACATAATAGGCGCCCGCCAGGTCCTCAACGGGAAGGACCTGAGTAGTAAAGTCCCCTTCCCACCAAATATAGCCGAATGGAAGGGCCGCAAGATCAGCTGGCGCAGCCGCCTCGGTAAGCAAGGTCCCGGCATGTACCATGGAGTGCAACAACAAATACACATAACCGAAATAACGAGCACGAATGCAGAGGTACACGCTGTAGGACAACAGGGGCAAATGTGGAAGAGTGCAGAACGTCGCCGTGACTGTGCAACTCTAGGGTTGCTATCCAGGGTGTTGGTCAACCCCGAATCGTAGATAGTATAATCCACCGCTGACCCACCAGTTCCCGCGCCACCTCCGACCCCCCCCCCCGGGATTGTCTTAGCATGCGCCAGCTGGTGGCACAACAACCATCAGCAATGGGAGAAGGAACGGAATAAAAGCAGGCGGCTGCTGGTGCTCAGCAGGCAACACATGTCAGATGCTTAAGGGATCTGACAGTGCGAGTGTGAGCACAGTGTCGGGCAAACTGGACTTTGCTGGGCTCCGTGTGGTCAGTAGTCTACAGTGGGAATGACAGTTCATTCCCTTACTGACTTGCCAAAAAGTGCAACTCAGTGTCGCTAGTGAGTGTCAGCTCGGATAACATAATGCAGAGTCAGGTCAACCCTGCGCGAGAGTCATCCTCCTGCACCGCCATTGCCATTCAACACCTGAACCTCCAGTAGGCGCCGAGAAGCTTGTAGCAACAACGTATGCAATCAGGAACCGCAAGAACATAGTCAGAGGATGTACGTGCTGCTTCCTCGTTATTCTGCGAAGCAAAAGCTGGCCTGCGCAGCCTGGCCCACCGGGGCCAATGGGCTTGCGTTGCGGCCGTGATGACGTCAGCTGGCAGTCGCGCGCGCCGTCCATCTAGCCCGCGCGCGTGCGCAGATTGCCCGCGCGAGCGTCTATGACAGGAAGCATACATTGACGACGCGCATGCTGAGTGGCCCTGGCATATAATAATAATATATAAAAACCAAGCGCGAGCCGCCCGCGTGGGACAGTGGGGCTTGAACATCTAGATGAAAAGTCCATCTTGTCAGTAGTAGGCCTGCTCTTCTGCCGGCTGTAAGTCCGCTCTTCGGCGCCCAGGTGGAGGGGCCACCGTCGCCGCGTTAATTGTCGGCATGAGCGGCGTTGCGCGCGGGGCTGCGAGGGGGGGGGGGGGGGGCGCCGGGCACTGGGCCGACGTGGCTACAAGGAGGTAAGCGCAGCAGCTGGCGCGACTGCAAAAGCCGCTGCGCCAGTTATCTGCGCGCGGCTGGCCCGCGGCAGAGGCTGGCCGAGCGCTCGGGCGCTGGCGCCAGCGCGGGAAATTGTTCGCTAGAGCCCGAAAAAAATGAATGGGGCGCTTTGGGCGCCCATCACAATCGGCCTCGGGCGTCTAGCAGCAGGTAAATGCGGCAGTGCGCTCGGTTTCAAGGATGGCTATGCAAACCTAGGGCTGCGACGCAACAAACAATTTGCGGGATGGCCCCAAACCCGCAGTCGGGGGGGGCGCCGCTACGCGCTTCGAAAGAAACGCGATGGGGAGAGGGGAGGCGAGCAGCAGAACGGCGACGCAGGGGGGGGGGGGGGGGGGGGGCGCGCGTGAAACGCGCGCGCAATCCTAGGGCTGCGACCCAGGGAGTCGCAGGACAACCATAACCTGCAAGCAGGGGCGCCCCCCCCCCCCCCCTTCGCCCACGCCGCCGCAGCCTCGCAGAAGGGGGCGATGGCAGCTCTGCGCGGGGCCTAGATCACTGGCGGAAGCAGCCTGCGCCCATGGCAACGGCGCTCAATGCAACGGGGCAGCAAGGAGCAGTTCACGCGCGGGCTGCTTCCAGGCACGCGCGCGCATGCTGACGCCTGCGGAGAGAAAGCAGATCACGTTAAAGGTGGCGTCTGTGGACGGCCAAAGTTGCGCAGACATGTCTGCAACTGCAGGTGGGCGCGCGCCGCCGGGTCCCGGGCCGACGCGGCCAAGAGGAGGTGCGCCGCAGGGGCTGGTGAGAACGTTAGGGGCAGCTCGCCGCGCAGGATAACTGCGTGCATCTGGCCTGTATTAGAGACTGGCCGTGCAATTGAGATGGCACTACTGTCAGTGCTTGCGTGCAAGACTCGAAGCGAGTGGATGGAGTGCCTTTGGAGCCCATCGAAGTCGGCATTTGGGTGTCGCGGTAGTGCGCCGCGCGCGCGGCATCAATTCGCGATCCTATGGCTGCGACGCAGGGTTTTGCAGGGAGCCCCTAAATCGCGAGCGAGAGAGAGCCGCCAATCGCGTCGACTGCGCCGAAGGGGAGAAGGACGGCGCGCTGCAGAACAGCGATGCGCGAAGACAGAGGCCCAGAATGTGCAATCCTAGGGTTGCGACCCAGGTTTTGCAGGATTGCCCCAAACCTGCACGAGAGGAGGCACCGCCATCGCGTCGAAAAGGCCGCGTTGCAAGTCATCAGTCTGCAGTGACGGTCTGACTGCGACTGGGCGCGCCTGCGTCGACGAAGTCGGGCGACGCCCATCTGCGGCAATTGGGCGGGGGGGGGTGCTGGCTGCGAGCGTGGTGGTAGATTGAAGTGCTGCCCGAAGATGGTCATGGTGGGTCGACGCGTCGTTCGCGCGGACTGGCCCGCGCCGGTGATCGGCGGCTCGGGCGCGGGGGGGGCCTTGCGCAACGTCGCGATGCACTCGGGCGGCGGCCCCCTGATGCGCGCCCCAGGCGCGTTTTCGCGCGAGCTATCGAGGCAGTTCTCGCGGCGGGTCTGGCGCGCGAAGCCCGGCGACGTAGTCCTGGGTCGTTGGGCACCCAACCATGTTGAAGAGGATGTCGCGTCGGTTGCAGATGTGGATCTGGCGTTCACCTCGTCGCGCTGCCTCGTGGCGCGCTGCGATTGCTTGCGCTGCGACAGTCGGGGAGTAGGCGCGCCGCGTCGCCGGGGTTTGTGGCGCCAGCTGTCGCCGTGGACTATGTGGCATCCATTGGCGGGCGTTGATGTCCTCCTCTGGCGGGTAAATGATAGGAACGTTTAATGCCGGTGGTGGTGGGCGTCTCCCTCCTCCTCTTCCTCCTCCAGCCCCCCCCCCCCCGCGCCCCCCGCGCCTCTGCCTGGGGGGCGTGAGACGTCCGCTTCTTCGCCTCATGAAATGGCTGAAATGGCCGACCAGGCGGGGGCGGCCCCCCTGACTCTGAGGGCGACCTTGCCCGCAGGGAACGATCCGAGCCCCCCCTCTGCAATGTCTGGGCGTCTTCGGCGCCGCGCAAAACTGGGAAGATATCCACCCGGCGCGCCCCCGCGCGGCACGAAGCGCAGGGGGCCGCGCGCGCAGGAGGAAATTTTATCTCATCGCATCTGGCCACTTCTTGACCCCCCCGGGCAAAATGCCCTTGTCAACCTGGCTGAACGCGGGGGGCCCGTCTTTAGTCAAACGCGGAACGCGTGGACTGGCAAGCTGGAGAAACGTTTCGGCCCCTTGGCCTGCGCAAGGTCTGCAGCATTAAAAACCTCTGTAAATCCTTGATGCGGTGCGCGCTGTGCATCTGGAGCGGTTCGCCACCGCGCTGTGGGGCGTGAAATTCCGAGGGGCCTGCCTTGGAGGTGGTTTCCAACCATGCCTTGCACCTGAAACGCTTGCCAAATCTACGCATTCTGTGGGCGCGCGGGTGGGAACCGCCATCTCTCCGGGCAATCGTTGCTGCGGCGCTGGCCCGGCCACTGCGTCGAGTTCGTCGAACTCGAAGTTAGTCCAGAGACCTGCGTTACTTAAATGTGTGGTCTCGGGGCCTTTGCGAATTCCTTGGCTTGCGCAATCGGCATCAACCGCAACTGCAGCATCGCCTATTGTTTTTTTTTTGGGGGGGGGGCAAAGCTCGAACTGCTGCCGGGCGCTCGGCGTCGCCACCGACACTAGCAGCAAATGGCCATTCGACGCAAACGGCGGCTGGCCATCCGACTCTTCACAGTGGCGCATCTACTGTGTTCCCCCCAGAGCTGTCGCTTCCTAGCACAACTTTCGCCGGGAGGATTCGGTCTCCATCAGAGAGGCCAGTCTCCTTCAAAGGTGGCGATCTCTTCTGGAAATGCAAAGTCAGCACCTTGCATGGTCCGAAGAATCGGGGCCAACCCGCGGAGCTCAAACCACGAATACTGTTGCGCTTCCTATCTTGACTTGCTCACACAAGTCGTTTTTTTTTTTTCTGGTAGATCCGGGATGTCCCAAATTCATATGCATCCCCAGAGCTGGTGATACAAAGTCCCCGATGGTGCCCGGTACCTCGGACACTTGGGCGAGCCTGTAATTGTGGTTTCGAATCTCAGCTGTGCTGGCCACAACGCTCCTTGACGAAACATCTCTCTAAAACTGCCGCTAAAGGTTTCTGTCGATCTTCCGCAAGCTTTTCATATGGGCCCAGGTCCACCCCGCTGTGTATCTGATTCCTCGGAGGGGGAAAGCACCAGTGTGCGTTACTAGCCATATCCCAAAGCTACATTCCAGACCAAGCTACACTCTGCATGCATCCTGCACTTGGATACTTACCAATAGCAGGTTTGCCAGATGCTGAAGGAGCGCCAAATAGAACGGCAAGAGGGGATACTGTAAACATTGGGCCAGACCTGCGAGTGTTACGGGCTGGAGTTAATCGTAGAGCTGTTCTGCGTCCCGCAGGGATTGTGTCCACTTCATCCACACGAGGCAACATGTTGCTTGAAGTTGTTTTAGCGTCGCTGCCCGAAGCTGGCTGCCTCCTTTCACGACCGAGTCACAAAATCCCGAACGCTGTTTTTCCACGTGGTGATGAGCTGCTTTCTCATCACACTCCAGAGTCTGTACGGTCCAGGGGTCAACGTGATAGGCCTACCTCCCTCTGGTGATGGCTTGGGAGTGCTGGCAACAATTTTGACCAGGGTCTGCTGGGGCCACACTAGTGTTTCAACCTTATGGAAACTTCTAGGAACTGCTGGTGGCCTTCAAATGGAAAGTTGATCCCTTAATCCAAGATGTTCCTTAAAGTATATCATGCCCTGTGTCATGCCCTCGATCGTCAAATCTGGCAGCGATGAGGCGAAATGCTCCTCCCTGACCCTCCTCCGCCTCCTCGTCCGCCTCCTCCTCCTCCTCCTCCTCCTCCTCCTCCTCGTCCACCACTCAAGCCACCTAGGCTCAGGCATTTTGTTTGAGCTGACTCTCGTACCTGCTCGAGGTGCTTGGGGCGCTCCGGGTCCGCTCCATCCAGGGATTGCGTACTCGGTCGACTAAAGCGAGAGTTTCCGCCATGGCTCCTGTTCCCTCCCGCGTTTGGAGCCGCTGCGCCAACTGCCAGCGGTGCGAGTGGAACGACAACCTTCTGAAGTGCAATCTGGCATGCCCGCGTTGTGGCAAACGGGTGAAGCTGTTCAAAGCTAAGCCGCCCAAAGGAGGTAACAATAAGGTGGTCACCTTCGCGGAGTCGGAGGATGGCGCGATCTTCGTTCAGGAGGGCGAAGGGCGGGGGGGCAGCCGCAGTCGTGGCTCGTCGCCCAAGCCCCCATGGGTCGTTCCTGACGGTGTCGTCGATCACTTGATGGAGGCCATGAAGAACACCAATGATCCCGAGCTGCGGGCGTTGCTGAAGGTGCGCGTTGAGAAGCTTGCCAACGCCAAGCCCCCGCCGAAGCAGCAGACGGCGGCGGCGGCCTTGCAGCAGGCTGGCGCAGCGCATCGGGACGCCAATCACAAACATGACCAGACAGTGAGCAATGTGAGGAGGCTGAGGGAGGCCCTCTCAGTCGCTGTGGAGAAGGAGAGAGCTGCTGCCGTCGTCCTCGCGTCTGCGGAGCTGGCCAGGCGCAAGGCTGTCGAGAGCCTGGCGCGGGCCGAGGGCGTCGCGACCACTGCCGCGGACAAGAAGGGCGCAGCCCAGGAGGATCTCCCTTTCGAGGTGCGCTGGGACGAGAAGTTGTTCGAGGACATGGACAACCTCGAGTTCGAAGCCAACGAAAAGGAGGAGTTGAAGCGCATTCATGAGCAGCTGCAGGGCCTCAAGATGACGTTCACGTCGAAGTCGGAGGAGGTCAAGGAGTGGCTGACGAAGGCGAGCAAGGTGCGCGCCGACATCGACAAGAGGATGGCGATGAAGAGGCGCAGGACCGAGACAGGAGAGGTCGCCTCGGCCGATGCTGCGGCCCCTGCGAGTAGCGCGGGAGGCTGCGGGCAGGGCTCAGGGACAGCTGAGGTCGATGCCGACGCGGCGGCTGCTGCAGCCAAGGAGGAGCACGACAGGAAGGTTCAGGAGGAGGCGACGAGGATCTCGGCGGCCAAGTTCGGGGCGGCCATGGGCAAGGGCGCCTGTGGCAAGGGCAACGGAGGGGCCGCTGCCTGACGGTCACCGCCTGGCGCTGAGCCCGTGGCGCTAGCTACCCAGCGCCAGGCGTCGCACGGGAGCGGGGATGATGTGCAGGATATCGACGATATCAAGACCACCTCCATTTTCTTTAGCAACGTCACCGCCCTGGGGGGAACAGGCGTGGACGTACCTTATGACGCAGTGCTCGAGCTGCGACTACTTGGGTTGCGTGGAGACTCATCAGCCAGAGTCCAAGTTGCGCAAGCTTGATCGGGATGCTCGTGGCAAGGGCTATAGAATGATTGCCAATCCTGCCAGACCCTCTGGCAATCACCGCACGTCGGCTTCTGAGGAGAAGGCCAACGAGGGCGGCGATATCATCTTCGCGAAGAAGCATCTGCAGGTGGAGAGTTTGGCGGAGGCGAGGCTCAATGCGTTTCGGGCTCCAGACAGCTCGGCGCTGGAAGGCTTCGCGGCGGCCACCATCCATCTGGCGGGCTTCTCCATTGTCTTCCTTATCTTCTACGGGGTGACGTCCATCGGCATGCATGGCCGCAACCTGAGCCGCTTCCAGCGCCTGGGGGCCCTGCTGGCGGCGCTGCAGCTCCCATGGCTCGCGGTCCGGGATTGGAACGTCACCCCGCAGGTGCTCAGCCAGACGGGCTTCCTGGATCGAATGCATGGGCGGGTGCTCCAGGTTCCTGTGGACTACACATGTGACGTGGGCGCAGGCGCGCTGATCGATTTCACGGTCATGAGCGAGTCTGCCATCCCCTTCGTCGTCGGCTGTCAGGCGGTGCTAGACGTGCCGTGGCGGCCTCACCTGGGTTTGATTATCACGCTCAAAAGCAGTGGCAAGCAGTTGGTTACACGCAGATTGGACTCTCCTGGCCGTCTTCCTCAGCTTCGGCGTCCGCAGGCTCTACCTCAGGAGGGTTCCAAGACCTCCAAGGCCAAGAAGGCCAAGGCCGTGCGGGCTGCCTTGGCGCAGGAGCGTAGGTCTGATTTCTTTCGCACGTTGTTCTCTGAATACCTTTCACAGCCAGGCGATGAGATCAGCACAGCAGTCCCATCAGACGATGAGGATGAAGTCGAGTGCCAATTAGATGACGGATGGCCTGAGGAGGAAGAGGATCCTTGGGGTCACGAGTCGTGTTTCAGTGTTCACCCGCACGCATGTCAGAGCCTTGCGGGTGAGCACACTCATCACAGCAGCAGGAGTGAGTCTGAAAACGGAGCCTCTGTCACATCGTCGGCGTCGCACGGTTCTGAGCCCGTCCGTCTCTCTGATCCTGTGAGCAAGCCCTCTTATGTCCAGGCCAATTCGGGACCTCCCCCCCCTTCTTCCAGCGATGGTGCGCCGCCTCTGGTCACGGAAGCCGCCTTGGAAGACCCGTCCCTTCAGGGTGAACCCGAGTTCTATATTTCGGAAGACTGTTGGAGACAGCATCGTAATAGTGTTTGCACTCTGGAGGTGTCCGAGGATGCCATGCCTCCCTCCTACCTCGCCTCCGTTGCATTTAAGCTCAATCCCAAGCCTGTTTCCACAGTCAGTTCATGGTACTCTGCTTGGGCTCGCGGAGTTGAGCGCACGATCTGTGCTCATCACTGTGTGCCGCTGCCAGCTGGGCCCAGCAGGGGCGACGGCTGCAAGTTCGTGGTTGGGGAGGTGCACCAGTCAGCGAGAGGGCGTACGGCACCGCTGCGGGACCAGGTGGCTTGCTGGCGGAAGCGAGTTGCCACGCTGCTAGCGCAGGCTGGGAGGCACCTCGCTCGCGGCAACGGTGAACGTGAGCGTGGGGCCATCCAGAGGGCTTGCAGGCATCTGGTCTACGAGCGGCCTGCAGGGGTACATCTGCTGCTGCGCCCTGGCAAGGACGCGAGTGACCGCAAGTGGGCGACGGTGCTGCTGAATGTGAGGGATATGGTCGCGCCAGTGCTGCAGTCCTTCCAGGAGCAGGCGGCTCGACTGGCCCGACGAGGGCAGCGGAGGGCCGTCCACGAGTCGCTGTCGGACTTCCAGCAGTGGGTCACTCAGCAGTCTGCGGTGGGGGTCCTGCATCGCAGCATGCGGGAGGAACCGCTCCCGCCGCTCGAAGTTCTGGAGGGGGACATTGCCGTCGTCCACCCGCGGGACATCATCGACGGCAAGTGCAAGCACTGGCAGAAGAAGTGGGCGCCCCACGTCGCCGACGAGACCAAGTTGGCACGTGCATATGATGATGCTCGTGAGGCTGCTCGCGCGGAGCCGCTGGATCCGATCACAGCAGCTGAGGTGCGCGCAGCAGCACGCAAGATGAAGGCCACTACTGGTCTAGGCGCCGATCGGATGACGCCGATCGACGTGGAGCGGCTCCCTGATAGTGCAGTACTGGAGCTTGCAGAGTTGCTCAACCTGATCGAGTGCTCGTTGGCGTGGCCTTTCCAGACACAGCTGATCATCGGCAAGCTTCTGCCGAAGAAGCTGGGCGGCGACCGCGTGATCGGACTGGCGTCGTCTCTAGGGAGGTTGTGGTCCCTCATTCGGGAGGGACATGTTCGTGAGTGGTGTTCGCTTGTTGAGGGCGAGTGGGATGCTGCGATTTGTGGGAATGCCTCCCTCAGGGAGGCTTTCCATCGTACGCTCCAGGAGGAAGTGGCGGGCGTGCTTGGCACGCCCTTCGGGCGCGGCCTCATGGACGTGGAGGGGTTCTACGACGGCATAGAATGGGACATCCTCGTCCAGGTCTCGTTGAAGCTCGGATTCCCTCCCATCATCATGTATCTGGAGCTGTCTCAGTGCATGGCGCCGAGGGCCCTGGAGCAGCAAGGAGCGGCCAGCCAGCCGTTCCCTGCCACGTGCAGCATTATACAGGGCCTTCGGCCAGGCACGCGTTTCGCAAAATGTATGACACACTTTGTCATGGCTAAGGTATGCCAGCAGCATTCGCAGATATCCAGTCGTATTTGGATCGACGATCTTTCTCAAAGTCTGGCTGGGTCGAGGGCTGCAGTACGAGATAGGCTCACGGCTTGCTTGGCCGACACTGCAGCCGAACTAGCTTCGGCCAAGCCCAAGATCGCAGCTAAATCTTGTGTCATTTGCTCGCACCATGGGGATGCTAAAGAAATAGTGCGTCGTCTGAGGAAGCGAGGCTTGGTTGTGAGAGCGCAACTGCAGGCTGGTTTCCTTGGAGTGGATCAGGGTGGCGGTCGTCGCACTGCCCGTGAGGTTCGCACCAAACGTGGACTGAAGCAGCGGCGGCTTCATTCCAAAGTGATTCGTTTTGCGCGGGCTTCAAAAAGATATCACGTCACGGCTCGTCTGGAGAAGATGGGGGCGCAGGCCGCAGGCAATTTCGGTCAGATGGGACCTTCGGCCGACGTCCCCAACAACGTCGCAGAGATTTAGCCGCGGCGTCCTGTTCAAGGGGTAAAGGCATGTGTACCACCACTCTCTTGTCTATTCGTGGCGAATCGGCGGACCCTGGTATTCAGATGCCTCGTGAAGTTTTGAGTTTATGGTTGCATCAATGGTTTACTCGGGCGCAGATTCGGCCAGGGGTATACCGTGCGTGGCCGTTGTTGGTCAGAAGATTCCAGAACACGCCACCATCTCATCGTTCACGGTGGGTCCGCGGTCCGTTGTCGGCCACCATCTTAGCCTTGATTGAGCGCGGCTGGGTACCCGAGCCACCGACATGTCGGCATTTTTCGGACGATATCTCATGGCAATTTCCTGAGGCCGAGTACAACGCAGAGATGGCTCTCAACAATCTTAGTGGCTTCTTCGTCGATTTCGATTATTCTTCTGCTGTTGGATTCTGGGAACGGGCAGCCAAGCATTTCTGTGGGGCTGGCTTGGAGCAGGGAGCAGATCATTTCTCACTGCGGCTTCTGCTTCGGCACCTTCGTCGTCTACCACGTGGGCGGCGACTGGAGGAGCTTCTTGTCTCTATTGCAGCTTGTGGGGCTTGGCCCAGGGCACGGAGGGCTGAGTCCGCCTCCAAGGTCCAGGTCAGCCCGTGGTGCCCGCGGTGCAAGGTCAAGCAGGAAGACGCTTTCCACAGGTACTGGGGATGTGAGCACAACGCAGGTTCTGAGGCTTACGTCAAGTCGGAGGACCTGCTGCCGAAGGCGACGACCCAGCACCAGGCGGACGAGGCTTTCTGGCTGAGGGGTGTCATTCCCAAGGGATGGACCAGTCTGCCGTCACCGCCGTCAGCAGCGGCGTGGACAGGTACAGGCGCTCTACTGAACGGCACGGAGGAGAACAGCCTGGGACCAGGAGCAGAGTATGCGCCCATCGTGATGTTCGGGGACGCTAGCGGGGGGCCCGACTCCCGTGACCCGAGGTTCCGTCGCGCTGGGTGTGGCTTGTCAGTCGTCAAGTCGGAGGCCGACCTGGAGGAGATCGCCACGCTGCAGGGTCCGCTTGTTGGTGAGCAGACCGTGCCGCGCGGAGAGTTGACGATGCTCCTCATGGCTGCGCGTCTGACTAGCGACTTCGCAGTGCATGTGTGTGATAATAAGATGGTGTACGATGGATGGTATGCACAGCGGTACCGCCACCCGCAAGGGGACCTGGCTGAGCTCTGGGCATCCGTGGGCATCGAGTCCAGGAGCGGGACCCCGCCCATTTTGTGGTCCTGTTCGTGAACTCGCACCTCTCTGAGGCGGAGGCCGAGGAGATCGGCACGCCTCTGTGGCTGGTGCGGGGCAACGCGCTGGCCGACAGGTTGGCGGGCGAGGCAGCGAGCGAGGCTCGGCTGCCGCAGGCGGTCAGGGCCAAGGTGCACCAGGTGGAGCACGAGGCGTTCCTCGTGCGAATGCGCCTGCTGAGGGCGTCGCTGGACGCCCTGGCCGCGGAGGAGCTCGAGAAGAAGGCGGGGCGCCAGGGGCGGATGGGTCCGCTCGGAGTTGTGAGTGAAGGAGTCGGGAGCGGTGTTTCCTCCCCCCCTCCTCCTCCTCCTCCTCCCCCTCCGCCTCCCCCTTGTCCT
Organism: Prorocentrum cordatum; assembly: GCA_963575745.1. Taxonomy (NCBI): domain Eukaryota; class Dinophyceae; order Prorocentrales; family Prorocentraceae; genus Prorocentrum; species Prorocentrum cordatum. The sequence continues at coordinate 70,620 of CAUYUJ010019967.1, forward strand.
GAGGCCCTGTCTGTTTTTAACACCCAGCACGCGCTCGACGAATCGGGGCGTCGGTGCCGTCGGTGTCGCGGGTCCTCGTCGAGCTCCGAGTTGCGGAAGTGGCGTGCTTCTCCGTGTTTCAGGTTGATTGCTCTTGATGGGTCCCTTCGGGTTCTTCCAAGGGGGGTCGAGCTGCACCTCGCGGGGGGAGTTGTCCATGTCTCGCACAAGATGCGGTTTAATCAGGATGTCCAGGTGTGGTTCTGTGCGTCGTGTGGTATGTTCTGTGATCAGCAGCTCGTTGGGTTAGGAAGAGCCTGCCCTGATCAGGTGACGTCCACCCGAGCTGAGTATCTCGATCGAATTCAGAGAGGTTTATGGCCTAAGGTATATAGTACCAAGGAGAAGGCCAGGCGAGCACAGAAGGGGCTCCCGTGTTGATGTTAAGGGATGTGGACACTGTCCTGGGACTCTTACTCTTACTCCTCCTCGTCCACCTCCTCCTCCCCCTCCGCCTCCTCTGCATGAGCCGCTGCACTCCTGGAGGGCACGAGCGAGCGAGAAGCAGAAGCAGCACCCCCTGGGCTCGAAAGCAGACCCCCCGCGGCCTCCACGGCCGCCGGCGCCGCGTCGGCAGGCGGCGGCGCGGCGGCGGCGCCTGGCCCGCCGCCTCGGGGGCTCGGGGGCGCCCGCCGCGGGGGCAGCTGCGCGGGGCAGCCCGGGGGCTTGCCATCGGTCGGGCGACCACTCCACGTGCATGTTCCGATGTTGTGCGTGACTGTCGTGCTCTGTGACCAAAGATGCTCCTCGATGGTCCCCGCCGCGACAAGCTCACACGTCCGAGCGATGCCAAGCCGGAGGGGCCCCCCCAGCAGGGGCGCCCCCTCGCGTCGCAGGACAAGCACGGAGAGAAGCTCTTGGCAATCTGTGGCCTGCGGGGGGAGGGGGCGTCTGGGGGCCCCTGGCCGTCACCAAATGCGGGGCGCGCCGAAGGCAACTTTGGGCATGGCGGAAACGGGAGGAGCAAGAAAAAACAATTCGCGCACACGCACACACAAATACACACACTCCCACGCATACACACACACACACACACACACACACGCACGCGCACACGCACGCGCACGCGCACGCGCACGCGCACGCGCACGCGCACGCGCACGCGCACGCGCACGCGCACGCGCACGCGCACGCGCACGCGCACGCGCACGCGCACGCGCACGCGCACGCGCACGCACGCGCACGCGCACGCGCACGCGCACGCGCACGCGCACGCGCACGCGCACGCGCACGCACGCGCGCACGCGCACGCGCACGCGCACGCGCACGCGCACGCGCACGCGCACGCGCACGCGCACGCGCACGCGCACGCGCACACGCACACGCACACGCACACGCACACGCACGCACACGCACACGCACACGCACACGCACACGCACACGCACGCGCACGCGCACGCGCACGCGCACGCGCACGCGCACGCACACGCACGCACGCACGCACGCACGCACGCACGCACGCACGCACGCACGCACGCACGCACGCACGCACGCACGCACGCACGCACGCACGCACGCACGCACGCACGCACGCACGCACGCACGCACGCACGCACGCACGCACGCACGCACGCACGCACGCACGCACGCACGCACGCACGCACCCACACACACACACACACACACATACATACATACATACATACATACATACACATACACACACAAAGAAACGAACTACCTAACAGTCCACCACAAGCCACGACCTAACCCGAATACTTACCCAAATTTCGGGTTGGAGGGGTTACGGGTTCCACGCGTTTTTGTTTCAATGTTCCCCGCCGCCCCTCCCACTGGAAATGGAGGGCAAACTGGGCCCCTCGGGCTGGGCTGGGGTGATGTGGGGTGTGGTGAGAAACTGGGGCCCCTCGGGCCGGGTTGGGGTGATGTGGGGTGTGGGGAGAAACCGTGGCCCCTTCCTTCCTTGGCCCGCTCCTTCGTCAGAGGCTGGTGGCCCCGAGTCTCCCCCCCCCGTCTGCGACACGATCTGCTAATGTAATTGGCAAGCTGATCATATTGACTCGGTGCTGACGTCGCTGGATAGAGGGGCCGCGCCTACGGCGGCGCTGCCCAGCGGGTTCGTCGAGAGCAGCACCGACATGAGTGCTTCTGGGGGCTGCTGCGCCATCGGAGGTGCCAGCTGTGGCTGCTGAGCTAGCGGCCAGCCCCCGGACAGCTGGCTGAGCTGCATCCAGCCCGCGGACGACGCCGGCTGCGCCCAGCCGCTGGCAGAGAAGAGAGGGGCGGCGCGAGGGGGCATGGTCGCGCGCTCCCCCGCTGGCCTTCCGACTTGGTCGCTCGTTCTGCCCCAGCCTCCAGTGATCGACCTTCCTCGATTCCTCGATTCAGAACTGTGCGACTCGGGAGGCTCACTCGTCGGAACTGGTCCTCCACCGCATAAGCTTCCACTGGATTCTCGGTTGAGCTGGTAGCTCTGGAATCGGTCTTCGGCGTGGTGACTTGTCCTCACCTCTACGGGGGACTGACAGAAGTCCCGCGGTGGGAAGGGGGAGGAGAGGGCGAGGATTTTTTCGGGAGTGCGGTGGATATGGGGAGGGGGGGAGGGAACCAATGAAGTGAAGGAGGAAGAAGAGTGGGAGCGAGGGAGGGGGGCGGGGAGATGGGAGGAAGGAGGAGGACGAGGACGAGGAGGAGGAGGAGGAAGAGGAGGAGGAAGAGGAATAATCATGAAAGCTTCAAAAAAATTGCACATTGGCCTCTCTCCAATCGCCAGTGCTTCGAGGACACTGCACCTCCGCAGCCTAAGCTCGGGCACGCGATGACATGGATTAGGGATTCCGTGGCTCTGGCGCGCTGGCGCCAGGTCCACGGCTCGGGGAACGTGGCCCTCGAAACAGGGCGCCAGTGCCGCCACATTTGGCGATAGAGCGCGCCGATGTTTAACGAGCGAAGAACGGTGTAAAATACACTTTTTCGCTGTCGGGGGCGCCTGTCCCAGGGCGGCTGGAAAGTTTATACCCTCACGGTGGCACCGTAGGGGTATAAACTTTCCAGCCGCCCAGGAACAGGCGCCCCTGACAGCGAAGAAGTTTATTTTGTACCGTTCTTCGCTCGCTGCGATGTGGTATGGAAGCGGGACCCGTCACTGATCCTCGCGCCTCAGGCCATGTTTGCGCTTCCTCGAGAAAGACCCTGTGTTCCTAGGACCTGCCTCCTGAATGGAGCAACAATGGGATGCGCATACAATTTCTCTGAGGTCCTCGCGGATTGCTTGGATCGGCCCTCCCTGGCGGGCGGAGCGCGCCAGAGAGGGCGCCGGAGGCGCCGCCAAGGGGGCGGGGCGGCGATGGAGGCGCCGCCAAAAGCTCCAACGCTGATCCAAGAAAATCCTCGCGGGAATTCATGCTAAGGCCGCTTCGTGATATTCGACTGGAAAGACCTGCCTCCCTCTCCTCCCTCCTCCTCTTCCTCCCCCTCCTCCTCCTCCTCCTCGCCCGTCGCCCGTCGCCGTCGCTCCGACAGCTCAGTCCTGTTGCTCCTTCTCCTCCTCCCCCTCCTCCCCTCCTCCCCCCCCCTCTTTTGGTCCTCCTCCCCTTCGGCCGTGCCCAGCGGGGCAGGGGGAGCCGCGCCCGCTGCTCTGGCCGCCCGCCTCCTCCTCCTCCGAGTCCGCCTTCGTCCCTTTGTGCGCTTTCTCTTCGCCTCCATCTCCTCGTCCCCTCCGCCCCTCCTCTTCCATCCCTGCTTCCCCTCCTCCTCGTCCCCCGTCCCTCGTCCCTCCCATCGCCACTCTTCCCACTCTCGCCCCTCCCCCACAGATACTGAAGACGAATACTGCCCTCCTCTCTCTCTCTCTCTCTCTCTCTTTTCTCTCTCTCTCTCTCTCTCTCTCTCTCCCGAAGACGACCGGGGAGTAGCGTGACCCCCACCGCGCATGGCTTTTCCACCACACAGGAATGTGCCAGGTTGATTTTCTTATAGCTGTTCCAGTCCACACGTTCTCGGTCCTCACAAGATGGTGCTCCCGCTGCAGCGTAGGCCTCATCTCAGGATCGGGGCCAGCCCCCGCCATTCAGAGCGGCGCTTTCGCCCCAGCGCGGGCGGGCCACTTTTATGGATCCGAATAGTTTCTCGTCGTTGTCGTCCCCTCCTTCCCCCCTCCTCCGCCTTCCCCTGGTCCTCCTGCTCCTCCCGCTCCTTCCACTCCTGATCCTGCTGCCGCTGTTCGTCCTCGTCCTCCGCCCTCTTCGCCACCCTTTTCCTCCTGCTCACCCTCCTGCTCATCCGTCATCTCCTCATCCTCTCATGTGCGCAGCTGAGGTGTTCTTATTGCGCTCAGTGATGTGGGGTCTGTCTCGAAGTCCAAGTCCGTCATGACACGCGTCCGCGGATACAGAGAAAACAACCGCGCAATGGGAATGGATGGGTGCGAGGGGTAGGAGTTCAGTCATGGCGCGAGCGCACCTGGCTTGCCTCCCTCCCCTCCCCCCACTCCTCGTCCCTCCCCGCCATGCCGCCCTGGCTTGCCTCCTTCCTCTCTCCCTGCTCCTCGTCCCTACTCCGCGTCCCTCCTCGCCTCTCCGCGTCCCTCGCTTCTCAACCCCCCGTCCCTCCTCGCCCCATCGCCCCTCCTCCACCTCTGCTCCCTCCCTCCTCGCCCCTCGCCCCTCCTCCACCTCTCCCCCCTCCTCCTCATTCGCCCCCCCCCCCCCCCTCTCCTCCCTCCTCCGCATTCCCTCCCTTCTCCCTCATCCTCCCTCATCCTCTTTCCGCCCCCCCCCTCCCCCGCAGATGCTTCCCCAGACACGCGATGCTTTGATGCGTTCCCTGTGCGGCCCCCGAAAAAGTCCCGACCCCCGCCCCATGGCCGCTGTTCGATCCCGAACCGTTGCTGTCGACAGCCCCGAGGCCTGGCGAGGGCCCACGGAGGCCGAGCACACGGCAAAACAGACTGGCCGTTTTTTTCCACGACGCGAGCACGTCTGGATATTGAGCCCCCCCCCCCGCTCCCCCGCCCTGAGGCAGGCTCGTGTCGTGACGACACACAGAGGAGGAAAAGGTACCCATTCTACTACGCTTGGACCGTTTCCCCCTTTTCGGCTCCCTGGGAGGCCCTCGTTGCAACCGCTGGATTCGCCTCGAAATTATTCTGGTCAGAGCGCACCCCAGGAGAGGGCCGGGGAGTAGCAGTATCGGTACCTCTTAGTTTCCCCAATACGAATTGGTTTCTGACACCGCGTGGATCGTTCAACCTTGAACGATCGGGGCACTACGAAAGTGCAGATCGCTGGAGGCGCTTGACTCTCAACGCCCGCGGTGTGGTCGTCGCCGAGTCGGCACGACACAAACCTACCCTATTCCTGGACAGCATGCACAATCCCCACCCCAACCGGGGAAACCTTGGCCCCGCTGGTCAACCTACCCCCCCAGCTGGGGGTGGGTGCCGCCACCGTCGGGTTTTGAAGCACCCTTCCCACCTAGAGGGGGGGTACGCTGGTAGAGCCAACTGACCCTGCCCTGGTACAGTCGGGGCGTTGACCTAAGGAACCCTAAATAAGGAACGGGGGCTCTTTTTCCCATACGTTACACTTCGATCTCCCATGGAAAACCTAATGAAAACCTAAGGCAAGCTGTAGAACAATCAAGGAACACCGAGCCCCTCCCCATTGAAAAAGGTTCCTCTTTCAGCGCCCCGACTGTAGAGCCAACTTACCCTGCCCTGGTATGGGTGAGGATGGTTCTGAGGATGGTTGAAGGGGCCTCAGGACACACACATAAATACACAATAGTAACAACAAATCACAATATTTTCCCATATTTTCTGGGTTTTTGCCTTCCCCCCCACCTCCCATATTTTTCCATATTTTCTGGGGAATCGACGATTAATTGTGTCTGTGTGTTTCTTTCCCTCCTGAATGGTGACTGTCAGCTCCCGCGCCTGGTCACGCCCCAGGGAGAGGGCGCCGACTGGCACCCGCACGGCGCCACGCACCGCACGCAGGCGCAGCAGGGCCCTGCGCGCCGCAGGGGGGGCGCCGCGCTCGCGGCGGGGAGGTCGAGGAGGACGGGGAGGCGGTCGAGGTGGAGGGGGAGGAGGAGAGGAGGAGGGGAGGCGGAGGAGAGGAGGAGGAGGAGAGGAGGAGGAGGAGGAGGAGGAGGAGGAGGAGAGGAGGAGAGGGGGAGGAGGACGAGGAGGAGGAGGAGGATGAGGAGGAGGACCAGTGTAGACCCGAGAGCCATCAAAGATGTTGGAATAAACCCTGCCTCTAAGCTCCCTCTCCATAGGCCCCATACAACGTATCGTTTCCATTGAGGGAATTACCTCGTTGGAAGACAACCGTTTGAAGATCCGGAAGAATGCCAGAACATTGTCCTCGGGATGTCAACGCTACTGACCAACCTGGCTGGTGCGTCTTGACGATCCGGAAACCTGCAATACTGCCATTTTTGGGACTTCGACACCGCGAACCAACATACATGTTGCACCCGCATAGTCGTGAATCCGTCCAAAACACCACGTCTGGTACGTTGACCATGGGAATCCGTGAAACTCTTCAAATTCATTGTTTAACGAATGTGCGCGTCGCTAAAGCGAGAACCACATTTTGAAAACGACCCGCCCTCAATCCGTGTAACTCTTCAAATGTTTAAAAAAAATGCGAGCGGCGCAAAAGCGAGAACCACATGTTGAAAACGACCCGCCCTCAATCCGTGAAACTCTTGCAACTGTTTAAAAATAATGTGCGCGGCGCTAAAGCGAGAACCACATGTTGAAAACGGCCCGCCCTCAATCCGTGAAAATCTTGCAAATGATGAAAACGGATGTGCGCGGCGCTAAGGCGAGAACAACATGTTGAAAACGGCCCGCCCTCAATCCGAGAAACTATTTGCGAAACTTTAGAACGCATGTGCGCGGCGCTAAGGCGAGAACCACATTCTGACAAAGGCCGCCCGTCCTCAATCCGCAAAAATCTTGATTTTAGAACGCATGTGCGCGGCGCTAAGGTGAGAACCACATTTTGACAAAGGCCGCCCGTCCTCAATCCGCAAAAATCTTGAATTTGTTTAAGCGACTGTGCGCGGCGCTAAGTCGAGAGCCACATTTTGAAAACCACCCGCCCTCCATCTGTGAAGCCGTTGACTTCTTGAGCGTCAGAATCATACATGATGAGGAAGTCTCAGGCGAAACGCCCGGCCCGCCCTGAAAACTGGCCTCGGGGTGCGACGGGGAGAAGTTATTTGGAGGGAAAAGAAATGGAGGAGTGGGAGGAGGAGGATCGCTGGGGAGTGTCGCGGTCGATCGGGTAACCTAATAACCAGGAGGAGGCGCAGGCGCCCCGAAGATCTCGCAACCGAGCTTCGCCACACGGGCCGACCCCGTGCCAGGCTCAAAACGGCCAAGCCCTTCTGGCCCTCAGAAGCGCCGGCTTGTGGTCGGATCTCTTCCCCTCCACGGTGGCGGCCAGGAGGTACCCCGACACCGAGCCCGAGGAGGAAAGCGAGGCGGAGGCCGGGGGGGGGTGAAGGGGGGAGGACGAGGAGCCGAGGCCGCCCGAACTGGTGCCAGCGAAGATCGGGTCGGATGATGCCGCCGCATCGCCGATGAAGCGGCGATGCAGCGCGAACCTCCGACCTCAGATACTCCGTCCCCATGTGCGCGGCCTGAAGACTTGCCGTCGCTCGGACGTCCATTCCCCGTGCATGTTTCGGTTTCGTGCGTGCTTTGTCGCAGGATGGTCCAGGCTGCTCCTTCAGAATCCCCGCCGAGAAGAAGTGCACACGTCCGAGCGATACCAAGGGAGAAGGGAGAGGAGGGGGGATTTGTCGCAGTTGTTGCTGCTGTTCTGTTTCGAGCCCCTCGTCGCCACGGCCAGATTCGCCACGACGCGCTCTGGGACCCCAAGGCAGGCCTGGGGGAATACCTCCAGCGACCAGAACACTTCTTGATCCGAAGATATTTGGGGCGTCCTCGGGCCGCAAATGCCACCCGCGGCGAAGAGACCAATCCTGAGGATCGGCGGCGAGCGAGGGGGGGAAGCGATAAGTAAGGATAAGGCCCTCTCAGAAAGCAGCGGGGCTTCTCAGGAGCCCACAGCTGCGGCGCATACGAGTGCTCTGCGGGCGCGCTGTCGGGCCTGCGCTACGATGGCGCCCCAGACTTCGGCCCCGAGGGGCCGCGCCCGCCGGAACCTCGTACCTCCCGGCAGAAACTTGGCGGCGAGCGAGGGGGGCCAGTGAGCAGGAGAATGCCTTCTCAGCCAGCGGGGCTTCTCGGAGGCCCTCGCGCCTTCTGAGAAGCGTTTTGGTGTCTGCGGGGAATGCTCAGAAACGTTCTGAAGGCCCGAGGGACTTCCGAGCCGTCTGAGAAGGCCCGCCCCCTCTCACGTCCCCCACGGGCTGGCCGCCGAGAAACCGGTGGCCCTCTGGCAGAAGCCCCGCCACAGGGCGGACGAGGAGGAGGCCAAGGCGTGGGGGGAGCATCGGACGCTGCGGTCACAGCAGGCCCATTCTCTCGGGAAACCAACGCGTGCCGATACCACTGCTCCCCGGACCTCTCCAGGGGGCGTTCCAACCAGAATTTCGGCGCGACGCCAGCGGTGGCGACGAGAGCCCCCGAAGAGGCCCGGGAAAGGGACAACGAGAGAAATAGTGGCACGGGTTGCCCTCCTCCGAAGGCTTTCCTGACGTCAGGCATGGGATTGAGCAGGGAGGCGAGGCGGGGCGGGGCGGGGCGGAGGCTCGGGTCGGGCGAACGGGGGGGATAGCAAAGGGGGGGTGGGTGAGAATCAGCTCACTGGTAGCTGATTCTCCCGGCGCCTCCCGGCGCCGGAGGCGGCCATGCATCGAGGAAAACGGGCCCCTCGGTGCGGCCGAAACCAGCTGCATGCAGCAAATTTCGCACCCCCCCCTTTCCCAAACCCCCCCTTTCGCCCGACCGATCCCCCCCCTCCCCTCCTCCTCCTCCTCCTCCTCCTCCTCCTCCTTCTCCTCCTCCTCCTCCTCCTCCTCCTCCTCCCCTTTCCCAATGCCCCCCTTTCGTCCGGCCCGAGAGGCGGGGCGGAGCGGGGCGGAGGCTGGCGCAGGAACCGCGCGCGCTGGGCCGGGCCCTCGAGGCGGCCCCGGCCGCAGCGAGGAGGGCGCGGCGAGGAGGGCGCCGCAGGAGGCCCCATGGCGGGCCCGAGGGGCACCCTCTGCTCGGCGGCGAGCCGCGGGGGGGGGCAGCGCGGAGGGGCGCGGGCCTCCTCAGGAGGCGATCGGAGGTCCCCCCCGGCCCCCGGAGGGGCTCTCGAGGCCCCCCCCGAAGGCAAGGGAAAAACCTCTCTCCAAGACGGGGGGGCTTCCAGGAGGCCCCGCCGCCTGCTGACAAGGCCTCCTCCGCCTCGCCTGCCCCCCCCTGGAAGTCGCCGCCGCTCTGCGGCCAGGGGCGCCCTCTTTGTCTGCACGCGGTGCGAGGCCTCCCCCGTCGGCCACGAGCAGCGAGGCGCCGCTGTCCCGACCCGCGCGTCTGGCGGTCGGGGCGCCGATTCCGCGGCGAGCGCCGCTGCCCGCCGCCGCGCCCCCTTGGCACGCCGAGGCGTGGTCAGGGGTGCCAGGTGCTGCCTGGCAGGGCCCCTGCAGTCTCCCAAAGGGCCCCCGACCCCCGTCGCACTTCGCTGCGCCCCCCCGTGGCCCCTTTCCCCCCCCCCCCTTCCCTTCCCTTCCCCTCGTGAGCACACTGGGCCCGCGCTCCCGAGGGCACGATCCTTCGCAAAAACCGTTGGGTCCGCGCCCTCGTGGCCACGATCACTGGCAGCAAACAATGGATCCGCGCTCCCAGGATTCCAAGCCATCCGAGGCAGGCAGCTTTGGCAGCCAAGATGACCCAAGATGCAGGCAAAACTGCAAAGAGGGCCCACGATTTCTCAGGAGAGTCCCAAAACGGCCCAGAGCGTTCCAAGATGACCCAGAGTGGGCTACCGGACTCTGAAGACTGACCTACAGGAGCCTTAGATAGCCGCACGATGGCCCAAGTGAGCTCCATGAAAGCTCCTCAAGAAATGGAGACGAATGGAGACACATGTATCGGCCGTCCTCTTCCTCCAACTCCTCACCACCACCACCACCACTCATCGTCTCATCATTATCATGGTAATAATGTAGTTATTCCATATCCTCGTCCTCCGCCGCCTCCTCCTCCATCATCATGATCACCATCATCATCATCATCATCATCATCATCAGCAGCAGCAGCATCATCAACATCATCATCATCACAATCACCATCATCACAATCATCATCATCATGATCATCATCATCATCATCGTCATCATCATCATCATCATTATCAGCAGCAGCGTCGCCATCATCATCGTCGCAATCATCACCATCGCCATCGTCTACGTCGTCACCATCGCCACCACCAGTTCGATCATGTTCATCATCATGTTCATCAACATCGTCGTCGGCGCCGTGATCCTCGTCAGCATCATAGCCACAAAAAGCATCATAATCATCATCACATCATCCCCACAATCAGACTTAGCACCATCAACACCACCATCGGCTTCATCATCATTACCGTCATCATCATCAGCAGCAACATCATCATCATCATCATCGTCATCGACAGCAATATCATCATCAACAACTACATGGTCATCATCATTATCGTCGTCATCATCATCATCATCAACATTGTCATCGTCTCCATCATCATCGACATCGTCACCACCTCCAACACCGTCAATACATCAACTCCTCATCGCCATCACCATATCCTTCGCCATCAACATAATCCCCATTATAAGCAACAGCATCAACATCATCAACATCATCAGCATCATTAACGTCACCATCATCATCATCATCTTCATCTTCATCATCATCATCATCATCATCATCATCTTCAACATAACAACCAACCAATCGCCACCATCATCATCATAACCACCATCAACCAACAACCAACCACCGACCCATCATGATCATCGTCGTCTTCAACATCGTCATCATCGTCACCATCATCATCACCACCAGTGCCATCATGCTCGTCAACTGTATGATCACCATCGTCGTCGTGAACGTTATGATCACAATAACCGCAACAACCATTGTCATTACATCAACACCAGCATCATAATCATCACCATCAACATTATGACCGTCGGTATCATCATCATCAGCATCATCATCATCATCACCATTAGCATCACCCCACCACCATCAGCATTATCACCATCAGAACATTAACTTTCTCATCACTCACCATCACCAACACCATCGTGTCCGCCATCATGATCATAATCATCAGACTCATCATCATAATCATCATTATCAGCATGATCATTCTCATCAGCAGCATCATCGTCGTCGCTATCATCATCATCACCAGCAGCATCACCATCATCATAATCATCATTATCGTCATCAACATCATGCTCACCGTCGGTATCGTCTCCACCATCATCAACATAATAAGCAGCAGCATCATCATCAGCATCATCATAACCATCAACCCTCCTCCACCACGCAACAATCATGATCGTCGTCGACGTCGTAGGCATCGTCATCTTCATCGTCACCGTCGTCACCATACAGATTTTCAAATCCATGTTCAACACCGGCCTTGCCGCAGGCAACTGGGGTATCGGTCGCGGGACATCTCTTGGGCAGCACTTCCGGCTGCCGCCCGCCTGCAAAGCTGCGGGGACCGCAGAATTCATGATGCTCCCTCGCGCCAAATCACGCGCCGCCGAGGGCCCTCAGCGCGCCGCCGTGGGAGCCCCCCCTGTTCTTCTTCGTGGCCACCTGGGCAGCCGTGAGGCCCGAGGAGTTCTTCTGGGACGGGTCGGCGCCCTCCGCCAGCAAGTACTCCTGGGGGCAACCAAACGGTACCCTTCCCGCCACTCCACGGGCCTGTCCCGGGGTGCGTTCCGACCAGGACTTCGAGGCGAACCCAGCCGTGGCGACGAGGGCCTCCCAGGAGGCCATCAGAGGCAAAACTATAGCCGGGCTGCTGAAGTAAGGGACGGTAAAGCAGGAGGGAAGCTCCTGTTCGGCACCAGAAGAGCCCGGGTGCCCGAGGAGGGCCAGGAGGGGCCACCGCAGCCTGACCCAAGGAACAGCGAGCCCCCTCCGGACCCCAAGCGGTCCCCTTGGTTTCGGCGCCTTTGCCCGCGCGAGGCCGGGGTGGGCGGCGTCGGTGCCTTTTCCTCCTCTGAGCTCCACCATCTGGCCGTTCCCCAGCTCGGCGGCGCGGTGCAGCGGGTAGCTCTTCTGGAGCAGCCTGCGCCTCGGGGCGCTCACGCCCGCGAAGCCCTCCGCCTTCAGGAAGGCCCCCACCTGCGCGCGCCGCTCCTGCGCCGCCAGCGCCTCCGCCCGCTCGCGGCGCTCTCGCTCCGCGAGTTCCGCCTCTCTGGGGCGACTGGGCATCGTTGAACCGACCCCGATGCCCACGGGCGTGGCCCGGGCCCCACTGGCCGAGTTACCCCCCCAAGAAGGGGGTATGGGGCGTTCGAGGGGCACATCCCCAACTGGGGTGGTGGGATGGTGAGGATCTGGATGGGGATGAAGATGGGGATAGGGATAAGTTGAACCGATATGAGGCTGACGGACAAAATCCTGCACCGCCATCGCGACCAGGGTGCTGGCGCGAACTTCAACGCGCCCCCCCAGACCCCAGTTCCATGCTGCTTGGCCTCGCCAGCGGGGTGCAGGATTTCGCCCACTCACTGGACAGATCCACATATCGCGGCGCAACCCGCCAATATCAAATGCGGGGCGCGGGGGGGATCACACACAAATCAGCATGGAAGGTGCAGGATTTTGCCCATCCACCATACCGCCGCTCCCCGAACCTCTCCCATGGGTGCGCTCTTGGAGGCCTCCCGGATAGGGTCGGAGGAGATGGGGTCGGAGGATCGCGCCGCATTGTCGGCACAACGCCGATGCATCGGCGTCGTCGGCGATGCATCGGCGACTTCGGGTTGGAGAGAAACGGGCTCCACATCGAGCCGCATCGCCGATGCACTGGCGATGCAGCGCTGTCCTCCGACCCCATCTACTGCGAACCCGTCGGTTGCGGCATGTACATCTGTGTCTCTCTCTCTCTTCTACGTTCTACGGGCACAAGCAATGGCATAAAGACGCAAGCTCTGAGGTCAACGCAGATCCCCGCGGATCGGCGCCGGGGTTCCCTGGCGGCGCCTCCGGCGCCGCCCCTGGCGCGCCCCCGGGGTTCAGCGAGAACTCCGAGCGGGCCTCCGAGTTTCTCTGTATGCTCCTGTCCCTGCTTGCTCCCCGACCTCCCTCCCCCTGACATCGTCGCGGGCCGCCGCCCCCGTGCGCCAGCGGGCCTGCTCCTCCTCGAGGCGCGCGAGGCGGCGCCGCTCCTCCTCCTCCTCCTCCTCCTCGGCGCGGCGCAGTTCCGCGCGGCGCCGCTCCTCCTCCTCCTCCTCCGCCCTGCGGCGCTCGTCCTCCTCGGCGCGGCGCTGGGCCTTGTTGACGGGGGGGCGACGGATGCGCCGATGACACCAGCGACAACGCTGACGGCGACGACCATGGCTTAACGGGGGGCAGAAGGGTGCACCTCGTGCGCCCTAAAGGGGCCCAAAAGGCGCACGAACGGTGCACGTCTCCCCCCTCCCCCTCTCCCAAAGTATCGCCCCCCCATCCCGCAGCGCCCGACCACGTCTCGATTTCTCCGAGCCGGGCGCGTTCGCCCGCACGCGGGCCCCGGGGGAACCCTCACAGATCGACGCGGCTCGAAGGAGGGCGCAGGAAATCAAGGGGCTGCGGGGCTCTGGTCGTTCATGCTCCTTGATGCCCCAATTTTCCCGCGACGTCGGATCCCAGGGCATTCCCTCGGGGAGCCTCATGGGCAATGTTAGGGATGGGGTAGGCTCACGGGGGCAATGGCCCCCAGTCGTCCACTGATCGCCGATGAGGGCCTGATAGCCCACCCCGCCCAGGAACGTGCGGATTCGGGGCCTCTCGCCGATCCATCGACGATGCCTCGAGTTTCTCGCGATGTCGGATCTCTGGGCCTTGGCGGCGCGCACAAAGGGGCTGGAGGAAGGGGGGAGGGAGAGCTTATTAGAAGGAGGCTGCTTCCTAGAAGGCGCAGGCCTTACGTCTACAGATAAGTGCCCACGCCTTCCAAGAAGTAGGGGTGCCTCTAAGAAGCCCTCCCCCCTTCCCCCGCCCCCCTCTGCGCGTGACTGACAACTTCGCACCCCTGTGCGCATGGATGATAATTTTCTTGCGACGTCGGATCTCCCCTTAGCCTTAGACCCCTAACCTCTTGGGAGCGGACCTCAGCTAAGAGGCCCAAAACATTGGGATAGGGGGTCCTCTCAGCAACGTCTTCATTGTGATATTAGGGTCAGGGCTTCTTTCATGAGGGAAACCAGACAGGTACGGATACCGCTACTCCCCCGGACCTCTCCCAGGGTGCGTTCCGACCAAGACTTCGAGGCGAATCCAGCGGAGGCGACGAGGGCCTCCCGGGTGGCCCATGGACGGGCGAGAACGAGGCGAAGGTAGCCGCATGGGTACTTTTCCTCCTCCGAGTGAGGTGCCCTCGATACTCCGGGCCTCCTGCTCCTCCTGCTCCGCCGCCGCCCGGTCGAGCTCCCGCTCCGCGCCCGGGGACTCGTGCCCGGCTGGCGCCGGGCCCGCCAGGCCCAGCGGGAGGTCGATGCGGACCGTGTCCGTCGCGGGGTCGCGGCCGCCGCAGACGCGCTCGCAGGAGAAGAACATCGGTGGCAACGATGGGTAAGACAAAGCCAGTACGAGGACCAAATTCGAGTGAGGATACATCGGGAATCCCTGAGACCCAGCGGCTCTGGAGGATGTATCGGGCGTCGCGGCCTTCTCAGAACATTCTGGAACGCTCTGAGAGCGTTCCAGAACGCTCTGAACGGATTAATCCTCGTCCTAGCCCCGTCCGAAAAAGAAGGGGCGGGAGGCGCGCGGGGGGGCGGTATTGGGCCAAGAGAGCTGTTGAGCCAGCCGAGGCAGGAACGCGTGTGGCGGCCACCGCAGACGCGCTCGCAGGAGGAGAGTATGGCGGCCAGGAGGGCGGGGGGGCGCCGAGTCGGGGTCTTTTGTGGGCGCAGCCTTCGGACCGCTCGGCCCCTTCCTCGGGGGCTGTCACCTCGACAACCTTTCTTGACGGCCCCGGGTGGTCCTGGAAACCGTTGTCGGGCGCTTGACATCTGCCGCCCTCTGCCTGCTGCAGGGGGAGAAAAGGCGCGTGAAACATGTGGCGGTCCCCCTTCCCCCTTTCCCCCTCCCCAGGGGTCCAAAATCCCGTTTCAGGGGGGGGGGGAGAGGGGGGGGGGGCGTACGAGCTTGTCAACGCACCCCGGGAGCTCTCCAGAGTCTCCAGAGAGCCCCCAAGAGAGCCCAAGCAAGGCGCCGAGGCAGTCCAGGAGAGCGTCGAGACGGCCCAGGGTAACCCCGCGTGACAGTCCAAGATGGCTTCAAGACAGCCCACGAGGCCCCCCCAGGACGGCCGAAGAGTGCTCCCCGAGGACAGCCGAGAGGGCCACAAGACGCAAACATCGTCCCACTCCCGCAAGAGAACGTACATGTTCGACAGATCCGCCTTCTTCGTCCTTACAGCGTCCAATACGGCCCAGGGCCCCCCCAAGATCGCCCCAAGGCGGCCCATGAGGCCCTCAAGAGGGCGCCAAGACGGCCCGATACAGCCCCAAGACGGCCCATGATGGCCACAAAATGCCTCCAAAAGACCCCCAAGAGGCCCCCGAAAGCTAGCCAAATGCCCCCCGAAGCTATCCAAAAGACCCCTGAGAGACATTCCAAGGGACCCTCATATCCATCCTAGAAACTCGTCCGCAAAGCTCGCAACCAGCCCCAGGAGCCCATCAAGCACGACAAACTGCTCCCCTGGGCCCTCATTCGGAGGCGTCCCGGAAGCCGTCAAGCAGCCCCGTGACAAAACCCAACATCCCCCCATGCACCCCTGAATTCCTTCCTTGCTCCCTCTGTCCTCATCCTTCCCACCTCCGCTCCTCCTTCTCCTCCTCCTCCTCCTCCTCCTCCTCGTGCTCCTCCTCGTGCTCCTCCTCCTCGTGCTCCTCCTCCTCCTCCTCGCCCTTAGTCTCATCCTCATCCTCTCCTCCGTCTCCTCCACCCTCCCAGGCGAGAACCAAAACACCCAGCCACTCCAGCTCCAACATAGCCTGCCGAACGCCTCTAACATCTTTTCTCCGCTGGGGGTCGGCGGAATGACGTAAGCAACTTGACGAATGACCAAGTGCTGGCGCGTGGTTCTTCTCGATTCCCCGAAGTCCCTCCTGCTATCCTCCCTCCTAGACGCGGCCCTGCCGAGCCTCCTGACGCTGCAGCCCCCCTCCACAACTGGTCGTGTACGCGGGGCTGATTTCGAGTGGCTCGCTGGCGGCCGCCTCCTCCTCCTCCTGCTGCTGATTCTCCTCCTCCTCGTCTTCGTCACAATCACTATCATCCAATCACCACTAGCACCTTATCACTCATCACCACCAGCAACATAAAATCCCCCCTACCCTCAAATCCGACGGTAATGAAACAAAACTCGCCGGCCCAACGGGCCAAGGGCGTGCTAAGATCTCCGGTAACTGGTTAACAATACGCGCGCGGGGCCGCCCCTGGGGGTCCCCGGACGAAAAGTACCCCAGCAAGATTCGGGGCAGGTCCCGGCAAAGTCCCGGGCAGGTCGCGGGCAGGTCCCGGCAAGGTCCCAGACAGGTCCCGGCGAGGTCCGGGCCAGGTCCCAGCAGGCTCCCAAGAGCGCTTCAAGTGACCTCCAAGAGAGCTCAACATGGTCCGAGACGGTTCAAGAGCGATCCAAGACGCTAGAGATGGCCTCCAGACAGCCTGAAGCGCCTTCAAGACGCCCCAAGAGGCCTCTAAGAGACCTCCCAAAAAGGGCCCACAGAGACAGAATTTCGTGATTTTCCTTTAGTTTTTTGAAGGTTTTTTGGCGTTCTCGCCTGCTCAGCTTACCCGCGCTTCAAGACGGCCCAAGAGGCTTCCAGGATCGCCCCAACATGGCCCTCGAGGCCTCCCAAAGCGCCCAAAACAGCCACAGAGGGCCCCAAGACAGCCCCAGAGGCCTCCAGGATGGCCGAAGGGGTTCCAAAGACGGCTCCAAGAGCGGACCCAGACGAGAGACCCGAACGGACATTTCGAGCTCTAGGCGCAGAGAGGTCCCCTGGAGGCCCCAAGAGGTCCCAAGAAGCACCCGAGAGGCCCCAAGAGACCCCCAAGAGGCCACCGTGACGCCCCCGGAGGTCATAGAACCACTGCCAAGAGGCTCAAAAAGAGGCTCCAAGAGGCCCCCAAAATGCCCTAAGAGGCCACGAACGCGCAGGCAAACGCCTGCGATGGCACAATACGGGCCGGTGGAGTGAGCGAAGCGATTCAAGAGAAGCAGCCAGAGCCCCAGACCCAATCTTTCGGCGCCATGTTTCGAAACGTATCGATCTGTGAGGGCCCCAAGACCCGAAAGTGGGCGAGAATGTCCAGCTCGAAAAAAATGAGACCCCAGGATCTCAGGGTCCTCCTCCTCCTCCTCCTCCTCCTCTTGGGCATGCTGCGGGAGCGTACGTTCGAGGCGTCAGTCGGCTGGCGCTGCCCGCCCGCCGTCGCCGCGCCCCCCCGCCACTCATCTTCTCATCACTATCAAGTCATGTGTCTATGTCTCCTCCTCCTCGTCCTCCTCCGCCTCCTCCTCCTCAGCGCCATCATCCCCGTCACCACCGTCATCATCATCATCATCATCATCATCATCATCATCATCATCATCACCATCATCATCAGCATCATCATCGCCATCATCAGCATCATCATCAGCAGCATTGGCATTGGCATTGGCATTGGCATTGGCACTGGCATTGGCATCAGTATCAGCATCATCATCATCATCATCATTGTCATCATCATCATCATCATCATCAGCATCAGCATCAGCATCATCATCATCATCATCATCATCATCATCATCATCATCATTATCAGCATCATCATCAGTAGCAGCAGCACCACCACCGTCGACATCGTCATCGTCATCATCATCATCACCATAATCATCATCATGATCATCATGATCATCCTCATCATAAGAATCAGCATACGCATCATCATCAGCATCATCGTCATCATCACAAGCATCATCATCATCACTAACCGCATCGTTATCATCGGCGTCACCATCGTCATACCATCACTGCCATTTCATTATGATGATCCACATAATCATCATCAACATCATCATCATCTTCATCATCAGTGTCGTCACATACTGATCAACATCATCACCACCATGATCACCACCATCAACCCACCAACACCCTGGTCATGATAATTTGCTCACCACCATCACGATCATGCCCATCACCATAACCACCTACCATCCGTCATCACGCAACAATGATGAACGTCGTCGTCGCCAGCATCCCAGCATCGGCATCATCGTCATCGTCACCATCATGATCATTATGATCACTACCTTCATGATCACCGTTGTGGTCTTCGTCTTCGTGATCGTTGCCATCACCATGACCACCACAACCATCATCACCACCAACATAGTCGTCGCAAGCAACATCTGCATCTTAATAATATGCATCGTCATCATCATCAGTATCATCATCATCATCATCATCATCATCATCATCATGGTCAGCATGATGATCATCAGCGTTAACATCACGAGCAGCATCATCACCAACAGCATCAACATCATCAGCAACATCAAACTCATCATCCTCATCATCATTCTTATCAGCAGAAGCAGCATCGCCACCCTTGTCATCAGCATCATGACCACCACCATCATCACCACCATCAAAACATCAACATCATCATCATCACCACCATCGCCATCGTCTCCGCCATCATCACTATCAACATCAGCATCAACGTAACCATCAGCATCAACACCAACGTCAACATTTAAATCAATATCGCCATCATCAACGACACCACCATCATTACCGACATCATCATTAACATCATCATCACAACCATCAACTACCCGTCTCCATGCAACAATCACGATCGTCGTCGTCGTCGTCGGCATCGTCATCATCGATCTCGTCGTCGTTATCACATTCATTTTCCAATTAATTCCCAACACCGGCCTTGCCGCAGGCAACTGGGGTATCGGTCGCGGGACATCTCTCGGGCAGCACTTCCGGCTGCCGCCCGCCTGCAAAGCTGCGGGGACCGCAGAATTCATGATGCTCCCTCGCGCCAAATCACGCGCCGCCGAGGGCCCTCAGCGCGCCGCCGTGGGAGTCTCCCCTGTTCTTCTTCGTGGCCACCTGGGCAGCCGTGAGGCCCGAGGAGTTCTTCTGGGACGGGTCGGCGCCCTCCGCCAGCAAGTACTCCTGGGGGCAACCAAACGGTACCCTTCCCGCCACTCCACGGGCCTCTCCCGGGGGGCGTTCCGACCAGGACTTCGAGGCGAATCAGGCCGTGGCGACGAGGGCCTCCCAGGAGGCCACAAGAGGCGGAACCACAATTGGGCTGCTGAAATCCGCCGCCCCCCGCTTGCTGGGGGTGAAAAGGCTTGTGAAACATTTGGCTGCCCCCCTCCCCCTGCGCCAGATGTGGCAGAAGGCCTGATGGCATGGCGCGCCCGCGCGAAGCGCTTCTGCCTTCAGCCACTATAGCTGTGCGCAAAGCGCTTCTGCCTTCAGCCACTATAGCTGTTCAGCCACCTTCTTCCTCCTCCTCCTCCTCCTCCTCCTCCTCCTCCTCCTCCTCCTCCTCCTCCTATGCTTAGCACGCTTGCCGTTTCACCCCATTGTCTAGTATGTCTCACAACTTCTGCCAAAGCACGTATGTTGTGCATGGCGTCTGTCTGTTTGTCTGTCCTCCCCCTTTCCCCTTACCCTGGGGCCCGAGCTCGTCAACGCCCCCCCGGGGTCTCCAGAGCCTCCAGAAAGCCCCAAGACGGTCCAAGAGGGCCCAGGCAGAGCGCCAAGACAGTTCAAGAGAGCGTCGAGACGGCCCAAGGTAGCCCCACGACGATCCGAGATGGCTTCAAGACAGCCCACAAAGACCCCAAAATGGCCCAAGAGTGCTCCCATAGGACCGCAGAGAGGGCCCCAAGAAGCAAACATCGCGCCATGCCCTTCAGAAAACGTACAACTTGACCACAATCGTCTATGATGGCCCCAGGGGCCCCCAAGATTGTCCCAAGACGGCCCATCGGGGCCCCAGCGGCCAACGACACGGCCCAAGAGAGCCCCATGAGTGGCCCAACAGAGCCCAAGAGGGAGAATACGAGCGAACATTTCGAGCCTTTCCCGCCAAGATGGCCCCAAGAGCCCCCCAAAGGCCCCCGTGCCACCCGCCAAGAGGCCCCAGGAGGCCTCCCCAAGAAGCCCCAAAGAGGCCCCAATAAGTCTGCCCAATGCCCCAAAAATCCCAACTAGAGGCCCGTACTGTCCCTCACCCCGTACCCCGACCCTACGGACCCGCAATCCAGATCAACAAGACGGGGCCATGCCCCACAATACTACACGCGAAAGCCCCGACGTCCCGCCAAGAAGTCATACAGAGCCGCGTCGAAGGCGCTCAAATGCTAGCAAGAGTCTTCGAAAAGCTCCCCCCAAGAGGCCCGCAAGAAGCACCGCGACGTACGCCAAGTGACTTAAAAAACTGCCCCGGCGTCGCCATCCTCATCACCCTCGTCCTCCTCTTCCTCCTCTTTTTTCATTGACGCCCTCCTTTTTCTGGGGGTCGTCGCAATGGCGTAAGCCACTTTAATAAGGGACGGTAAAGAAGGAGGCGGTAAAGCAGGAGGGAAGCTCCTGTTCGGCACCACAGGAGCCTGGGTGCCCGAGGAGAGCCAGGAGGGGCCACCGCAGCCTGACCCAAGGAACAGCGAGCCCCCTCCCGGACCCCAAAACGGTCCCCTTGGTTTCGGCGCCTCTGCCCGCGCGAGGCCGGGGTGGGCGGCGTCGGTGCCTTTTCCTCCTCTGAGCTCCACCATCTGGCCGTTCCCCAGCTCGGCGGCGCGGTGCAGCGGGTAGCTCTTCTGGAGCAGCCTGCGCCTCGGGGCGCTCACGCCCGCGAAGCCCTCCGCCTTCAGGAAGGCCCCCACCTGCGCGCGCCGCTCCTGCGCCGCCAACGCCTCCGCCCGCTCGCGGCGCTCTCGCTCCGCGAGTTCCGCCTCTCTGGGGCGACTGGGCATCGTTGAACCGACCCCGATGCCCACGGGCGTGGCCCGGGGCCCCACTGGCCGAGTTACCCCCCCTAGATGGGAATATGGGCTGTTCGAGGGGCATATCCCCAACTGGGGTGGTGGGATGGTGAGGATCTGGATGGGGATGAAGATGGGGATAGGGATAAGTTGAACCGATATGAGGCTGACGGACAAAATCCTGCACCGCCATCGCGACCAGGGTGCTGGCGCGAACTTCAACGCGCCCCCCCAGACCCCGGTTCCATGCTGCTTGGCCTCGCCAGCGGGGTGCAGGATTTCGCCCAGTCACTGGACAGATCCACATATCGCGGCGCAACCCGCCAATATTGAATGCGGGGCGCGGGGGGGATCACACACAAATCAGCATGGAAGGTGCAGGATTTTGCCCATCCACCATACCGCCGCTCCCCGAACCTCTCCCATGGGTGCGCTCTTGGAGGCCTCCCGGATAGGGTCGGAGGAGATGGGGTCGGAGGATCGCGCCGCATTGTCGGCACAACGCCGATTCATCGGCGTCGTCGGCGATGCGTCGGCGACTTCGGGTTGGAGGAAAACGGGCTCCACATCGAGCCGCATCGCCGATGCACTGGCGATGCGGCGCTGTCCTCCGACCCCATCTACTGCGAACCCGTCGGTTGCGGCATGTACATCTGTGTCTCTCTCTTCTACGTTCTACGGGCACAAGCAATGGCATAAAGACGCAAGCTCTGAGGTCCGCGCAGATCCCCGCGGATCGGCGCCGGGGTTCCCTGGCGGCGCCTCCGGCGCCGCCCCTGGCGCGCCCCCGGGGTTCAGCGAGAACTCCGCGCGGGCCTCCGAGTTTCTCTGTATGCTCCTGTCCCTGCTTGCTCCCCGACCTCCCTCCACCCGACATCGTCGCGGGCCGCCGCCTCCGTGCGCGCGCGGGCCTCTTCCTCCTCGAGGCGCGCGAGGCGGCGCCGCTCCTCCTCCTCCTCGGCGCGGCGCAGTTCCGCGCGGCGCCGCTCATCCTCCTCCTCGGCGCGGCGCAGTTCTGCGCGGCGCAGCTCCTCTTCCTCCTCCTCCGCCCTGCGGCGCTCGTCCTCCTCGGCGCGGCGCTGGGCCTTGTTGACGGGGGGGGCGACAGATGCGCCGATGATAGCAGCGACGACGCTGACAGCGACGACCGTCGCTTAACGGGGGGCAGAAGGGTGCACCTCGTGCGCCCTAAAGGGGCCCAAAAGGCGCACGAACGGTGCACGTGTCCCCCCTCCCCCTCTCCCAAAGTATCGCCCCCTCATCCCGCAGCGCCCGACCACGTCTCGATTTCTCCGAGCCGGGCGTGTTCGCCCGCTTTCGGGCCCCAGGGACCCTCGCGGATCGATGCGGCTCGAAGGAGGGCGCAGGAAATCAAGAGGCTACGGGGCTCTGGTCGTTCTTGGTCCACGATGCCCCAATTTTCTCGCGACGTCGGATCCCAGGGCATTCCCTCAAGGGCAACGCTAGAGAAGGGTAGGCTCAGGGGGGCGCAACCGTCCACTGATCGCCGATGAGGGCCTGGTAGCCCACCCCGCCCAGGAACGTGCGGATTCGGGGCCTCTCGCCGATCCATTGACGATGTCTCAAGTTTCTCGCGACGTCGGATCTCTGGGCCTTGGCGGCGCGCACAGAGGGGGTGGAGGGAGGCTTTTTGGAAGGAGGCTGCTTCCCAGAAGGCGCTGGCCTTACATCTACAGATTCGTGCCCACGCCTTCTAAGTAGGGGTGCCTCCAAGAAGCCCTCCCCCCTCCCCGCGCCCCCATCTGCGCGTGGCTGACAAGTTTCTTGCGACGTCGGACCTCAAAAACACTAAGGATAGGAATCCCCTCAGAAGATATATCAAGCCAGACCGTCCAGATCTGTTATCCCTGGTGCAAACCCAGCGACCTACGTTAGACCTCGTCTTCATTGTGTCATTCGAAGAGGAACAAAGAACGTGATTAACATAATCTATGGGAGGTCCGCGCGGATTTCTTGGCTCGGCGCTGCACCCCCTGGAGCGCGCCAGGTGCGGCGCCAGAGGCGCCGCCAGCGGGTCCCCGCGCCGATCCGCGAGATCAGCGCGGAGATCCGAGACATCATGTTTACGCAATTTGTCTTCGACCCTTATGCTAGGGTGTTCTCTTAGGATCAGGGTTCTTTCATGGGGGAAACCAGACAGGTACGGATACCGCTACTCCCCCGGACCTCTCCCAGAGTGCGTTCCGACCAAGACTTCGAGGCGAATCCAGCGGAGGCGACGAGGGCCTCCCGGGCCGGGTGGCCCGCGGACGGGCGAGAACGAGGCGAAGGTAGCCGCATGGGTACTCTTCCTCCTCCGAGTGAGGTGCCCTCGATGCTGCGGGCCTCCTGCTCCTCCTGCTCCGCCGCCGCCCGCTCGGCGCCCGGGGGCTCTGGCCCGGCCGGCGCCGGGCCCGCCGCGCCCAGCGGGAGGTCGATGCGGACCGTGTCCGTCGCGGGGTCGCGGCCGCCGCAGATGCGCTCGCAGGAGAAGAACATCGGTGGCAACGGTGGGGCGGCCTCGAGATCTCGACTGGGGGATCGACTACAGAATGGGTTTGCCCCGAAGCTGATTTTGTCCGTCGGATCTGCGAGAAGTGCGCAGAGTGCTCCGTAGATCCCTAAGCATCCTGCGCATTTCTCGCAGATTCGACAGAGGAATCAAGTCTGGGGTAAATCAATTCTGTAGTCTCGGCGGTGGACAAACCTCCCTTTAGCAAACCTCCCCTTAGTGAAGGCGGCCTGGGACCGAAACCGACGGACATGGACCCGCAAAAATGACGACCGCGACGCCCTCGAACCGAAAAATGCCAATTCCTCCATCGACGTGTCAGGGTAGGAGGTCCCTGACCTTCCAGAGAGCTATGTTGTAGCAATGGAGACCTGAAAACCTAAACAGCGGAGCGAAACTGCCTAAAACCAAGACGTAAACTAGCCCTAGGATAGGCTTTTAGGTCGGGTGCTATTCTTTAGCCCTCCTGGAAGGTCAGGGCCTATCCACCTCCGATAAGTCGATCCCCTGCTCGAAGATCGGCGGCGCGCCGGGGGGGGGGGAGAGGCGAGAGAGGGCCGGGCCTCCTCAGCAGGCTCCGAAGCCCCCCCCGGGCCTCCTGAGAAGTGCCCACGGTCTTCCCCGGAGGCACGGGGAGCTCCTCCCCGGGCCTCCTGAGAAGTGAAGTCCCCCTTTCGGCCTTCCGAGAAGTGCTCGCGGCCTCCCCCGGAGGCGCGGGGAGCTCCTCAGAAGGCCCGAGGGCTTCCGAGACGCCCCGCCGGCTTCTGAGAAGGCCTGCTCCTCCTCCCCCCCCCCTCCTCGCTCGCCGCCGACAGGAGAAGGCGCGGGAGGCGCGCGGGGAGGCCTTCTTGGGCCGAGAGAGCTGTTGAGCCAGCCGAGGCAGGAACGCGTGTCGCGGCCACCGCCACCGCGCTCGCGGGAGGAGAGCAGGGCGGCCGGGAGGGCGGGGGGGCGCCGAATCGGGGTCTTCCAGAGAGCTATTTTTTAGCACTGGAGGCCTACAAACCTAAAAAGCTGAGCGAAACAGCCCAAAACCAAGACGCAGAATAGCTTTTGGATCGGTGTTTAAGTCGGGTGCTATTTTTGAGCCCTCCTGGAAGGTCAGGGAGGAGACCAGGGCGGCCGGGAGGGCGAGGGGGCGCCGAGTCGGGCTCTTCTTGGGGCGCAGCGGCCGGGGGCGGTCTCCTGGGCCGAGCGAGCTCCCGGGCCTCCCGGAGGGAGCTCGCGCGAGACAGGCTGCGCGGGGGCCGCGAGGGGGCGGGCTCACACGCGTCCGCCCCTCCGACGATCGCTGGCGTCCGATCCGGCCCTCCGACTCGATGCTGGTGGGTCCTACGGCTGGGAACCTCCGCGACCTCGGCCTTCGGACCTCTCGGCCCCCCTCCTTGGGGGCTGCCACCTCAACAGACCTCCTCGGCGGCCCCGGGGGGGGTCCTGGAAGCTGCTGCCGGGCGCTGGACATCCGCCGACCAAGGGGGTGACAAGCGCGTGAAACATTTGGGTGTCCCTCCCCCTTTCCCCCCGGCGTTGACCTAAGAAACCCTAAATAAGGAACGAGGCCCCTATTTTCGATTTCCTATCGAAAACCTGAGGAAAACCTGAGGCAAGCTGCGAAACAATTAAGGAACACGGAGCCCCTCCCCAACGAAAAGGGTTCCTTCTTCAGGGCCCCGACTGTACCCAGGGGTCCCGAATCCCGTCTCAAAGGGGGCGGAGAGGGGGGCGGGTACGAGCTCGTCGACGCATCCCTGGAGCTCTCCGGAGTCTTCAGAGAGCCCCCCGGGCAGAGCGCCGAGGCAGTCCAGGGCAGCGTCGAGACGGCCCAGGGTCATCCCGCGTGACAGTGGCCAAGGGATGGCTTCAAGAGAGCCCACGAGGCCCGCCAGGACGGCCGAAGAGTGCTCCCCGGGGGACTGCCGAGAGGGCCACAAGATGCAAACATCGTCCCGTTCCCAATGGAACATGTACATGTTCGACATATCCACCTTCTTCGCCTTTACAGCGTCGACTGCGGCCCAAGGGCCATCCAAGATCGCCTCAAGACGGCCCATGAGGCCCTCAAGACGACGCGAAGACGGCCCAATACAGCCCCAAGACTGCCCAAGATGGCCCAAGAGGCTCCCAGAAGACCCCCAAGAGGCCCACCAAAGCCAACCAGATGCCCCCTTGGACATTCCAAGAGACCCTCATATCCATCCTCCAGCCCATGGAGCCCACCAGGAACCGACTCGAGGCTCCCCAGAGCCTCATCCAGAGGCCCCCAGACGCCAACAAGCAACCCAACCCCATGACAAAACCTAACAGCCCCTCTTGCACCCGTGAACTCCTTCGTTCCCCCCTCCGTCCTCCTCCTCCTCCTCCTCCTCCTCCTCCTCCTCCTCTCCTCCTCCTCCTCCTCCCCCTCCTCCTCCTCCTCCTCCGCCTCCTCCTCCTCCTCCTCCTCCTCCTCCTCACCACCACCACCACCACCACCACCACCACCATCACCATCATCATCATCATCATCATCATCATCATCATCATCATCATCATCATCATCATCATCATCATCATCATCATCATCATCATCCTCATAATCAGCATCATCATCATCATCAGCAGCAGCAGCAGCAGCAGCATCATCATCATCAGCATCATCAGCATCATCAGCATCATCATCATCACCATCATCATCATCATCAGCAGCATCAGCATCAGCATCATCATCATCATCATCAGCATCATCATCAGCATCGTTCTCCCCCTCCGCCTCCGCATCCGCTTCCACATCCGCCTCCTCCTCCTCCTCGTGATTCTCTTCCTCTTTGTGTTCCTCCTCCTCCTCCTGCTCCTCCTCCTCCTCCTCCCTCCCTCCCTCCCTCCCTCCCCTCCTCTCCCTCTCCCTCTCCCTCTCCCTCTCCCTCTCCCTCTCCCTCTCCCGTCCTCGTCATGGTCATGGTCATGGTCATGGTCATGGTCATGGTCATCATCATCATCATCATCATCACCATCATCATCATCATCAGCAGCATTATCGTCATCGTCGTCATCATCATCATCATCATCAGCAACAGCATCATCATCAATAGCATCAACATCATCAGAATCATCATCAACTGCAACATCATCAGCACACGCATGATCATGACCACACTCAGCATCATCTGAATCATCCTGACTCCATCAACAGCATCATCATCCTCCTCATCATCATCATCATCATCATCGATATCATCACCATCACCACCACCATCATCATCAGCAGCATCAGCATCAGCATCGTCGTCATCATCACCATCAGCATCATCATCGTCAACATAATGATCAACATCATTACCATCACCAACACCGCTACCATCATCATCATCATCATCATCAGCATCAGTATCAGCATCAGTATCAGCATCATCATCATCATCATCATCAACATAATCCTCGTCACCATCACCACCATCAGCATCATCATTGTCATCATAATCACCATCATCATCATCATCATCAACAGCATGCTTTCTCCTCGGCGCGGGGGCGATCCCTCTCCCACGCCAACCAATTCTGAGCCTAAACGTCGGCAGAACAGATGGCACATGAGAGAGGGAGGACACTGGATATCCTCACATAATCTTCACACCCCCTCGCAAGGGACTTTCCTCTTTCGAAAACTGTGCGCCTGAAAATCCGCTCGACGTGAGCGGAATAGCCGTCAGGCTCAAGGCTCAAATCTTCACTCACCTCTCACTGCAACTTCTCAGAACACTCCTTGCACATGCGCCGCTGCTTCAAGCGACGCCCGACGTTGTGTACACCTTGAAGATACTTGCAGCTCCTCTCCGGATGCATCACTCGATCATCATCGTCTAGACGGTAAGCTTGAAAAGCTGTAGGGCCGTCTTTTTAGCCGAAGATTCGGGGCCAGCCCAAGAATTCAGACCAAAGCATCGGCACTGCGGACCAAACCTGCGCTCCGAAGAGGAAGAGGGGGAGCATGAGGAGGAGGAGGAGAAGGAGGAGAAGAGGAGGAGCACGAGGAGGGGGAGGAGGAGGAGGAGGAGCACGAGGAGGAGGAGGAGGAGCAGGAGGAGGAGGAGGAGCGAGGAGAGGAGGAGAGGGAGGAGGAGGAGGAGGAGGAGGAGGAGCACGAGGAGGAGGAGGAGGAGGAGGCGGAGGAGGCGGAGGAGGCGTCCTCCTCCTCCTCCTCCGACCCCTCGCGGGCGGGCGGACGCGCGCGCGGAGCGGCGCCGCAGGGCGCGGCCTGGCCGGAGGCCGCCGATGCGCAGCTCGGCCAGAGCCTGCGCGGCGGTCGACGGCGCGGAGCGGCGGGGCCGTCGGGCGTGCCGAGGGGGTGGGGAGGCCAACAATGAAGGGGCCCTGGGACACACAAATAAATACACACAAATATCTGGATTCCCCTATATTTTCCAATCGTTTTTTTTTTCTTCCCCCCCGCTTCCCATATTTTTCCATATTTTCCGGTGAATCGACGATTCATTGTGTCTGTGCGTTTTTTTCCCTCCTGAAGCGAGACGAAGCCAAAGTGAGCGTTCTTCTAGTCTTTTGGGTGACCCCAAAGGGGGTTCAGCTGCAAGGGGGTGGTGCAACAGATTTGAGGTAATGGTCTTGCAAGTGTACTGCGCCAAAGAACTGTACTGCATTGTATTGCAGGTAATGTATTGCACGCGAAAACCCAGCAAGACATCTGCGCCCCGACATGTATTGCACGCCCCTCGTGTATTGCAACCCCACAAATCTATTGCACCAAATCTACTGCACCACTCCCTTGTCGCTGGACCCCCTTTTGGGTCAACCCGAAATCTGCTTTTCGACATTCGACGGGAAGGGGTGGGGGAAGGGGGGGTCCGGCTCCAGACCTCTGCTGAGTGCAGCTGTTGCATGAGTGCGTCCTCCGGGGGAGGGTCCCCACCTGCTCGAAACAGTCGCCAAAAAACAGCCAAGATCTACTCCGTGGGGGGGGAAGGGGGGGTTTGGGGGCCCGCGCCGATCGGCAAAACAATGAATAGAAAACGATCACAAAACGAGGATGGATTCGGGGGAGGATGCATCGAGAATCTCTGAGATCCGGCGGCTCTGGAGGAAGTACGGGGCGCCGCTGCCTTCTCAGAGCGTTCCCGAGCGCCCTGCGAGCGTTCCGGAACGCTCTGGAACGGACTTATCCTCGTCCTGGCCCCGCCCGATCGGAGGTCTTCTGACTGGTCTCGAGCGTCTCCCTATCCATAAGATGGACAAGCCTTAGGGATGCGTCCTCATAAACTGAGGGGGCCCTTCAGATCGGCATCGAGATCAGGTGATGCCCATTATGGGGATGCGGCTACGTTTCATGCAGTTAAACCCGATTAAAGGGCCAGTGAGCCGGATCAGGCCGGATTGAACTCAGGTGATTAAGCTGGAGCAGGGCGGACTAAGCGGGATTACACCGAATTGAGCAGCGGGATTCTGCCAGATTTGGCTGGATCCCGAACACGGATATGCCAGCGCCGATGCTGCATTTAGGCTCCCAGGAGATGCATCCTCAGGTTAGGGCCAAAAGGGGGCGAAAGGACGATCGCGATGGACGGCAACTGTGCAGAAGGAACATCAGATTCGGACGGTCTCGACCCCTGACCCCCGCCCCGTGATGCGCCCCTGCGCCTCTCCTGCGCGACCCCCGATGTGACCCGAGCGGGCCCTCGGAACAGGACCTGCAGGCGGGGCAGGGAGGAGTGAGAGCCTCGGCCTACGGCGGGATGCTGGGCTGCTGCCCTGCCACTGGCCACCCGCACATCACCACCCTCTTGGCCCCCCCCCGTTTCCGCTCCCCGAGGACGTCAATAAAAAACTGGCCAGAAACTGGCCCCAGGGTAAGTAGGGGTCGGGCCCCCAAGAAGCCCCAGGAAGCCCCGAAAAGACCCAGGATCCCTCCTCGAAGCCCCAAGACGCTCGCAAGAGATATCCATAAGCGTGTGAGATGATACGTGCCGTCCCACTCGACCCCTCCCGCTCCCCTGAGGTCCACTGAGGTCCAGCGCCTTGCCAGAGGAGGGAAGACTCCGGGGGGGCACTTGCAAGGAGATCCGAGCCCCAAACGGCTGAAACCCAACCCGTCATGTGAGACATTCCAGCCCCTGACTCGCCCCAGCAGTTTCCAGGGGAGGAGCCTCACTTCGTCTGGAGGTCGGCGGAATCTGAATGTGGAGTGCCCCTCCTCTGTTTGTGATCCCCCCCTTTGTGACCCCCACCCCCCTGTCATGAAATATGGAATGCCCCTTCCCCCCCTTGTCGTCTGGGAGGTTTGAGACCCCCCTCCCCTCCCTTTGTGACCCCTCACTTTGCTTCTTCCCGCCCCCTTCTCTGATGAAATATGGAACACCCACTCCCCCCCCTCCCCTCCCGGGCCGGCGGCGTGGGGCCATGTCCGGCCCCGAGCCCTCCGCGGCGACGCCTGCACCCGACGGCGGGGGCGGGAACGCCCCCGCAGCGGAAGGGCTGACGGGGTCGTCGTCGTCGCCGCCGCCGTCGTCGTCGTCGTCGTCGTCGTCGTCGTCGTCGTCGACGTCGTCGCCGTCGTCGTCGTCGTCGTCGTCGTCGTCGTCGTCGTCGTGCGCCAGTTGGCGGTCGCTTGTCGTCGGTCGTCGGTCGCTGGTCCTCGGTCGTCCGTCGTTGCCGTCGACGTCATCCTCCTCCTCTTCCTCGTCCGCCTCCTCGTCCTCATCCCTCCTCTTCCTCCTCCCCGCTCCCTCCTCATCCTCCTCCCCGCTCCCTCCTCCGCCGCGCTGAAGAGGGCACCGAAGAAAAGGAAGGGGGGGAGAGGAATTGTTCTACGGATCCTTTTGGGGTCCCAGGGGCTCAATGGGGTACTATGGGGCTGGGGATGTGGGGGCAAACGAAGACGAGGACGAGAAGGCTGAGGAGGATGGAGACGGGAAGTGGAAGGATTGAGGAGAAGGCGCAAGACGAGGACGAGAAGGCTCAGGACGAGGACGAGGGATGAGGAAGGAGGGGGAACATGCCCGTGGTCCAGGGGTCTGTAGGAGGTTATACGGTGTCGAAGGGGGCACCTAGAGAGCTCCAAGCACCGAAGACGAAGAGGGGATGGGCGCCAAAGGGGTGGAGGATGCTAAGCCTGGAGTCAGGCAGGACTCAGATCAGCGCTCTGGTGCCGGCCCAGCTCGCGCCCAGATCGCGGTGCTCGAGCTTCGACGCGGGGAGAGGGCGAGGCAGATGACGACAGATACTGCGAGGTTCGAATCGGTTCAGCCCGGGCCCCACGGGTGCCTTTGCCGAAGCAGTGCTGCACTCGACACCTGGGCGTCGCCTACGCGAGAATCGGAAGTTGACCAGATCGGTATCACTGTCAGGTCGGGCATGTCCTCCTACAGGCGGAATTTTGGGCGAACAAAAAAATAGTCAAACAATGTTCAAACAATGTCAAAAGTAGTCGCGCAAATCGTCCCCAGACTATCTTTTGACTATTTCTGAATAGTCCTCCTGTAGAGGGACAGGCCCGACTCCATATTACTGGCGGCCCAGCCTCTCGGGCTCGGCCTGGAGACAAGGAGAGGGGGGGAGGAGGACGTGCCTTGAGCGAGCACCGAGAGCAGAAACGTCCGAGAGTGCTCCTGAGACAAGAAGAACAAACACGCGTGCAGGGGAACGAGGAATGAAACAAACATACAGACTCAGAAGTCCGCGCGGATTTCTCGGATCGGCGCTGGGGCCCCCTGGCGGCGCCTCCGGCGCCGCCCCTGGCGCGCTCCGCGCGCCAGGGAGGGGGTCCAAGAAATCCGCGCGGACCTCCGGGTTTCTATGTTTATGTAGTTGTTCGTTCCCCTCGAGACGCATCGGCAACGTAAAGAGCACGCTGCAGCTGCGAAAGAGGCACGGGAGCACGCTCAGAGACGACTGCAAGCAGCGAGTGGCTGGGCAAGCAATTCTGGACTGCAGCGTGCAGCGTGTCGGTCCGGTGTGCCGGACGGGCACCGGCTCAGGCGAGATTCAAATCACCATCGACTGCGTGCAATTGCGATGAGGCAACTGCTGGGCAGTCAGACCTGCGAGAGAAGCCTGAGGGGCCACGAAAGGGGGGGGGGACATCGACCCTCGATACCGAATCCGCACGCTTCTGGGCTCTGGGCAGGGTGGGGCTATGGGGCCCCATATCGGCGATGCATGGTCGTTCGGAAGTCGAGGTATCGTCCCCCCTAACGTTGCCCCTGATCCGAATGATTTCTGGGTTATGACTCCAGCCGTGGGCTGCCTTTCGGGACGGTCCAGGCACTCCAGGAAAGCCCTCGGCGAGACGCAGGCGCTGGAGAGCACCCCGAGGCTGGAAAGCCGCCGAGAACCGACGACAAAGCCCGAAAACCTCGGACCTCTCAACCATTACTAAGGGGGCCCAGGGTCACACCAATAAATATACACAAATCCCTGGATTCCCCGCATTCTTCCGCAGTTTCTGGGCTCTCTGCTTCCCCTCCACTTCCCACATGCTCCCCCACGCCCCTGGGGATCGACGATTCATGGTGTCTGTGGTTTTTGTCTGTCCCCCTCCTGCATTACGCTGCCCCTGCTGAGCAGCCAGGGCTAGGGCGCTTCGAGGTCTGCGCGGATTTCTCGGATCGGCGCTGGACCCCCTCCCTGGCGCGCGGAGCGCACCAGGGGTTCGGCGCCGGAGGCGCCGCCAGGGGGCCCCAGCGCCGATCCGAGAAAGCCGCGCGGACCTCCGAGCTTTTATGTTTGTGTCATTCCTCGTTCCCCTGAGGGCGGCCGCGGAGCGATCGGCGCCGGCGGGGCCACGCGTGTAGCGCTCCACGGAGCCGTCCTCCTGCGCGGGCCGCGGGCGGCGTGGCGCGTGGCGCGTGGCGGCTCCGCCGCGAGGCCGCGGGAGGGCCCGCCACTGGTGCGCCCGACGCGAGGCCTCGGCGCGCCCCGGGGCCGGCCGGCGAGGGGAGGGCGCGGGCGAGGGTTGCGTTTTGGGAGGCAGCCGCTGGGAGGTCTCCGTCGGAAGGACTGGGGCGGATGGAGCCCCATCTGGGGGGCCGTTGCGCCGGAGTGGGCCTCGGATTCAGCTGGGTTCAGCGGGAGGAGGCCAGAGCAAGCAGGATTCAACCGGATTCAGCTGGATTTCGGACCAGGGCAAAATCAGAATTTGACCTCCCAGGAGTTGCATCCGCATCTGTTGCTCCCATCATACGTCAGGACCCCATTCCATAAAATGATTTCGAGCACCCAGAACAATATCGAAACGGTGTCGAATGAGTATCGCCTCCCAGGGCCCGACACGCGAAAACCCTCCAGTTTCGAAACTTTCCTGGTGCTCGAAATGCGTTCTGGTGATCAAGGCTAAAGTAGGTTGGGACAATCATAAGGCGAGGGGGGTTCAGGGCGCCTTGGGCGCGAATTCATGGGGGGCGATGCAGCAAGCTCGTGCAGTGCCGACCTCTGCGTTGGTCTCTGACACCGCGGGGGGATCGTCCCACCCTCAAACATCGGCCGCTTCCCAAACTTCAGGTCGTTCAGCATCCACCGACTCCGGGTCGCCAGCGGAACTCACCGTTGAACGTCCGCGGCGGGGTCGCCGCTGGTCGACACGACGCGAGCCTACCGTAAATGGGGGGGGGGGGGGGCAGCCCGGGCTGCAGAACAAAAACCCTCTGGGGGCCCTCAACGGGGCCCTCCCCAGGGGGGCACGGAGGGCGCCCCCGGGGCCCGGAAGGGGCACCTCTCTGCCCCCCCTCCGTTTCTCGACCCCCCCCAGTGCTGCGCGACCCCGCAGTACTGCGCCCCCCAGTGCTGCGCGCCCAGCACTACTGCCCGGCAAGTGTCCTTGCATGGAGGGGGGGGGGATGAGGCGAGGCCCGAGAACATCTCTCCTTCTTTTTCTCCACCCGACAAGTCGGGGTTGGTAGCTTCCGAGAGCAGGCTCCCCCCCGGCCAACCCCGCCCTGCATACCGCGGCCGCCAGACCCCAACTTGTCCTCGGCGAAAACAACAGAAGACAACATAACGTAGCATAACCAAGCATAACATAACATACCTTGACATAACATATCACACCATGACACTGCATCACATAACATATCATAACATGGCAGCAGAGCATAGCGATGACGAACACGACGGAACACAACATGGCACAACACACCATGACAGAACAGAACACGAGCATGACAGAACATGGCAGAACATGGCACGGCAATGTCATGACAAAATGAAGCATAACTGAACATCGCATAACATACAAGAGCAGAACATGACAGAACAGAAGACGAATCAACACGCAACAATGTAACATAACCGAGCACAGCATAACACACTTCGAAAAAACATATCATATCTTGACACAGCATCACATAACATATCATAACACGACAGCAGAGAATAGCGACACAAACTAGCATATTTTATCATAGTTTATCATGCAGAGCGGAGCCGTCAACAAACATACTGTTAACATACCAGAACATAGCAGAGCGGAACATGGCACAACAGAAGACGACACAGCACAGTATAAGAGAACATAGCCGATCATAATATAACACACCTTGAAATAACATGTCACACCATTTCACAGCATCGCAGAACATATGATAACACGACAGCAGAGCATGGCGACGACAAACACGACATAGCACACACTGACATAACATAACATGACAGAACAGAACACGAGCATGGCAGAATCTGACAAAACATAGCAAAGCAATGTCATGACAAACTAGAGCATAACATAACATCACATCACATCACATACCAGAGCAGAACATAACAGAACAGGAGACGGCATACTACAACACAATATTCCATAACCTACCATACCTTAACATACCTTGACAGAACCTATCATATCATGGCACAACATCACAGAACATACTTACGCAGGACGAAATATTTTCCTCTTGACGTCGAAGAAGACCACCCCCGTGTCCCGTAGAATCTTAACACGGGAGGGGCCTGCGGTCAACGGATCCCATTCTTGTCGGTTCCCGGAGCGAATTTATATTATAGATTAAAAAAATAGAAATGAGAGCCACCGTAAAAAAAGGTCCGACGCGGATCCCGAAAATCAGAAATGGGTTCCGCGCGCACGGAAATGGGATCCGCCGCGATTTCACGAATACGGTAAAGTTGGAGATCGGATCCGTGCGACCCTCATTGGGTTCGCCGCTATGATTTCCCAGAGGGCCCGTGCACCGCGTGGGACCGTGAGGTTCAGCGCCAAGAGGAAACAACTTTCGGGCTGGGGATGTACCATATCACTACATCAGAGCATAGCGACACATACTAGCAGAGCAAATCACAATATACTATACAGAGCCGAACCGCCAACAAACAGAAAAAAACAGAACATACCAGAGCAGAACCTGACAGAACAGAAGACGGCACACCACAACATAACATAACAGATCCGAGCATACCATAACACACCTTGATAATAATAGTGAGCCGAACTGTCAACAGCATCACAAGACATAATCTACTATATTGAGCCGAATTGTCGTCAACGGCATCACAGAACATATAATACTATAACCTAACTTGACACAACATCTTATGTCATAACATAGTGCCACCAAGAATACCATGCCATAACATCTCAAAACACATGGTGACAGAGATGAGCATGACATAACATACGCGATGGATACACATATGAGTGAAGAGGAACCTCATAACAGACGACGCATCTAACGTCACAAGCGTCACGACGTCACGCCGTCCCGTCGAAAGCAAAACAGGACATACTGAAGCATAACCTGAAAGAGCGTGACTACATGGAACAGGTTGAACCATTTTTGAATCCAGAAACGGAAATTGTGCAGTAGAGAGGAGTACCACGACAGAAAAGGACAGCAACATATACGACCATAACAAATCGTACTATACTATACTGAGCTGAGCCGTCAACAGCATCATGAAAGAGAGCATATTATAACATATCCTGACATAACATATCGTGTCCTGCCTGGTGCCACAGAACGGAATATAGGATACCATACTAACAAAAATTGTGGCAAAAACGAACGTGACATAACATGCTTTAACGTACAAGATGACGGAAGAGCAGAGGGATACCAGAACATCAAAACTGTACGTACATGTTATATAGCTTGGCCACAGGAACCAACAGTCACAGCAATGAACGACTCGACGATGTACCTAACGTGACAAGCGTCACGACGTCACGCCGGCCCGTTGATATCAGAACATCACAGAACACAGTGTCACATAGCACATTGGGGCAACATCCTACCACACGCACGCACTCATTCTATAGCACAACATCACGTATGAAATAGCCACCACTCCACGCGTCACGACGTCACGCCGGCACGTCGAGAACATAACAGGACATGATAGAGCATCACATTGTAGAGCGTTATTACATGGAACATTGTGGAAGTGACAGGCGTCGCGACTTCACGCTGGTCCGTCGAGATCGCAACATCACAGAACACAGTATCACATACTTCATCGGGGCAGGATCCAACCAAACACACTATAGCACAACATCGCATATACAGTAGCCACCACTCCACGGCGTCGCCCAAACGTCCCGAAGTCACGCTGGCCCGTCGAGGGCATAACTGGTCATAACAGAACATAGCATGATATACCATTACCATATGGAACATTGTCGAACACTTTTGAGTACAACAACGGCAGTAATGGAGAGGAGTATCAACACTAAGAGAAGATATCATACTATCATATACTGAGCTGAGCCGAAAACATAATCACGGAACAGAGCAGACTAGAACATCGCCTGACAGAACATATCATGTCCTAACATGGTGCCACGGAGCAGAGCGATTCGACGACGTATCTACCGTGACAGGCGTCACGACGTCTCGCCGACCCATCGAGATCAGAACATCACAGAACACAGTGTCGCGTAACACATTGGGGCAGCATCCGATCAAACACGCTACAGCACACCATCACGTATACAGTAGCCACCACTCAACGGCCTCACCCAGGCGTCACGAGGTCGCGCGGGCCAGTCGATGTCAGAACATGACAGGGCACAGTGCCACATACTGCATTGGGGCAGAATCCAACAAAACGCACTACAGCACAACATCACGTATACAGTATGAGCATCGTTTAACCGATCCCCATCTCCACCAACGTGGGCTGGGCCCCACTGGCCCATTTACCCCCCTGATGGGGGTACAGGCTGCTCTCCTCGGTTTTCGAGGGGCATATCCCCAACTGAGGTGGTGAGACGGTGGGGCTCGAGATGTGGATGGGGATGGCGATAGGGATCATTTTAAACAACACTGACAGCAGCCACCGCTGTACGGCGCCGCCCCGTCGTCAGGCTCACCACAGGGACAAGCAGGCGCAGCAATGACCGACTCGACGACGCGTCGAACGCGCGACCTCTCCCCGCCACGCCTGCTCATCCGTGTCCTTGCCTCCTCCTTCCCCTCCTTCTCCTCCTTCTCCTCCTCCTCCTACCTCCTCTTCCCCCCCTTCCTCCTCCTCCTCGGGAGCCATGCTCTTCAAGTCTAACATCCCCACCCTGTCGGGGGAAGAACACCCTCATATATTTTTCACCCACCAGCCCTTCCCCACCCGACAGGCCAAGAACAGGCCGCCAGAACAACCCCACCCTGCATACCGCGGCCGTCAAGCCCCAAATTGTCCCGATGGTCCCGGGTATCCCGCCTCGCGCCCGACCAACCCCACACTGCATACCGCGGCCGCCAGACCCCAAAATGTCCCGATGATCCCCGAGTCCCGGGTGTCCCACCTCTCGCCCGGCCAACCCCACCCTTCGTACCGCGGCCGCCAGACCCCAAGTTGTCACGATGATGCCCGAGAGCCCTTGGTGTCCCGCCTCGCGCCCTCGACGAACACGACGGAACACAATATGACAGAACATGACATAACATAACATTACAGAACGGAACAGAGCATGACAGAACAGAGCAGATCAATGCCATGACTAAGTAGAGCATGACAGAACATCACATACCATACCAGAGCAAAACATGGCATAACATAAGACGACATATCACGACACAACATAACATAACCGAGCATACTAGAACACACCTTGACAGAACATACCATATCATGACACAGCATCACAGCAAATATCATATCACGACAGCAGAGCAAAGCGACGACGAACACGACAGACCCAACTTGACACAAAAGCACATGCCAGAAGAGAACACGAGCATGACATACCATGGCAAGACAGAGCATAGCAATGCCATGACGAAAGAAGGCATGACAGAACATCACATAAAATAGCAGAGCAGAACATGACATACCAGAAGACGACACATCACAACATAACATAACATAGTCGACCATAACAGACCGCACCTTGACAGGATAGCTCATACCATGACACAGCATCAGGTCACAGACCATAACACGATCGCAGAACTTAGCGACGACGAACACGAGAGTACAACATGGCACAGCAGAACATGGCAGAACAGAGCACAAGCAACCATGACAGAACATGACAGAACAGAGCAAAACAATTTCATGGCAACACATGGCGTTACAGAGCATCACACAACATACCAGAACATGACGTGACATAACAGAAGACGGCATAACACAAAATAACATACCAACACCGAGCATACCATAGTACACCGTGACAGAACACATCATATCATGACACATCATCATCGAACGTATCATTCACGACATCAGAGCATAGCGACACATACGAGCAGAGTAGATCATTATATCCTATACAGGGCCAAGCCGTCAACAAACAGAACATCATAGAACAAGACAGAGCGGAACATTACATAACTGAAGACGGAACAACACAACATGAAATACCATGTCCGAGCATAGAACACCACACCTTGACAGAGCAGATCATATCACGACACAGCATCACATAACTACCATAACACGACAGCAGAGCATAGCGACGACGAACACGAAAGAGCACAGCATGACACACTAGAACATGACAAAAAAACACGAACATGACAGAACATGGCATAACATGACGTAGCAGTGTCGTTACATAACTGAAAATCGCAGAGTCTACAAGAGCAGAACATTACAGATCAGACAGCGACACAACACAACATAACATAACAGAGTCGATCGTACCATACAACAAGTTGACATAACATATCAGATCATGGCACAGCATCACATATCATAACACGACAGCAGAGCATAGCACTTCGTACTAGCATAACATGAAATGATACACCATACAGAGCCGAGACATCAACAACAAAAACATAACATAACATACCAGTGCAGAACATGACAGAACAGAAGACGACATAGCACAACATAACATAATATAAGCAATCGTACCATAACGTACGATGACAACATATGTCAGGTCTGGCACAGCATCACAGAACATAGCATAGCACGACAGCAAAGTACAGCGAACCATACAAGCAAGGCATATCATAATATAACATACTGAGCCGAGCTGTCAACCGCA
Source organism: Prorocentrum cordatum (assembly GCA_963575745.1). Taxonomy (NCBI): domain Eukaryota; class Dinophyceae; order Prorocentrales; family Prorocentraceae; genus Prorocentrum; species Prorocentrum cordatum. The sequence continues at coordinate 109,756 of CAUYUJ010019967.1, forward strand.
TCATGGAACAAATCAGACTATGAAAGAGCATGGCATCACAGATCATGCCATGACATAGTGTCACAGAGCAGATCCTGCCATGAGATTTCACATTATATGGTGGCAGAGATGAGCATAACATGACATGCCGCGGCATGTCAACGCCGACCCGAGAAATCCCAGCGGACCTCCGCGATGTTACGCTTATGCCATTCCTCGTTCCCCTGCTCGGAGCAGGCGAGCCTCCCGAGCGGGCGGGGGGCGCCTGGCCCTGGCCGCCGTGCCCGGGCGGCGCCCACGGGGCCCGCCTGCGCCAGGGAGGCCCCGCGTCGAGTCGGAGGTGGACTGCAGGGGAGGCCGGCCCACAGGAAGCCCGACCTCTGAGGCCCCAGGCCGTCCCTTGAGTTCTGGCGTGGGAACGTCACGCCGTCCCTCGCAAAGCCAGCGAAGCCTAAGAAGCCCAGGGCACCCTGGAGGCAAGCAGGGTGTGTCTTGGCATGGGCCTCCGCTGCGCAGAACTGGCTGACCCCAAAATTACCCGGATCCGCGAGAGTCGCGTATATATGTTGTACTTCTACGGACAATCGACGTATCCTTCGTGGATCCGGCGCATGGCTACGACCATTCCGCGGCAAGTCTATTCTGCAATCGATCTCCTGCTCGGCCACTGGGAGGCTGCCAAGGTGAGGTGCGCTCTCTGCTGATCTGTATGGTTGTGGATGCCACGACACTGGACACTCTGACAATCCTATGATTGAACTAAACATGTGTTCAAGATTTGTGAAGCATGTTCAAAACATGTTTCAGACATGGTTTCACACTCATTTTTAACACATGTTTGAAACATGCTCTAAGCAGCTGGAAACTATTTGGCAGCATGCTTCCTCTCCATTAATAGCCTTCCACAACCGTATCGGCCTCGCGTGCCCCTTGAAAGCCCTGGCTCGCTGGCTCAGCATCGACGGCCTGGCACGTTTCCTTCGCAGCAGGCGTGTTCACGATCCTCTCTCTTCAGTGCCACTGTGCCCTGGGAGCCACACCTCCCATTCGTAACCAGCGGAGGCACCCCGGGAGGCTCCTTGGGGGCCTCCCAATTCGCCGAAGCCAGGACGAAGATAGATTCGGGTGAGGACACATCGGGAATCTCTGAGCGCCGGCGGCTCTGGAGCATGTCTCGGGCGCCGCGGCCTTCTTGGAACATTCCGGAATACCGCTACTCCCCCGACCTCTCCCAGAGTGCGCCCTGGCCAGAATTCAGAGGCGAATCCAGCAGCTGCGACGAGGGCCACCCAGGAGGCCTTAAAGAAGGGAAAACGAGGGAAGGGTACAGGTACAGGCCTCGGGAAAAAATAGCGAACACTCATGCCACTTTCATCTGTGAACGCCTCCCCATCCCCCCCCATGTTCAAAGTTGGCGGTGGGTCTGATGAGTTGCATCTCGACCGCAGTCTCCCCCGCGCGTGCCAACCTTGAGTTTTGGGGGGCAGGGGGGGTGTTCACCAATCGTTTCCCTCTACCGTATGGCCCTCCTCTGAGAACCGACTCCAACCGAGTCGGAATCGCGGCCCCCAGCCGGCGGATCCAACCGCACCGAGGCAGGCGTCGGCGGCCCCGCGCGGGAGCCCGCGGCCCCTCGCGCGGGCGGCTCCTGCTTGAGCTCCAGCTGGTACGCGGTCGCGTGGACCACCTGGGGTCGCGCGGGAGGCCCGCCGCGCGCGCGAGGGTGCACCTCTCGCCGCCGCCCGCGCCCCGCGCCCCGTCCTCCCTCGCTCCTCCGCGTCGGGGCCTAACCTAAACGGTGTTTTTCGTTTTCGTCTTCGTTGTCCCCCGCTTTTGTCTGGAATCCGCCCTTACCGCAGCACGAAGTCGAAACGAAAACGGCCCACGAAATCGCCCAAAGCACCGTTCAGGTCATGCCCTGCTTCGCGTCCTCCCTCACCCGAGATCCAGGCGTTCCCGCTTCTTCGAGCCTGGCGCTGTCGCCCCGTCGCGGGACCCGGGACCCTCACAGATCGATGCGACTAGCAAAACGGCGGCGCAGAAAGATAGGGTCCAGGGCGCTCGCCGTGATGGTTCACGATGTTGTATATTTCGCTACGTCAGACCTCAGGGCCTACTCCACGTCACCGCGTCGTCCTTCCTCCCCCCACCTGTCGCCTCCCTCTCGTTCACTCCTTCTCCCGTCTCTCCTCCTCCTCCTCCTCCTCCTCCTCCTCCTCCTCCTCCTTTACCCTCCCCATCCCGCCTCATGCCTCATGCCTCATGCCTCCTCCTCCTCCTCCTCGTTGCCACCAGCATCAACAACATAGCATGATTAACATCAGCACAGAAAGCAAGCCCACCATCTTCACCATCACAATCATCACCATCGCCATACTCATCATCATCGATGCCGTCATCATCATCATCATCATCATCATCATCATCATCATCATCATCATCATCATCATCATCATCATCATCATCATCATCATCATCATGATCATGATCATGATCATCATCATCATCATCATCATCAGCATCATCATCATCATCACCATCACCATCATCATCATCATCATCATCAGCATCATCATCATCGTCAGCATCAGCATCCTGATCATGATCCTGATCCTGATCCTGATCCTCCTCATCCTCATCCTCATCCTCATCCTCATCATCACCACCATCATCTCCTTCAACACCATCATCATCACCATCCTCAGCATCATCACCATCATCATCATCATCATCATCATCATCATCATCATCAGCATCATCATCATCACCATCACCACCATCAGCATCATCAGCATCATCATCCTCGCCGTCGTCGTCATCATCAGCAGCAGCAGGAACAAGCCATCACCATCCTCGTCGTCGCTGCCGTCTTCGTCGTCGTGTTTCTCCTCCTCGTGCCCGTTTCCCTCACTCCCAGTCCCTCGTCATCCCCCCACTCCTGCCTCCTCCCCCTATTCCTACTCCTATTCCTCCTCCCCCTCCTCCTCCTCCTGAACCTGCTCCTCCTCCTCTTCCTCCTCCTCCTCCTCCTCCTCCTCCTCATCCTCCCCCCTCCCCTTTTCCCCGCCCCTCGTCCTTCCGCTCCTCCCTCGAGGCGTCGCCATTCATCCTCCTCCTCCTCCTCCTCCTCCTCCTCCTCCTACTCCTCTTCCTCTTCCTCCTTGCAGGCGGCCCTCCAAAAGCTCAGAACAGACAGCAGAAACGTAAAATCATGCTCTGTATACCCCAGGGGTGGGAGGAAATAAGGGGGGCGCAGGGGTAATCACGGGCACGAGGGGGACGGCGGGGATTGTGGCGGCGGAGCCTGCGCAAGTTTCGATGTGCGTCATCGACGACATCCATCCACGGCCACGACGACGACGACGACGAACGACGACGATATACTGGATGGGGCCTGCGAACGTCGCCACTGGTGCCTTCGGTGGAGCTCCCAATAGGGCCAGGAAGTTCTATACTGGGTGGGGGCGGACGCATACGAACGTCGCCACTGGTGCCTTCGGTGGAGCTCCCAATAGGGCCAGGACGTTCTGTACTGGGTGGGGGCGGACGCATGCGAACGTCGCTACTGGGACCTTCAATGGGGCTCCCTATGGAGCCACGAAGCGCTGCACAGGGTGGGGCGGACGCATGCGAACGTCGCCACTGGGACCTTCGGTGGAGATCCCTCTGAGGCGACGAAGCGCTGTACTGGGTGGGGCGAACGCATTCGAACGTCCCCACTGGGGCCTTCGGTGGAGCTCCCTATGGAGCCACGAAGCGCTGTGCCCAGTGGGGCGGACGCATGCGAA
>CAUYUJ010019967.1:113622-133622 GCA_963575745.1 Prorocentrum cordatum
GAGGAGGAGGAGGACTGAGCAGTCGGAGCGACGGCGACGGGCGACGGGCGGCGTGCAGGGCGGCAGGCGGCGAGCGGCGAGCGGCGCGCGCGGGTGATGCGGGCGCAGGGGCCGCCGTGGGCCACTGGATCAGCAGGCTGTGCCCGACCTCGCGGCGATAGGTTGGCAGCGCGCGCGAGGGGGTGGGGGGAGGGGGAGGGCTTCTTAGAGGGAGGCTGCGTCTTGGAAGGCGCCGGCCTTACATCTACAGATGAGGCCCGCGCCTTCCAAGAAGCAGGGGTGCTTCTAAGAAGCCCTCCCCCCCCTCCCCCCATCCCCGTCTGCGCGTGGCCGAATAGGGGCGGGGGCCGCTCTCGGGGGTCAGGAGGCGACTGCTGGGAGGTCGTCGCGGCAAAAGTTCTGAATGATTGAGCCTCTCTGGGGGGCTGCTGCGTCGGCTCTGGCCGCGGGTCCCGCGGGACTGAGCGGGATCAAGCCGGATTCAGCGGAACTTAGCCGGATTAGGACAAGGGCAGAGTCAGAAGTTGACCTCCCAGGCGCTGCATCCGAAAAGGGGGGGGGGAGCGGAGCGGAGCTCGAAGGAGGGAAAAGGCTCTCTACTGGTACCCTTCGCTCGTGTTCCCCCTGGAGGCCTTCCCGGGTGCCCCTCGTCGCCACCGCTGGGTTCGCCTCGAAATGCTGGTCAAGACGCGCCCCAGGAGAGGTCCAGGGAGTGGCAGTATCGGTACCCTTCGGTTTCCCCCAGAGTGCACCGGCTGGAGGGTCCCTACGCGGTGCGGTGACGGACCGCGCGGTGACCTCGGAATCCTGTCGACCTCCCCGCACACTCCGTCAAAGTACGGATTCCCCCACATCCTGAGTGGGGTTCTTGTTTTCCTAGACCACCCTCTCCTTCTCCTTCTCCTCCTTCTCCGCTCCCTTCACCTATACCACACCATACCTGCCATACCCTACCAATACCATACGCACTATACTAGTACGTATTGTACTATACCATACCATACCAGCCATACCATACGTCTTATACTATACCGTACCTGCTATACCATACCTATCGTATTACCTGCCATCCCTACCATACCATACGTGTTATAATCTACCATACCTGCCATACCATACCTACCGTATTCGCAAAGCATACTAATATATACCTTATCCTACCGCATCCCTACCGTACCACCCCTCCAGGGAGGCCCCGCCTGAGCGAGGAGGGCATCCCCAAACCATACTATTTACAAGGTTCCGTGCCCCTCCCAGCCCCCCGCCTGAGTGAGGAGGGCATCCCCAAACCGTACTATTTACAAGGTGTCGTGCCCCTCCCACCCCTCAAGGCAGGCACCGCCTGAGCGAGGAGGGCATCTTCAAACCATACTATTTACAAGGTGTCGTGCCCCTCCCACCCCTCCAAGCAGGCCCCGCCTGAGCGAGGAGGGTATCCCGAAATCATACTATTTACTATGCTTCGTGCCCCTCTCACCCCTCCAAGCAGGCCCCGCCTGAGCGAGGAGAGCATCCCCAATCCATACTATTTACAAGGTTTCGTGCCCCTCCCACCCCTCCAAGCAGGCCCCGCCTGAGCGAGGAGGGCATCCCCAAACCATACTATTTACAAAGTTTCGTGCCCCTCCCACCCCTCCAAGCAGGCCCCGCCTGAGCGAGGAGGGCATCCCCAAACCATACTATTTACAAGGTGTCGTGCCCCTCCCAGCTCTCCAAGGGGGCCCCGCCCGAGCGAGGATGGTATCCCAAAGCCAAACCAGTTACCAGGTTTCGTGCCCCCCCCACCCCTCCAGGCAGGCTCCGCCCGAGCGAAGAAGGTATCCCCAAACCAAGTATTTACACTGTGCCGTGCCCCTCCCACCCCTCCAGGGAGGCCCCGCCCGAGCGAGGAGGGCATCCCACCACCATATGACTTACAAGGTTTAGTGCCCCCCCCCCACCCCTCCAGGGAGGTCCGCCCTAACGAGGAGGGTATCCGAACGCCATACTACTTACAAGGTTTCGTGCCCCTCCCACTCCTCCAAGCAGGCCCCGCCTGAGCGAGGAGGGTATCCCCAAACCATACGATTTACATGGTGTCGTGCCCCTCCCACCCCTCCAGACAGGCCCCGCCTGAGCGAGGAGGGTATCCCCGAACCATATTATTTACAAGGTTTCGTGCCCCTCCCACCCCTCCAGACAGGCCCCGCCTGAGCGAGGAGGGTATCCCCGAACCATATTATTTACAAGGTTTCGTGCCCCTCCCGCCCCTCCAGAGAGGCCCAGCTTGAGCGAGGAGGGTATCCCCAAACCATATGATTTACAAGGTGTCGTGTCCCGTCTTACCCCTCCAGGGAGGTCCAACTTGAGCGAGGAGGGCATCCGAACACCAAATTATTTACACGGTTTCGTGCTCCTCCCACCTCTCTAGGGAGGCCCCGCCTGAGCGAGGAAGGTTTTCCAAAACCATACTGTTTACCAGGTTTCGTGCCCCTCCCACTCCTCCAGGGAGGCCCCGCCTGAGCGAGGAGGGCATCCCCAAACCATACTATTTACAAGGTTTCGTGCCCCTCCCACTCCTCAAGGGAGGCCCCGCCTGAGCGAGGAGGGGAAGTTCGGCGATGAGGAAGGGTTGATGGTGATGATGGTGGAGATGGTCATGATGACGATGACGATGACGATGCCAACGACGACGACGATGATGATGATGCTGCTGATGATGAAGATGAACATTGAGATGAAGATGCAGATGAAGACGACTATGAAGATGAATATGCAGATGATGATGACGACGCTGATGCTGCTGATGATGATAGTGATGATGATCATCATCAGCATGGTGGTGATGGTGATGCTGATACTGATGCTGGTGATGATGATGGTGATGATGATGACGACTGTGACGTTGACGATGATGAGGACCACAACCATTATCATAATCATAATGATCATGATGATGATAATGACCATGATGGTATAATGATAATGAGCATGGCTATGCTGACGATGACGCGGCTGATGATGATGCTGCTGACGATGCTGCTTTCGTGATCCCGCCAACCCCGTAACATCCTTATGTGGGGAACTCCGTTAGCATAATTTTTACGCAGAAAGCATCTATGCACCTCCACCGTGCCAGGCCAGGGCCATCCTGGGCCCGAGGATGGTGTATACTTCCTCGTGGCCGAGGCCAGGAGGGTCTACACACCATCCTGGGGCCCAGGATGGCCCTGGCCTGGCAAGGTGGTGGTGTACAGCTGCCCTCGTCGGATGTTTGGGACCTCGGAGGCTTCAGCCGCTCGAGACTTCCTCGGAGCACGACCCAATCCCAGAATCGCTCGGCGACCACAAAAAGAAACCCACGGACGCCGCACCCGGCGCGGTCCCCGCACCGCGTGGGGAGACCCCCTAGTGGCCGCACAGGATGGGGGGGCACCTCGGGGCTGCGCGGGCGGAGAGCCCGCGGTGATCGTGGTCGAAGTCGGCGTGGGGAGGGCCGGGAGGGAGGACGTGCAGCAGAGGATGCGAGGGCCCTCCTCCTCCTCCTTGCTCCTGCTCCTGCTCCTCCTCCTCCTCCTCCTCCTCCTCCTCCTCCTCCTCCTCCTCCTCCTCCTCCTCCTCCCCCTCCCCCTCCCCCTCCCCCTCCTCCTCCCCCCTCCTCCTCCTCCTCCTCCTCCTCCTTCTCTCCTCCTCCTCCTCCTCCTCCTCCTCGTCCTCCTTCTCCTTCTCCTCTCCTCCTCCTCCTCCTCCTCCTCTCCTCCTCCTTGCTCCTCCTCCTCCTCCTCTCCTCTTCCTCCTCCTCCTCCTCCTCCTCCTCCTCCTCCTCCTCCCCATCCTTGTTTGTCCTCCGCCGCAAGAGACCCAGCCCTGAGACCCCAGGGCGTCCACTGGTTTCGGGTGCGGGAGCGCCACGCTCTCCGCAGCAGAAGCATCGAGGCCCAAGAAATCCAGGGCACCCTTGAGGCAAGCAGGGTGCTTCCTGGCATGGGCCTCCACTGTAATGGGGGAGTGATCGTGATCCTGCGTGGGTGTCATGTGATGCTGCACACGTGGTGCTGCACATCGGGATCGGGAGGCCAGAAAAAGCGAGGAGACGACCAGAAAGATCGCTCTCGAATTTGCCCCTTTGGGGGGCCTGCGAGGGAGGGGGTGCTCGCGTCTTCCCCCTCTGTGGGGCCCCGGGGGCCCTCACGGCCACGGCTGAACCCGCTTCGAAATCCTGTCCAGAACGCACTCTGGCCGAGGTATGGGGGTAGACTCTGCAGGGGAAGAGGGCGAGGAAAGACAAGATGGTGATTACAGATTCGCCTCTTTGCTGCGGGAGGGGAACATAGAGAACCGACGCGGCATCTTCATGGCGGGGCCGTGTTGCAGCCGGGTGGAAGCTGAGAGCTCGCCCGCCCCTTGAAAGTGGTGCTCGGGAAGGTGCTGAGATCTCTTCTGGGGGGGGGGGGGCCTGGGCTGACTGACCAAACATACGTGGGAGAAACGGACGAACAACAAGAGGCCTGCCATCGCCCAGACGTGAATTCCAAATGCATGGTTTGGTTTCGTTTGCGTTTTCCCCCCAAAATGGTCGAAGATGCTCCAAGATGGTCCGGAATTCTTGGCGCAAACCTCGCTGGAAAAATGAAACGTCCAAGCGATGCCAAGGAAGAGGACGGGGACCCAGCAGGCGAGGAGGACGAGAAAACTGCGGAAGAAAAGCGCGAAAAACGCAGAAACTGAGAAATAAAACTACCGGCTGTGAGAGAATCCGAAGCGAATGCCACGCGCATGGATGCTCAGCAATAAAGAACCGAAGGCTAGGTGCATTATGAGCGAAATATATCCGATAATTTGGGGCGAAGCAATACATGCTCAATGTGAGCGTGGCAGCGCTCTGACGAACACAATGGTTTGCGAAGCGGACCAACGTCTGCATGATGGAGAGGTCGACATGGGAAACATCTACCGCGCAGTTCATGCGTTCATCGTGTTGTTTCGCGCTCCGACTGAACATTCGCTACTGCTTTCTTTGGCGGTCTCTGTCCCGATGCAGAAAATGAGCGCGGCTCTGGGACTATGACGCTCAAACGTCCCCAGTCAACAGCGGATTGTGTGTTTTTTTGTTGGGGTCCATTTGCAATCTGCAGAGGAATGGTGTCGCTCATGCTACGAATTATTACTAAACCTGTAACCAGCTCTTCAGCAGCTGCTTCAGAACTCAGCACGCCACAAATTTACGACCATGTCGCGGGCCAGTGCCGATCAGAGTCTATGGTGCTGACCGATGGGCAGCACTCGAAAGGCCCAAGTGGAAGCCACGTAAAACTGGGTACTTCCTGTGTCTTCCAAGCTGCCGGCTGGGGATGCCCCAGTCATGCACATGCGCCTGCTCATGCGTGCACTGCCATGAGGAGGGCCGGGGAATGGAGGAGCTGATTTCCCATTCCCAGCTGCAGCGCTCGTGTATCCGTGCTCCACGGCACCCCCCCAGGTCGTGTGCGTTCTGAAGCAAGCGGCAGGAAGGAGAGCCAGGCGGAACCCCCCGGAGACCTCGGAGCCCACATGCCCATCCAAGAATCAAACCGCTTGCGAAGATGAGGACAATCCAAACGTGTTTCATGCCGTCAAGGTCCCGGGAGCACGGGACACAGCACATCAGACACCCACGGGGCTTGGAGTGGAATCTCGCGCTCATGCGCACACGCACACACATAGAGAGCATCTGCAAGACTGCCAAGTGAATGCACACGCAAGAACGAGTAGACGCAGGTGTCGCAGGTAGGGCCAGGCCAAACAGTGTGACACCCAGGCACCAACTTCCCACGCGGCGGTGGAGGGCCAGCACAGGGGGGCTGGCGGAAACATAATAACGCTTCAGCTTGGACACGTACTGGTTCTGAACGTCCTTGCGCGCATACAGGATGTCACATCTCTGAGAAGATACCCAGTCATGGTTTCATCTACGTTACAAAGTAAGTGGGAGCCTAGTCAGCGACACGGCGAGCAGGACACCAGTCGTCGTCTTGAAATACGTCTCGATGTTCACCACGAAGGAGGGGTAGCTCAAGAACATCTGGAAATCTCTGGCACGCGTAGCAGCAGCAATCTGGGTCGCGTGTGGAAACTCGAGCGGCAGACCGAACTTGGTGAAGTCTGTGCAAACATCCAAAGAATGATCATTGTCAGGCCCAACCATGAGCAGCCGAAAACACGCTTTAAAGGTGTGTGTGTGTGTTATCCGCACTTTCGACGGCGTATGATAAAAACTACAGCACCCACATGCAGAAACATCGCCATACAACGACGAATGGTGCCAAGCCCGTGCCCAAGTCCCTGATATCTGGAGCCCTCTTCCGAAGCTTCACAATCGTGCTATCCCGAGCACAGCCCTCAGCCCCCTCGCCGATCCGAATCCCATGATATATTAAAGACGTCGTGCAACCTCCGGAATGTCCTCGAAGAACATCTGCTTCGGGCTCGTCGAACTGTGCATCGACCACAGACATGCGACGCTCGGAGAAGTGCCAACGCGAGGCCGACGGCACCCGTCAGACACATCACCCACTCAGGTACGAGGGCCAATGCCATCACACGGGCATCCGAGTCCAGATCAAAAATCATCCGCATGGGTCTGTGACACTTCAATTTGCGCAAGGAACTCCGATTCAATCCAGGCCAAAATCCGTACATGCGGAAAAGATTTTAGCATCCGTGTTGGCCGTGCTCAACGGCCTCTTCGTGGATGAGGTCCGACACGCAATTCAGCAACCCTGGTTTCCGTGATCCTGTTGGGAAGGAAAACCAACAAATGTTTTGGAGTGTAAGGGGGACAGCAAGCTGCGGGCGGGGAGGGAGCGCGGAGGGTGGGAGCCAGAACCAGGCGGGGTCCCTCTCTGGCCGGCAGGGCAGGTCGTCGTCATGTTCGTCGTCTTCGCTGGGGCGCAGAAGTGGGAGAGTGGCGGATCGTTCTCATCGCCACCGCCGCCGTCACAAATCTCTTCTCACCCTCACTCCTTTCTTATCATCAAAAACATCTCAACCATCTGCGCAATCCCAATATCGTCACCATCGTCGTCGTCATCACAAGTGTCGAGAGTGAGGCGGCCTCGTCAAACGAACTCAGCTCGGGCATCGCTGGCGGTGGCACCTCTTACGGCCCCGGGTCTGTCTACACTCACGCATAGTGGGCAGCATCAGTGAGCACTGGGGCAACCGGACATCCAACTCTTGCTTCATGCCTGCCTGCCTGCCTCCTGCGCGAGTGCAGCTCGAATGGTCAGCAGTCCCTGGCAGAGCCTGACAGAAAAGGAAGCCCCTGAGTGACTGCAGCAACAGCATGTGGGATTTATCATGTACCTTTGGTGAGAGCTTGCGTACCGGAGACAACATACGTAGAGCGCGGTGACCCAAATCGATGAATGACTGAGTCTATGGAATGACTGCGTTCAGGCTTTCCATCGCCCACCGCGCTCTGTCCCTCATCCCCACTTGCGCCCTCTCAGCCTGATCTGTATCTATCTGGGAGCCTTTCTCACTGTCAACCTTCTCGAGTGGCCCAATCCACCTTCTCAAGCATGATGCACCCTGCGGTCATGCCTGCACTCCTCCGAAACTTCTGGAAGCGAATGGGCGCGCCAATGAACCGTGGATGCACCGCCAACCTCGGCAGCGCGGAGCAAGCGAACAGCAGATGCGGTATGCTGTCGGGCGAACTCTGCTTGTGGCGTTTGAGGCGGGCCCCTTAGCCTTGTCTCTCGTTTGTGGAGGACACCCGCGCCGTGCATGCTCTTACTAGTGCCCACACCCCAGAAATTCCATAATTCTTGTTCGCTTCTGGGCTCTCTTTCATCCACCGTCCTGACTTTCATGATGCCACTGGAGCGTGGTTCGGAATCCAAGCTTCCAACGTGCCCTAAGGTGATCTCATGGGGCCGTCCTGGGGCTTCCTTGGGGGCCTCGTGGGCCGTCTGTGAGACCCTGGGGGCTGGCCCAAAGAAGCTAAAATAATTTGAAAACGTATCCACGATGATCCAAGAGGCTCCCAAGAGAGCCTCAACACGGGCCCAAAGCCCCAAGACAGAGCCTAAGAGGCCCCTAAGCGGTCCCCAAGAAGAGCATAGCCAGCAAGGGGATCTTGATTGGGCCGTTGGGGCCCTACACCCCAAGATTGCCCCCGAGACCTTCTCCAGGCCCTCATGAGGTCCAAAGAAGGCCCCCAGAGGCCCTCAGGAAGCCACTAAAGGCTCCTAAGATACCCCGAGAGGCCTCTTGAGAGATCCCACAGAGCCTCCAATACCCTCTTCTTCTTGTCCTAGACACGGTAGCGGGATGAGCCGAAAGCCACTAGATCCGCCGCCACCTGTCGATTCATCGCACGGGTGCCTGGCGTGCCGGATCCTATCGGTTTTGGTTTTGGTTCTTTTTCCAAAAGAACTCCCCCTGGGGCTTCGGCCCGTCCCGCCGGCCACCCGGAAAGGTGCTCAATCCGGAAAAAAATCCTCCAAGACGGATCAAGATGGCGTCCAAGATGGCCAAGATGGCCCAAGATGGCTCCAAGATGGTCCAAGATGGCCTCCAAGTCCGCCCAAGATGGTCCAAGACGGCCTCCAAGACGGCCCAAGAGAGTCCAAGACGGCCCAAGAGGCCCCCCAAGGCCTCCCAGACGGCCCAAGAGGCCTCCAAGAGGTCCTCCAGGAGGGCCCGAAGAGGCCGAAATCATTGATTTTCCTTAGATTTTTGAAGGATTTTGGCATTTGCGCCTTCTCGGCATTCCGACGGCTCAAGACAGCCCAAGAGGCCCCCAAGATCGACCAAGAGGCCCCCAAGAGGGCCCCATGACGGCCCAAGTGGCCTCCAAGATGGCCCCAAGAGGGCCCCAAGACGGCCCAAGAGGCCTTCAACACGCCCAAGATGGCCTCCAAGACGCCCAAGATTGCCTCCAAGACGGCCCCGAAGCGCCCCAAGAGGGTGCCCCGTTGGCCCAGAAAGGCCCCCAAGACGGCTCCCGACGGCGTCAAACGTGCCAGGAACCCACCAAGATGGCCGAAGTTGGCTCGAAGCTGGCCCCCGACGGCCCAAGAGGCCTCCAAGAGGGCCTCCAGGAAGGCCCGAAGAGGCCAAAAACATTGATGTTCCTTAGGTTTTTGACGGATTTTTGAATGTGCTTCTTTTCGGCCTTCCGACGGCCCGAGATGGCCCAAGAGCCCCCAAAGATCGCCGAAAGATCGCCCAAGAGCCCTCCACGACGGCCAAGGTGACCTTCAAAGATGCCCACGTGTTCCCCGAAGGCTTTCCAAACCGATTCGGGGACCACATGGTCCGATGGCTTGGCAGGTCTGGACTCACCGTTCGGCCACATAGGCGCTTCCAAAAAGGCAGGGGGCGGCGGTGATTCGCCGTAGGCGTCTTCGATCCTCCGCCCCCCTGTTGATTCATCACAAGGATGCCTGGCGTGCTAGATGTTACCACTTTTGGTTTTGGTTTTCTTTCCAAAAGAACTCCCCCTGCCGCCTCGGCCCGTCCCGCCGGCCACCCCGAAAAAAAAAACAAAAACTACGACAAACGACCTCAATGTCCGCGAAAAGTCCCCCAAGACGGTTTAAGGCGGCTTCCATCCAAGACAGCCCAGATGGCCCCAAATGGCCTCCAAATTCGTCCAAGTAATACCGCGCGAAACCAATATTAACATTTCAAGCAGATGTGCCATTGGCATCAAGTACCTGATCAATGAGCAAGGAAGCACGCGCGATACCATCATAGCAAGCATCATACGAAAAGCAACGTGGTCCTCTCCACCTCGTCCGCCCCTCCCCCCCCGCTACCGAAGACATCAAAAGACAGTCGAAGGCTGTGCGCACCGGCCGAAAACCTCATCCTCCCTATCCCCTTTACCCCTTCTAAAATCCGCGGCTGACCTCTCCTGGAACATATCGGGTCCAGGAAGCCGAGGTGGCTTCAGCCGTGTGAAGGGCCCTCTGAAGCCCCAGAAGAATTCAAAACCACTCAAACATGTATGCCCTCAATCCGCCCTCCTCCTCCTCCTCCTCCTCCTCCTCCTCCATATCCTCCTACTGGTTCCTCCTCCTCTCCTCCTCCTCCTCCTCCTCCTCCTCCTCCTCCTCCTCCTCCTCCTCCTCCTCCCCCTCCTCCACCTCCTCCTCCTCGTCCTCCTCCTCCTCCTCCTCCTCCTCCCCCTCCCCCTCCTCCTCCTCCCCTCCTCCTCTCCTCCTCCTCCTGCTCCTCCTGCTCCTCCTCCCCTCCTCCTCCTCCTCCTCCTCCGCCTCCTCCTTCTCCTCCTCCGCTCCTCTTACTCCTCCTGCTCCCCTCCTCCTCCTGCTCCTCCTCTGCCTCCTCCTCCTCCTCCTCCTCCTCCTCCTCCTCCTCCTCCCTCCTCCTCCTCCTCCTCCCCCCCTCCCCCTCCTCCTCCTCCTCCTCCTCCTCCTCCTCCTCCTCCTCCTTCACCTCCCCCTCCTCCCTCCTCCTCCTCCTCCTCCTCCTCCTCTTTTTGACTGGGGGGCTCTTGGGGATGGGCCTCAGGACCACACATCACCTTGGCCAAACAGGTCAATCCTGCTCTCGCACGGGCTTTCCCGTGTACGGATTCTTACCGTCCAGGATTCGATCACGATAGAGTTTCCGCCACCGATGGGCGGCAATACCCTTCGTCAAAGGGCCCTCGCATTCCCGCAACAACTTCTGGGCTCGGGAACGGGCGAAAGCCCCACAAATTCGGCACACAGCATAACCCACCATCTCAACCACTTCGTGTTCCCGAGGTGGGGGTGGAAGTGAAACCTGGGACCCAGACCCCCTTGCTTCCGCGGCCCTCTCAGCCGCAGCTGCTCGGATCTGGTCCGTCACACACTCGCCGTGGACCAGGGCCTTGACTTTCAAACGGGCCCTGCCTTTTGAAATGGCCCCCCCCCCATCCAGGGCACAACTCCCGCTTGGCCAAGCTGAGACGAGCGGCCACGCGGACGAGGCGAGAGCACTCCAGACACTGCCACTTACCACCCTCAAGGAGCCTAAAACGATGGGCCCGCTCAGGCGCGACTGCCATAGGGCGGGCGACACGTTCACTCCTCCGAGTCCGACCAGCAGGCGACGGCAGGCTCGTGGTGGTAGCTTTGGCTTCACTAAGATCCACTCTGAAAGACGCTGCATATTGTAGCAGCCTCTTCTGAAATTTAAGACACTGCTGGACCTGTTCCACCTTCCACTTTGGGGCGGCATAGGGGTCAGCTCCCTCTCTTGCACGAGCGTCAGCACACCTATTCATATCAAAATGCACAAGACTCTCACCCGATAGACAGGCTCTTTGGGCCTTGGTCATGTGAGACTTAATCTTGACAACTTGGAGGGACCCCCCTGGGATGAGGCACTGATCCTCCAGGGCATCCCAAACAAGCTTCCACAGGTGCGCGGTTATCTGCTCGCTATTCACACAAAATTCTTTGCCCGCCAAGAGCCCCTGAACAACCTGCTTGCTATCTAACAGGAGCCCTACGAGCCCTACCGAGTGCTTTACAGCCTGGTACACAGCCCAAATCTCACAGTGGGCCGACGTGGGCCTCGCGACTGGCACAGCACCGAACAATGACTGGATCTCACATTTCTTTTCAGCGCTCCAGGTGATGGCGGCGAAGCCTCCCGTGGATATCTCCTCCACGTCGGGGGACAGGACGCATCCGTCCGTGGCCACCCAGCCCGACAGCACCATCTCGCCGTCAGGATCGCCCCACTGGTACTCGTCGGGCGGCGTGGGCACCTGGTACTCGGCCACGGGGTCTGCGATCAGGCCGCGAGCCCATTTCCAGAAAAGCGTGTCGCCGCCTCTGCAGCCCTGCTCCTCCTTCGTGGCGGCCGTCTCGCCCAAGTGCACCACGTCCCGAAAACTGTTCTTGAGAGTCGGCTCCGTGAGCCCATCCCGAATCGTGACGCACACGTCTGCATCACAAAGAAAATACACATGCATCAACGTGCCCTTCTTCTTGCCGCACAAAGGGCACAGAGGGCTCGTGACCTGGCCGCGCTCGTAGCACACCGTCTGCACAGGGTAGCCTCCAGCGCGACCGTCCTGGCACTGTTGATGTGGTGCCTCGTCCAGGTCTCCGTGGTCTTGGAGCGCATGAGCTGCTTGACTGGCAGCAGGAAGGGAGTGGGTCGGAGCGGCTGGCGCTCCTCATCAGCTAGCGCCCAGTCCATGAGCTTCTTCTTTGCGACCGCCCTCTCTGCAGCACGCAGGATCTCGAGGGGGGCGACCTCGCGGATGTCCCACTTGCCGTGGACGCCGTCGAGGATGGTCCAGGCGTCCTCCATGTGCCAACCCAGCTCGTGCACCGTCAGAATGGTGGCCGCCGCTGGCCCCCGCACAATCTTCCAGGCGTCGAACTTGGCGGGGCCATAGGTGAGGGCACGCTGCACCTTGGGCCACTGACGCCCCCACGCGTGGGCCATCTCCTTCCGTCTCTCGGGCTGGTCCCAGGCCTCGCGCAGCCATGCCCGAAGAGGGGCGATCCTGAGCTGCTCGGCGCCGTCCGTCCTCGGCGCGATCGCCCAGCCCAAGGTGCCCGAACGAAATGTCCCAGCCCCCGCGCGCACGGCAGCTGTCTTGGCCATGACGAACTTGAGGACTGCAGGAGGAGTGCCAGCGCAGGTCGCCCCATACGCCACTGACGCTTTGAGGCCTTGCTGCACCACAGGGCGCACCCTCACCCCTCTGCGCTTGAGGGCCGCCGCCTTGTGCCAGCGGCCTCGGGCAGTCTGGACCCGTCTGGCTCTGGTGGCCTTCTTCCGAGGGCCCTGGGGTTGGTAGTCCACGCCCAACCAGCGCTCGCTCTCACCGTGCTGCAGGCCGATGTCCGCCATGGGCTGTGCCAGCTCCTGTGCCAAGGTGCCGTCGCTGGATACGAACTTAGACTTGCCTCCCTCACCCTTCGAGACCTTGAGCTGCAGCAGCGACTCCAAAAGGCGTATGAGGGTGCGGGCTAGGTCGGGGAAGATCGCCTTCAACTGTGCGCTCCTGCCCACCATCCGCAGGGCTAAGTCGTCCACAAACTTCGTGATCTCCAGTTTGGCCCCTGGCCATCGGGCCACGACGTCTAGGATTGGATACAGCACAATCTTCAGGAAGCGATTGGCGTACTTCGACCCAGCGGGCAACCCCACGTGGGTACAAATGGCATCGGCGACGGCCTGGCCCTTTCGTACCGCCCGAGGGAAAGCGTACGACTCCAGAGAAAGGGCCAAGACACTCATGGGCGCTTGCTGCACCATGCCGAGAATCCAAATCAAGTTGAGCGCTACATATTCATATGCCTTCTCCAAATCCATCAATGCGGTGAGGGACGCGAAACAGGTACCTTCCAAAGCCTCGTCATCCAACATCGCTCTCCATACCGCATGCTCACTGCTGCGCCCTGGTGATGCCCAGTCGTAAGGCCTCACGTGGGCCCGCTCCCACTGCCGAATCAAGGGATCACGAACAGCCTCCCAGATGCGCACTGGCGTGGGAAAAAGGAAGATGGGCCTGCCGCCGCCGTCCTCCTTGGCGACCAGGAAAAGGATGAGCATGCGTATGGCCGTGGGCCACGAGCAGAGCCGCTCGCACAGCATGAGGATGTCCCCGAGGCTGTTCAAGGCCTCGTCACTGAGCCAGGCCAGGTGCCCAAAGTGCCAGCCGTCAAGCCCGAGCCCAGTCTTCCATTTGTAGCTGCGGCATATGGTGCGCACCTGCATCGCGTCGATGGTGGGCAGCACCTGCGCGTGGGCCATCCGTTGGGCCTGGACCTGAGTGTCCTGCCACAACTTGGTGTAGTCACCTGACCCCGCGCGCCAAATGCTAGCCCACTCCTGCGCCTCCTGAGCGACCGCGAGCTGCGGGTCCGCTGGCAGCTTCAGCTTCTTGGCCGACGAGATGGGCTCCTTCCACGCCTGCTTCCAGTGGCAGATGCGGTGCAGGTAGCCCCCCGAGCCAGGGAACTTCGCGCTCAGGCGCTCGTAGAACCTCTTGGAGCGCTGCCGCATGAGGTGCTGCTCCCAGGTCTGGGCCCGCACCTTGGCGAACTGCTGCAGCGCGAAGATGGCCTGCGCGCCGATGATGTGGGGCTCCACGTCGGCGATGGTGCGCAGCGCTGGCAGTATCCCCGCGCTCCAGGGCTCCAGCTGGTCCCAGTGGTGCCTCGCCTGGAACAGCTTCCTCCAGGCCCGTCTGAGCTGGCCTGTGACCTCCTCTTTGTAGGATCGAGGAGGCCCTTCTCCCGAGGTGGTAGCCTGGCCTGCTGGGGCCTCCGACTTGGCCTTGGGCACCGACTGGCCCCGCAAGACGCAGCAGACGAGTTGGCCAATCCAGGCCAGTTCCCCCGCGGCCCAACGCCAGGCCCTGGCTGGGCCTCGATCAGCCACGGGGCTGTCATGCTTCGGAAGAAGCTGTCTCTGCACCACCTCGGGAGTCAAGCCTCGGCCTTCATACCTGCGTGCCTCCGACTCTGCCCAGCCGAACAGCGATCGAAGCTCGGCCTCAGCTGCAGAGCAAAACCCCCTCCAGCACTGGTCCAGGTGCTGCTGCGAGCCGTGGAGCAGGTCGAGCTTGGGGTAGCCCTGCGGGATCTCGGGCTGCCTGACAGGTGGTGGCCTAGTGATGGGGTACTGCTTCGGGCCCTTGAGGACCTGGATCTGGCATGCGTGCCAGGGCTTGTCGGCGCGGATCCAAGTCGGCCTGTGCGGCCTGTAGGGCATGTTCTCGAAGGACTTCACTGGGCAGAAGATCACGGCCAGCCTCGCATCCATCCAGAAGAAGTCAATGACCCGATCCTTGAACTCCTCCACGCCCTGCTTTACCACCTTGGACCTGCATGTGCCACCTTCCCCTTGCCAGGCCAGAACTTGGCCCTTGGCCTCCTGGTTCCAGGGGCTGTCGCGGATGGCGTGCGGTTCATTGTTGAAGTCACCCATGGCCATCCAGGGGATCCTCATCTGGCAGACCCAGTGCACGATGGTGTCCAGCAGGGCCGCGTTCAAGGCCCAGGTGACGGGCTTGCCCGTGAACAAGTACACCGAGAAAAAGGCCACCCAGCCAATGCCCTTGACCTCGGTCATGCCCAGGCACAGCCTGCCTGCGGCGCCCGCGGGGGAGATGTCCCACGACGCCTGGCCTGGCGCCAGGCTGAGGCTCAGGCAGCGCGGTGTGACCAGCGCCACTCCTGCGGAGTAGCCGCCCTCTGCCGTGCGCACGGCAGGCGCACCCACAACTCGCCAGCCCCGTCGCTCTTGCGCCGCCGCAGTGACGTGGAACCACTCGGCGGGCTTCGCGTGCTCCTGCACCGCTAGGACGGGGACGCCGCCGCTCTTGATGAGCTGGCCGGTCTCCTCTTCCATGAACTCTTCGACGCGAGCCCAGGAGAGGTTGGCATTGAAGGTGGCGGCGATGACGTGGCGAGCTCCTCGCCGAGTGCGTCGGCAACTCTGAGACGGTCCAGCTGGGGCATCCCCGCCGTGCTGCGACCTGCCCTCGAGGTAGACGGACTGAGAGGTGTTGGGTTCGACGGGCGGTGGCGGCCTGCCCATGGCCGCGGGCGCGCAGTAGCCCTTGCCCTGGCCAGCGTACGCGTCCCCGCCGCCCCCAGCGAAGCCGTCCCCGTGCAGCTCCTCCTCGTAGAGGCCCTCGCTCGTCCAGAACTGGCCGTCCCCGTAGGTGGTCCAGTCGAGCAAGGGCGGGCCCGCGGGCCCATCAAAGAGGCGCCTGGGGGGGCGCCTCCTCGCCGAGGTGGTCGTAGAAGGAGCCCAGCACCGCCCGCTTGGCGGCTCGCTCCTCCTCGGGCAGCCCGCTGAGGTACCGGTCCACCAGCTCGTCTCTCTTGCGCTTCTGCTCCTCCACGGATCCGCCGCCGCCGTCGGCCGATGCCTCAGCAGCAGGCCCCCCTGGGGGCGCGGCAGCCGCCGCTGCACCAGGCCCCCCAGGAGGCGCGGCGGCAGCAGCAGCGGGGGCCCCTGTGGCCTGAGGGAGCTCCTTGACCAGCTTGAGCAAGCTCTGGAGGGACTCCACGAGCGGCTTGGGCACCGAGTCTCCGTCGCCCTCGGTGTCCCCCACCAGCTTCTCCAGGTTCGCCACGAGCTGGCTGATGACCGCCTGCCCGCAGCGGGGGCCACCGCCGAGAGGGCCCGCTGCCCCAGCTGGGGCCTGCTCCTCAGCAACCACTCGCCTGGCCAGCTGAGCCTTCTCCTCCTGCAGCTGCTCCAGCTCCTTGCTGGCCGCCTCCTGCATCCGCTGCGCCTCTGCCAGGCGCTGCTGAAGCTCGGGCACGACCTCATCGCGCTGGCGAGCGAGCTTGCGCTGCGCAGCGGCCATCTTGCCCTCCAGCGCCTGCAGCTGCAGGTGCAGAGGCTTGCCTGCCCGCTTCTGGGCGACAAGGGCCGCCCTCTCCGCCCGCTTGGCCTCGATGATGGACCCGAGGCTGGGGTCTGCGAGGGACTCCAGCATGCCGATCGACTTGTCGAGCACCGCGATGGGGTCGGGCTGCTCGGCTGCCTTGGACTTGAGCAGGTCAGTGCCAGCCCCGAAGTAGCCCCAAGCAGCGCCAGCAGTGCCGCGAGGAGCGGGGCCAGCCACGCCCTTGTCCTTGCCCTTGTCTCCCTTCTCCTTGCCCTTGCCCTTGGCCTTGCCCCCAGCTGGGGGGTTGGCCGTCTGCCACGGTCGCCGCACTGGAGCGGAGCGGGACGCACGCGTGATGGCCGCCTGGATGTGCTTCGGCGCGGGGGCGAAGCACTGGCGGCACTGCATCTTGGTCGCGAAGTTGCCTCCTGTGCCACAGTGTCCACATGTCCAGGGCTCGGCCCCCTGGAGCGAAGAAAGAAACTGAAGCGACGCATCCTTCCAAGGTGCCATCAACACGCTGTGGCTGGCAAAGAGGACGAGCAGGGCGGTTGAGTACCGAATGTGCCCTGACTGGTGATGTCAGGGGAAAGCTGCTGGGGCCGTGTGCGCCTCTCGGGCGCTCCCCAATGCCAGAAAGTCTCCGTCCGCTGCTGACGCCTGGGCCACGCTACGGACTTGAGCCAAAATGGCTACGGCCTCCTCCTCCTCCTCCTCCTCCTGTTCGTCCTCTTCGTCTTCTTCTTCTGATTCCTAATCGTAATCCTCCTCTTATTAGTCCTCTTCTTATTTTTCTTACTATTCGTAGTCCTTAGTATTATTATGTTTCTTATTCGTCTTCGTCTTCTTCTTCTTATTAGTATTCTTCTTCTTATGATTCGTATTATTCTTATTGTTATTATTCCTCCTCCTCCTCCTCCTCCTCCTCTTCATCTTCCTCCTGCTCCTCCTCCTCCTCCTCCTCCTCCTCCTCCTCCTCCTCCTCCTCCTCTGGGGTCCCAGCGGCTGCGCCTCGCCGAGAGCGCCGCGGGGGGGCGCCAGGATTGGCCGCCCGAACGGGCACGGGAGAGCAGCGATATGAACCAAAAATCGCCCGGCGTCCGAGAGGGAGCCGGCCTGCTCGGAAGGCGGCGGGGCTGCTCGGAAGCTCTCTGTGTGGCCTCCGAGGAGCCAACACGTGGCGTCGGAGAGGGTCCAGACAGCCTCTCCGCGGGGCCCTCTGAGCCTGTCGAGGGAGCCCCGGCCCGTCTGCCAGGCCCCCCTGGGCGCGCCGCCGAGAAGAGCGTGGCCAGGTAGGCCCTCCACTCTGGGTCGTGCGCGCAGCCCAGGAGCCACGTCTCCGTCTGCGTTGTTCCCGCGCCCCGCGGGTGCAGAGGCAGAAGAAGGAGGAGGAGGAGGAGGAGGACAGGCGGATCTTGGGCGACAAAGTAAACATACTCAAGAAATACAAGCAGAATCGAAAGATTGTCGAAAATCGTCCCCAGACGATTTTTGTATTTTTGAATATTCCCCCTGTAGAGGGACATGCCCGACTCAACCCCGGGGTGCAGCATCATTCTGCGTGGAAGCCCAACCCTGAGACCCCCTGGAGGCCCGTCCACAAGGAACCTTTCACAAGAAACCCAAGCCTGAGACCACAGGACGTGCACTGAGTTTCGGTGTGGGAGCGTCACGCCTTCCACAGCAAAACCAGCGAAACCCGAGAAGCCCAGGGCACCCTGGAGGCAAGCAGGGTGCTTCTTGGCATGGGCCCCCACTGTGCAGGCGCCACCTGCTCCTCGGCTCCTCCCCCCGGGGGTACAGCATCATTCTGAGTGGACAGTCATTCCCATCTCTTGGCTCATGTCCTCGTGGCTTCTGTCCTACCCCCCCCCCTCCTCCTCCCCTTGGCTTTTGGCCCTTGACTTTCGTCCTCTCGTCGTTCCTCTTGGCTCCTGTCCTGCCCCCCCCCCCCCCCCAGCACCAGCTGGGAGGCGGGTCATCGAGGGCACTGGGGCGATCGCTCGGCACTGTCCGCAGCCAGAGGAGGAGAACGACGATTGGATTGGACTGGACACTTCAAGCGGACAAGGCTAGAGACTTCCAGCATCCACGGTCGGGGGGAGGGGGAGGAGGAGGAGGAGGAGGAGGAGGAGGAGGAGGAGGAGGAGGAGGAGGAGGAGGAGGAGGAGGAGAGGGAGGATTAGAGAGGGAGGAGGATTGGAGGAGAGGAGAGGAGGAGCGAAGGCAGAGGAGGAGAAGCAGAAAGGGGGAGGGAGGGGAGGCGGAGGGGCGAGGGAGGCGCTCGCAGCCCCATCGGCGCCGCGGCCCCATGCTGGCGGGGCGGGCCAGGAGCTGGGCGGTGACCAGCAGTGGCCTCCCCGAGCCAGGACGGCTTGAGCCCAAACGACTACCTTGCCGTCGCTCGGAAGTCCATTCCCCGTGCATGCTTCGGAGTCGCGCGCTCTTGTCGCAAGATGATCCTAGATGCTCCCCGATGGCCCTGGCCGATAAAACATGCAGGTGTCCGAGCAATGCCAAGCCACGGGGGGCGCCACTGCGCATGGCCCTCCACTGAGTGGGCCTTGCATCGTCTGTTTGCGCCACGCGCGACAGCTTCCAGAAAACACTGGATCATCATTAGTCGTCATCATCATCATCATCACCATCATCATCATCATCACCACCACCACCACCACCATCATCATCATCATCATCATCATCATCAACATCATCAGCATCAGCATCATCATCATCATCATCATCATCATCAGCATCATCAGCAGCATCGGCATTATCATCATCACCATCGTCATCGTCATCGTCATCATCATCAGCATCATCATCGTCATCATGATCAACAACACCATCAGCATCATCACCATCGTAATCAGCATCATCATCAGCCACCACATCAGCATGCTCAGCATCATACCATCATCAGCATCATCATCAACACCATCAGCATCAGTCTCATCATCAGCATCATCAGCATCATCATCATCATCAACCTCAGCATCATCGTACTCGACAGCATCATACTAATCATCATCATCAGCATCATCATCACCATCGATATCATCGTCATCATCATCATCAGCATCATCATCAGAATGATCACTATCATCAAAAGCTCCATCGACATCATCCTCATCCTCATCCTCATCCTCATCTGCATCAGCATCATCATCAGCCTCATCCTCAGCAGCAGCACCAACATCATCAGCGCCAGCATCATCATCCTCATCAGCACCAGCAGCAACATCAAAATCATCTGCATCAGCAGCAGCAGCATCGTCGTCGTCATCATCTCAATACTCATGCGGTCGTCATGCTGTCGTCGCTGAAGTCACCCAAACACAACCGCTACCATAATCACGACCATCACCGTCACAGTCACCGTCACACTCATCGTCATCGTCACAATCATCATCACCATCATCATCAGCATCATCAACACCGCCGCCATCAGCATCATCGTCCTCAGCATCATCATCGTCGACAGCAGCAGCAACACCACCATAATCATAAGCAACATGTCTGTAACATAGACATCATCCTCAGCCTCGTCCTCAGCAGCAACAGCATCATCATCAACATCAACGTCATCATCAGCATCAGCATCCGCATCGGCATCATGATCACCATCAGTATCAGCAGCATCAGCATCATCATCAGCAGCAGC
>CAUYUJ010019967.1:136122-153622 GCA_963575745.1 Prorocentrum cordatum
CTCCGGGGAGCCGTGGGCGACATCGGGGGTCGAAGGGCGCCCCCCCCCCGGGAGCCTCTCCTCCCCTCGGACGCTGCTAGAGAAAGGGGCCCGGGGGCACACCGTAGGTCGGGCATGTCCCCCTGGAGGCGGATTGCCCAGACATCGGGCGTCTCGAAAATCGAGACGGAGGTTTCTCGTCATTTTCGGCCTCTCAGGGCCCTCGCCGGGCCTCGGGACCGTCAAAAAACGACTCGGGATGAAAAACCGGTCCCGGGGAAGTGGTCGGGAGGTCGGGGGCCCACGTCTCGAAAAAAACCCGACGTCGGATCTCTGGGTGTAAAGGGAGAATCAAGAATACTCCAAACAAACTCCGAACTAGTCAACAAAAAAACGAAAAGTCGTCCCCCGACTATCTTGTATCTATCTCTGAACATTCCTCCTGTAGAGAGAGAGGGACAGGCCCGACTTCAGACACGCCAGAAAAATAGAGTACACACAACTCCCTGGATAGCCCGCACACGTTCGTCTAACACTTCCTGGGTGGTCGGCTTCCCCACCCCCCGCCCAGACCTTCCCTTTACTTTCCTCGGAGTCGCCGGTGGATTGTGCCTGCGTGCTGTTTCCCCTCCTGAGGTTTCCTCGGCTACACGCAAGAGTGATCCTGGGTAAGAGTGACCTTGAGTGCGCGACTTTTTGGGAGCCGCGGGGGGGCCAAACCTGGGCGCGCGAGCAGCTGCTACTGCTTCGTTTTCAGCCATCTGGGGGCCCATCTGTGCCCGCACCAAAGGTCACTCCGGCGAAAGGTCACTCTTACGTCTAGCCGATTTCCCCTGGCCACCCCCCCACCCCCCCGCCGATCCCCCGCGGGCGCGCGCGCGCGCCCTTCACGTCCAGCCGGTTGTGGCCGAGGCTCACCTCCCGCCGGGGCACCACCGCCGACGCCGAGCAACCAGCCCCCGCCCCCCGTCCAGCGCTCGCAGGACGCCGCCGCCGCCCACGGAGGCCGCACAGAGGAGGTCCGAGCAGATGGGGTCCCGGACATGCGACGTGCTGATTTGTTTCGGGACGGCGTCCCTGGAGGTCCCGACTCTTTCCCCGGGACCAGTTTCTCGTCCCGAGTCATTTTTCGACGGTCCCGAGGCCCGGCGAGGGCCCCGAGGGGCCGAAAACGACCACGACCCCCCCGCCCTGACTTTCTGCTGCGACGCGATCCTGTCTGGGGTCGCAGGACGCCGCGTCGCAGATGCCTCGCCCACGCATCGGTGTTTCCTCGGCGACCCGTCGGCGGTGCCTCTGCGCGCCGTCGGCGCGGAGATACCCGGGCGCCCCACCACCCCGCCGAGGCGCTGCGGCGCTGCGGCGCTGCGGCGCTGCGAGCTCCTCGGGCCTCGCCTGCTGAGGCCCCGGCTGTTGGAGGCCCGGAGCGGCAGCGGAGGCCCCTCCGCGCGCTTCCCCTCCAGCCTACCCCCCGCCCTCCGCCGCCCTCCCTCCCTCCTGCCCCCCGCCCTCCACACGCTTCCCCCCCTGCTCCTCCAGCCTCTCCCTCCCTCCGCCGCCCTCCATCCCTGCTGCCCCCTGCCCCCCGCCCTCCACACGACTCCCCCCTCCTCCTCCAGCCTCTCCCTCCCTCCGCCGCCCTCCCTCCCTCCTGCCCCCCGCCCTCCACACGACTCCCCCCCTCCTCCAGCCTCTCCCTCCCTCTGCCGCCCTTCCTCCCTCCTGCCCCCCGCCCTCAACACGACTCCCCCCCCCCTCGCCCCAGGAACCCTCGAAGCCCACCGCGCACACCCCGAGACCACCCGAGAACCCCCCTTGCGCCTCCGCCACGTCCTTGCGCTTGGCAAGGCGGGGGGGGGCTGCTCTCCTGACTCTGAGAAGCCCTCTTGGAAGCTCCCAGGCCCTTCTACAGTGGAGGCCCGTCCACAAGGAACTTTCCAAAAAACCCAACCCTGAGACCCCACGGGAGCGTCACGCATTTCACAATAAAACCATCGAAACCCAAGAAAACAAGGGGCACCCTGGAGGCAAGCAGGGTGTTTATTGGCATGGACCTCCGCTGTAGGTCGGGCATGTCTTCCTACAGGCGGATGTTGCAGGAAAAACGCAGCAAAGTGAACACACGCATCACAAAAACAGTCACACGAGCACGAAGGATCGCCACCAGACTACTCTTCTCCCCGTCTTGAATGCTCCTCCTGTGGAGGGACATGCCCGACTTAATCGGCGGTGGACAAACCTCCCTTTAGCAGACCTCCCCTTAGTGAAAACGGCCTGGGACCGAAACCGACGGACCTGGACCCGCAAAAATGACGGCCGCGACGCCCTCTCGCGAACCGAAAACGGCCAATTCCTGAATCGACGTGTCAGGGTAGGAGGTCTGTCTTGGAGGTCGCTTGGGGGACAGCGTTGTTTTCGGGGCCAGATCCCAATACGCTCAGCCAGCGCGCTTGATCCGTCAATAACAATTCTCACGACACCCATTCGCAACAAGTTCGGACCTTAGGTTTACTCTTACCAATGATTGGGCTGCTTAGGTTTGCTCTTACCCTACGAGCATTGCCTCCTCCTCCGTCGCCCCAGAAACACAAATCGCGTTCGCTGCCTCTCAGCGAGCTGAAAAGTCTGCCCACCCCCGACTTCAGCCTGGAGGCCCCTCGGCCTCGGCCACCGCCGGGCAAGCCCCCCGGGGTGCACCCTGCACCCAGGCCCCCCCGAGGCCGGGCTCTCGCGCAGCGCCGCGGAACCCCAGAGGGCCTCGAGCCACTCCCTGGGACCGTCCTCGCCACCCCGAGCCGCTCCCTGGCGGTCCTGGGTCGGGCGTTGGCAGAACTGGGTTTAGGAAGGGGCCCCAGGACACACAAATAAATACACACAAGTATAAATATTCCCCCATGTATTTTTCAATATGTTTGGGTTTTGCTTTGTCTCCCCCACCACTTCCCATATTTTTTCTGGAGGGTCGACGATGAATTGTGTCTGCGTGTTTTTTCCCCTCCTGACCCGAGTCGCTCTCTGACGGTCCTAGGTCGGGCGTTGGCAGACCTGGGCATAGTGGAACCTGGTTTGGTGATTTGTACCGGGGGCGCCCCTCCGTCCCATTTCCACGAACCGGAACTGCCGTCACCCGAAAAACACCAGCTACGGCAAACCTGGTTTAGTGAATCTGGCCAATTGAGGGGCCCCAGCCAGGGCCCTACCACTCACCGGGCCCCCCTACCCGGGGTCCTGGCTATACCCGACTAGGGGCCAGGGGCCTCGAGAAGCCGAGAGGATACCCAGAAGCCTTCCGCCGTGATTTTGGCCGGGCGGGCCTGTCACCCCGAGACGCTTCCTGGCGGCCCCGTGGCCAGGGGCCTCGGGAGGCCGAGAAGATACCCCGAAGCCTTCCGTCGTGGACTTCTGCTCGGGGCGCCGAGGGGGTCCGGGGGCCCGGCGCGGGCCGCCCACCGTCGCAGCCGCCGGCCCGACCCCGTGCCCCGCGCCGACCACTTGCAGGGTGTCCCGCAGCGTCTTGGGGACGTAGTGCGCGTCCGGCAGGTACAGGTTGCACCAAACGTCGACCTTCTCGGCTGTTCACGCTGGGGGGCCTTCCTGGAGGCACTCGCTCCGCCCGTGCGCCGAAGCTGCGTCGAAGGGCTGTCGATTCGACTCGGCCCTGAGTCGAACCCGCGTCGGATCTGAGTCGAACGTGAGTCGAACTTGAGTCGAACGTGAGTCAAACTGGGGTCGAACTGGAGCCGAACTGATCCGCCAGGTGGGCCCCAGGAAGGTCCCCCCGACGAACATCTGACCTTCCGCCCGCCGCGGGAGGGGGCCGCCATCCTGCGGCAGGCTCATGTCGCAAGGGCCGCGGCGCTAGTCTCTGACACAGCGTGGACCGCTCAGCTTAGAACGATCGGTGGCTTGTCTTAAGTCGGGCGTGCCCCTCTACAGGGGGATATTCCAAAATAGTCCAAAAATGGTCTGGCGACTATTTTTCAACAATTTTTGAGCATTGGGGGGGTATTTGTTGAGTATTTCTAATTTTTCATCCAAAATCTCCCTGTAGGGGGACAGGCCCGACTTAAGGCCTGCCGATCGCCACATCTCGGGGGTGGACAGAACCCCCAACAGTGACACGTCGATGAGTGAATTGTCCGTTCTCGGCTCTCGGGAGGGCGCCGTGGCAGTCATTTCCCAGGCTTGCGCCCGCCAGGTTTGGGCCTCAGGTCGTTTTCACTGAACCACGTTTTACTAAAGGGGGGTCTGTCCATCCCCGAACGTCATTCTGCATTGGAACATTCTGGCCCACTGGCGGCGATCGACCCTGAATGCCCGCGCCGGGGTCGCCGCCGCGTCGACTCGGCACGGAGCCTGCCGTGGGCGCCTCGTGCACCAGAGGATGAAGGGCCTGTGTTCCACCACGACCACCGGAAGGGGGGGGAGGAGGAGGAGGAGGGGGAGGAGGAGGAGGAGGAGGAGGAGGAGGAGGAGGAGGAGGAGGAGGAGGAGGAGGAGAGGAGGAGGAGGAGGAGGAGGAGGAGGAGAGGAGGAGGAAGAGGACGAAGAGGAGGAGGAAGAGGAGGAGGAAGAGGAGGACGAAGAGGAGGAGGAGGAGGAGGAGGTGGTGGAGGAGGACCCCCTCCCCCTCCAACTTATGGTGGTGGTGGAAAACGCGCCCATCAGAGATGGGTGGAGAGGGGCAACGCTAGGGGGGGGACCAGCTCAGGGGAGGAAAAATCGACCTGACACTGGCGATGCATCGCCGATAGATCGACGATGGCGAATCCACATGGTCCTGAGCGGGGCGGGCAATCGGGCCCATGTCGGCGATGAATAGGTGTTTGGGGGTGGATGCGTCGCCCCCTGAGCCCATCCCCCCCAACTTTGCGCCCGCGATGGAACGTGGATTGGGTGGCGATTTGTGGTGCTCGTCGTCTGGGCCGTCGCCTTTGTCGTCTTTTTGTCGTCGTCTTTTTCGTCGTCTTTTTGTCGTCGTCTTTTTCGTCGTCTTTTTCGTCGTCGTCGTCGTCGTCGTCGTCGTCGACTTTGTCGTCTTCGTCGTCGTCGTCGTCGTCGTCGTCATCGTCGTCGTCGTCGTCGTCGTCGTCGTCCGCGTCGCCGCCGCCGCAGCCGCCGTCGCCGCCGTCGTCGTCGTCGTCGTTTGTCGTCGTCGTCGTCGTCGTCGTCGTCCTTCAAGGTCGCCGGCACCGGCGGCCAAGCCTTCGCGATGGGTGGCGGTGTGTGGTGCGGGCACGGACGTCCGATGTTTTGCTCTGCTCCACGCGGGGCCCCCAGGAATCCCGGCCCCTTCCACCCGGGGCCCGCTGCTCGTCGTCCGGAGCGTCTGTTCTGGGCGCTGTCGGCGGCGAGCGAGGGGGGGAAATGAGAAGGAAAAGGCCCTCTCAGAAGGCGGCGGGACCTCTCAGAAGCCCTCGCGCCTTCTGAGAGGCCTTCCGTGCCTTCGGGGAAGGTCTATAGGACGCTTCTCAGCAGGACAGGAAACTTCTGGAGCTTCCCGAAAGGGCCTGTTCCTTCTCACTCCCCCCCCCCTCGCCCGCACCTGTCCACCCCCTCAGGGGCCCTGCAGGGCCCTGCAGGGCGCACGCCGGGCCGGGTGCACCCTTCTCCGCACACCCCCGTTAATCGCCCCCCCTCCGTCGTCTCCCCGTCGCTCGCACGTCCATTTCCTGTGCATTTGTCGGTTTCTTGCATGTGCGTTTTCGCTCGATGGTCCAGGATGGTCCTCAAGGGTCCTCGCCGAGAAAAAAATACACACGTCCGAGCCCACCCCCGACGTCATGATTTTTTCATGCCGTCGACCCCCCGAGGTCTCGACCCATTCCCCGGGACCGGTTTTTCGTCCTGAGTCGTTTTTTGGCGGTCCCGAGGGCCGGTAAGGGCCCCCAAAGGCCGAAAATCATGAAAAACCTCCCGTCGTGATTTTTTCATGACTCGAGGGGGTCTGGGAGCGATGCCAAGTCGTCGCCCCCGTCAATCGCCCCCCCCCTCCGCCGTCGCCCCCCCGCCACCCCCCTAGCGCCGCGCCCGACGGCCTGGCGCTGCCCCGGAACCGGGCGAGGGCCCCCAGAGGGCCAAGACGACGGGCGGGCGGCGGCGGCGGCGGCGGCGGCGGCGGCGGCGGCGGCGGCGGCGGCGACGACGACGACGACGACGACGACGACGACGACGAGTTTCGCGAGACGGTGGAACCCTGGGCCCCCGCCTTCCCCCTCCCCCCGTCCCCAGGGGGGCGCCCCCGCCACTCCAGATTCTGATGTAAATCCTGAACTGGAAATATTAAGTTTTTTAAGCGAAAGCTATATGAACTAATGGCAATAAAGATGATAATCTTTTACTGCTTTGACTTGAGCCAGTACGTTACAGCACGGTACTGCTTCTAGCGTATGAGACAACATGCCTAACAGGTCCTAGACATAATAATCTCAACTATGGTCCTATTTTCTTTAGGACATGCTGGATCTTATAAAAATTAAAACCCAGTCGATTTTACTGGAGTTCGGTAGCGGCCCTAGGAAGGAGTGAGAAGGGAGAAGAGTAGGACAGCAGTCCTAAGTAAGCCATAACAGGCTCATTATATCCACCACGGCCACCAAATATAAATCCATTGAAATACATCAACTGAAATAAATCCATTGAAATACATCAACTGAAATAAATCCATTGAAATACATCAACTGAAATAAATCCATCTCGAAGTGGTAGCCGATAAAGGTGAACATAAAATACTAGCTCCACAATTGAAGTCGAATAATGATATACATGTGGAGCTGCTCATATAACATCTCACATCTAACCAAACTCCAGATCATACTCCAGATTCTGATGTAAATCCTGAACTGGAAATATTAAGTTCTCGTCGTGTCGGACTTGGTACTGTCTAGTCCAAATCCTTGCCTGACTCGCAGTGTGCCTGCGATCGTCCAACAACCGGTGGTGATCAGCTCCAGAAGTGACTTGGAGTCTGCTCCCACAAACTTTGTCAACATATCTGAAACCATCCACTTGGTACGTACATGATAAAGTCGTCGTAGTCTCAGGGTTCGTCGCTCTTCCCGAAGCGACAGAATACCCAAACGCTGTGACTTGTCCTGTGGCGTTCCTCGAAGTCCGCAACATAACTCCCACAAGTCCATACAATCAATGAAAGCATCCACTGGTAAACTCAACTGCCCTCGGTCGAGTCGTTCTTGAAGCTGTAGTGGCTTCTGAGGTCCGCATAAAATGTTAATCTCCGGTTCTGTGAGCCTCATGCCGATAATCTGTGCCATGGGAACTCCTCGTGCTGCTGCCAACGTTTCCGCGTGGGACGTGCTGTGTGAAACTCTCTTAGACTTGGTCGAAGTGACCACTAGTGCGTGTAACTTGCCACTGAGCCGATTGATCAGATTGTCCTGCAGATAATCTTGTCGATCACATAGAGGAAAATGTAGTCGGTCTTCTTGAAGACCTATCGTGACTCCTTCTGTGGCGAAATTGCTGTTCTTGCTGGCTGAAGAGGCGTCCGTAATACAAGAGATCCGCAGTGGTGCCTTGAGCTTCCTGTAGTAGATGCCAAACTTCTCGGGATTTTTCTTGAGTCTCTTGATCACTGCGTTGATCGCCAGGAGGTCCTTGATGGTCGGACTCTGTAGCTTGGTCTGTAGAGAAACAACGTTGAATAGTTCCTCCAGTCGTGTCTGGCATGCCCAGAGTGCTCCACATGTAAGAGATCTGAACGTCTTGTGTTCTGCTGCCGTGCAGGGTGCATCTGGCACATCAACTCGTTCTTTTGGTATAACACATGGCGAAAGACATGATGTGAACTGATCTTGATGAATGCGTATGCACGTCGGTACAATTCGTTCGAGCTGTAGGCCAGCATGTGTATATGGCATCGTCTGCCTCTTGAGCTTGCCGAATCTGGATTCCAACTTTTTGTGTATCCAATCGCGATAAAATCTGCTGCCAGTAATCTGTAAGTCGTCCACATGAACAGTCATAACTAAAACGATCACCTTGTTGCCCTTGTAATCGATGCCCCAGTAAAGATAGTTGTCGTCGAAAACCGATGATTTAGCTCCTGTCCTATCTTTGAGAAACTCCAACAAGGCCAACTGAAACATCAATGGTGCGTCTGTGAAACCATACATTGCTCTCAAGCATTTGAGAGCATATCTGTGTCGATCCTTATCTGCAACTTTCCAACTGGAAGATGCCTCCGGCATGCGTCGAAAGTGACTCCACACATTCTCCGGAGGAAGGATGTAGACTGTCCGGTCTTCGCGATACTCATAGCCGAGATTCCTTGCTTTCTCGCGTAGGTTGTCGTATCCAAGTCCTTGTAGAAAAGCCGTTGAAATATCCAGGCTCTCGGTGTCGACGTCGCCGTCATTCTCGTCGTTCACATGTAGAATACCTTCACAACATCCTAAACTCAAAACCAAGCGCTGCGACAATCTTGTCGCTGTCGAGCTGTGCTTCTCAATGAAGTTCTTCTGTCGGTCGAAACAGCCTCGAGCGCATAGTCGTGATTTGACTTCAACGTGTTTGACCTTCCATTTCCTCACCCATGTACAATCAACTATATTCGCCTTATCGGGTAGGTGGTCTCGAAGTACAGGTTCGAAAATATCATGAGTAACAAAAGCCTTCAACTCCTTATGATCTCCTGCAATAACCAACTTCGCAAAACGTCTCATCTCGTCATCTGCGAGGTTCGCCGTCGAATCATCAACTCGAAAAACCATTGATTCATGCAAATCGTAATGGAAGTATAGATATCGGTCCGAGTCGGAGTAAAGTGTCGGAGATACAAAATCAAAATCATCTGAAAGGTTGCTGATCATCTCGTCATACATTGCTTCCATACTTTGCTTGTAAGTTCCGTCGGGTAGTCGTTCGCATAGATTGACAATCTTGGGGATGTCAAGGTGGTCAATCGTCTCCTGGTATAAGACTCTGGTATCTCCATCTGGGTCGTCGCTGTATTCCAGAGTTCTGTCAGTAGAAGTCGAGGGTTGCTCTCCTGCTGGTACTTCATCTTTACGAATGGGAAGTACAGGTGGTTCTGTCGAATCCGCTGGAGCTGGCTGTGTCGAGGACGTACCCGGCGTAGCCGCTGGCAAGTCCGTTGACGATGAAGGAGCTCCTGGTTGATATCTCCCCGTAGAAGTCGTCGGTGGTCGTGGTGGTGACTCAGGCTGCCAAGGAGAGGGCCATGGATATGGCGATGATGATCTTCCTCGCTTCTGAGGTGGTGACTGTGTCGCGTCTGGAGGATCAACTGCTTTCTGCTTCTCCGCTGTGCTTGCCTTGGACTTGTCCAAGTCGAGAGGAATGTAGGGTAACTTGTCAGGAGTAGCTGGAGTCTGCAGTGAATCCTCTGATCCCTGTGTGTCTCGGTGCTGTGGTTGCAACGAAGGTGGACCCATAGGTGCCTCTCGAGAGATACGTCGAGGTGCTGGTCCAGGTGCTGGAGGTAGGTCGTGATCATGTCCATGAGCTGGTATCTCCTCCATGTCGTCGTCGCTGTCGATAGTCTGGTCGCCTGGGACGTTGAGCTGCGGTGTGCCTGCCGTAGCTGGTGCCGTCGAGGGTTGACCATGCGATGGCTGATCTGGTGGTCGTCCAGGCTCTTGTGGAGGTATAGCATTTGACCGAAAAGGTGGAACTGGTGGTGCTCGAGCTGGCGGTGCTGGTGGATCCCGCGGTGGCTGCTGATCCGGAATAACAATGTCAGAGAGGTCGTCGGGCCAGTCAATCATGCTGATGTCACTCCAGTCCAGCTCTGGTGGATCGAAATGCTTGTCCAGATCCTCGCAATGGTCATAGCTGTAGAGCATCATTGTGCTGTAGTTGGTAGATTGCTCGGCTGTATAGCGAAGAGCTATGTCTGGACGTCGCACACGAATATTGTAGTCAGCTCGGTCCTCTCGTCGCCAACGTAGCAGTAGAGCCCACTGTGCATATTCAATCTGAGGAAGTCGACGTACTTGTGAGCCGTACAAGATACCATGCACAGGCTTGAACGTATCGCTGAATATCTTGATGCCCAGGGCCAAAGGCTTGCATGAATCGCAAGCTTCTTCACTGGGAACATATCGATACTGCTCTTGCTGCCATACCAAGCCAAACCAATATATCTTAGCGGGCGTAGATCCATCAACTAAATCCATCAGGTCGCACAGCGTCTCCGAAGGAACCAAAACTCCATCGGCATATATCTGATATGGCGTCAGAAAGGTAGCCGCTGCCTTGACCATCGTAGGGTTGACCAGGTCGTAGTGTATGTATAAGCTGCTCGTGTCATTTTTCTTGTTGAGCTCCATGATGTAGTGTTCAGTAAGAACATGTCGCCGAAGATGTCGTAGAGGAATGATAAGCGGCTGGCCCTGGTGCTTGACTATTGCCGATCCTGCGCGTCGCTCCAGGCTGATGACTTCCGCTGGTCCTCGCCATCCGCATTCGTCTTTCCGTGCTGGTTCTCGCCAAATATCACATAGCGTTCCCGGAACGAGTAGCTCCGGCTCGTGCTGGTGCTGAGTTATCTTGGATGCCTGAGCTAGTCGATCTTGAATAACTGACTGTACGATAGCTTGTCGAGCCAGTAGTCGTGCGCGTGACATAGACTCCATGTAGTCAGGACGCTTCTCAAGGGCGCCCGTCATGGATGTGATGGTCTCGCTGTCGATCGCAATCGTCCTCGGTAATTGTCCAGTCAAGGCTAACTGTGGAGTGCTGCCGCCATAGTTGAGAGTACAGTTGTGGCCGGCACAACACTCGTAGCAGATGTCGGAGTAACTGAGATCCAATCCTTCTGCTTGACTTGACTGCTTGAGCTTGAGCATAGAAAGCTTAAGAAGAGCTAGATGCCTTTCGACAAGTCCTTTGGTGGTAGCTCCTCCTTTGCCAATAGCCAGTCTGTTGATCTCGAGTCGATCACATAGCTTGGTGGCTTCGTGTCCCATGAGACCTCCTTCCTGATCAGTGAGAAGGTTCTGCATCGCGCCCCAAATGCGTATCCAAAGGTAATTGAGCGCCTTCACCAATACTGGACCTGTCTTGTTGATGAGGTGGTCTCCAGTCTTCCACTTAGTAGCTTCATCAATGAGAATCATGAACGTTTCATCCCAGAGGAAGAACAAATCGTGCTGCACCATCTCGTTGAACACTGTAGCCAGAAACGATTTAATCTGAGGTCGTATGTGTCGTTTAGCCCATTGCTGACAAACTTCACAAGCCTTGCAAATCTCCATGCCCTGCAGAACGATAGCCTGGGGTAAGAGCATGGCCTGCAGCAACTTCATCATGTCCAATGGAGAGTTGTGCCAGAAGCGTTCATGAAGTAGACGCAGTAGTCCGGCACGATCTTTCTCGTTGGCATGAGTCAACTTCTTGGGTAGCTCTCGAAGTTCCATGTTGGGCTTCGTCCGTGATAAGACACGGCCATTGATCTCGATCTTCTCGATGGCGTCGTCAGTAGAAGCCGCCAGTGGTCCAGGCCTCTCTGGTGGAATAGCATATGGTCCATGTGTAGGTCGTGGTTGCTTTCCTCTGAGGCGTCGAGCTTGATCTCGTCGGCCGGGAGGACCGTCGAGTATAATGTCCGAAAGGTGAACGCCCAGGAGAGCGATGATGTAGATCGTCGTCGTGGTGTCTATGTCGTCTTCAGGTGCGTTTCTCCAATCCTTGACTGCGCTCATGTGGTAGTGGCCGTCCTTGTTGCCAAGAAATCTGATGCGATCTTTGTAGTCATCAGGATTGCTAAACTCAGTCTCGTCAAACTTGTGTGCTTCCGACATATGGCATTGAGATGTCACAGTCCTGGTCGTGTAAACTTGGCTGAGAGCATGACATAGAACTCGTGCACCTTCCTGTTGTGGTCTACCAGTACCAGGCAACATCAAAATCCGTCCGGTAGGTGTCCCAGGAACGCCGAAACTCATAGTATAATCGGTGATGGAAAGAATCGCTGCCTTGATCCATTGTGCTTCCGTGGGCGTGAAGGTGTCGAGCGTGATCTTGATGCTCTTGGTGTCGATGTCCTTGAATTCTTCCATGAGGTCGTCCAAGGACTTAGGTCCTGCTGGTGCTGGTAACTGAGCTAATGGTGCTTCATCTTCTGCCTCGTCATCTGCTGCTGCCGGGAAAGCTCTTGAGAACTTGTTGATAGAGATTCCTGGTTCTTTGGGCTCCAGGGCCAAGATGTCCTTGCAGAGTGCCGTACAGAACTTCTTTGAAAACATTGCTGCTGCTGCTGTCCGCTTGCGATGTGTCTCTTTATCATAACCTTGAAGATGCATGTGCTCCTTCTTGCAGCTGCAGCGCTTCACAGAATGACTGAGACAGAAAGTCGAAATCAACGTAGTGTCCTTCTTGTTCCTTCGGCCGTCCTTTTCACTGGAGAAAGCACACATACAAGTATTGTAACGTTGATTCGAATAAGCTGGATGATCAAGGAGGGCTGCCAAGGGAGACTTCGTCCAAATACTAGAAGATCTTGGATTCTCCACAAGATTGTCTCTGAAGTCCTGCTTGATCTTGGCAGCGTGTGAGGTCATGAACTTCAACATGGGCATTTCTGATTCTCCTAACTCCATGGTGTCCTTGATGTCGCGTCCAGTGCCCATGTGACTCCAATACTTGCATCTTGGTTCCATCGTTGTGACTCTTGGTTTGAATGTCTTGTCTGCTCTCTGTAACTTGAGTTGATGAGGTCGATGTTTGAGGTCCCATCCGTAGCGTAGGTCAACTGGAAAAAGTACTGCACATAAGAAGGGTAATGATGCCATACAGAGAGATAGATGGGATGAACCTGAACACCAACTCCATAGAATCGGATATCCGCAATAAGATCCTTTGGCCAGTGCTGCCTCGAAAGCGTCGTAGTTCTCGGGCGTGATGACAGGTAGCCAGGTGTAGGTCGCGTAGAACATTTCTGGGATCGAATTGAATTCGGTCCTTGCAACTGCCAACTCCTCTGGAAGTAGGTGTGAAGGAAAGAGTGGTTCGCCATTCCACAGTGAGAAAGATTCCTTTGAAGAAAGAGCTTGCCAATCTCGATAGTATTTCCGTGTTGTAGATGAGAATGAGGTAAGAGTATCTGGAGTGAACAGTTTAGCGTCGTGCCCAGGACTCAATGAAAATGAGTCCCGTGGTCCTCATGTGGTGCTCGGTCGTTGCCGTCGATCATGGATATGAGAGTGACTCCGTGATGATGCTGTCCTTGCTGATGTGCTCCGTCGTCCACTTCCTGCTGATGCTGAAGTACAGTTTTGTTCCACACGTCGTTCTTTTCTTTGTCGAAGTTGTCGATCGGAAGTAAGTAGTGCGATGAGTCCGTCAAGAGAATCCTCTGTGAGCACATCTCGCCATTGCCGAGTCTCAGTCCCAGAAGTCCGTCTTGATTCTGGAAGTGTCCGCACGATATGATGCTGCCGAGTCGTAGCAGAGTCTGTAGTGGAATAAGTCCAGGACAGTTCGCTGACTGACCTGTGATGACATCGCAAGAAAAGTAAGCATGCTTCATTCCAACCAGACCAATAGGAAATACACATATGCCAATGCTGTGCTGGGGCTGAGATGAGATGCCCGTGAACTTGTTCTTTGAACGATACCACATCACGTGTTTCATCAGGCCGCGAGGTCGCAGTAGCTTGTCGAAGATCTCTCGAAGAGTAGCACTCCCGATAAGACCGCGAGCTGCTCCAGGGTCTACGATGAGGCCGATGACGTTGACTCCGTTGATGACCGCCAAGTTCTTGAACGGGTTGCCAGAAGCTGGCAACGCTGCAAACTCCTCTGGTTCGTCCTGAATCTGCGATTCGTCCGGTCTAGGTATCAACATCCAACTTGATGACGTGTCATCAGAGCTCGGAGTGGTCTGCTGCTGAGAAGTGGTCCCTGGTGACTGTGCGTCTTGCTGTGATTGATGCTGTTGTTGCTGCCGGGCGGCTGAGATATCCAGACAAGAAGAGCACATCACCATCAAGTGTCCTTTGAATCCGTGACATATACAAAACGAACGGTTACACGTGCCGCACTTCGCAATCGCCGCTGAGAAACATCTGCAACAGGTATGAGTAGACGCAGAAACCGAAACTGCGCTTGATGATGCCGAAAAACTTGAGCTCGTCGCGCCAGTCGCCGTAGCTGCTGGGCCTAACCCAGGTGGATGCCGTGGTTGTCCCTGTCCAACTGTGGTTCTCTCTCCGGTGCCGAATATATCGTCGTATGCTGATCCTTTCCGTGTCGGTGTTCTCTCTGCCGCCGTCGAGGTAGGTATGAACTGGCACGCTCCTGAAGATAGAGGGGTCCGTGTCATGATGTTCTTGTCGTACGTGGATGTCTCATTTGGTACTGCTGCCTGTTCGTCTGGTTCTTCTTGTTCATGGATGGCCGGCAAGGTCGCGTAGCTTCCATATGCGTCGTCTTCGCGATCAGTGTCTTGATAGAACTGTCGTCGTTGGTCGTAGCCTTTTCCTTTTGATCGGTATCCTTTCTTGCCACGTCCTTTGCCTTTCTGCTGTCGCTGCTGGAAGTCGCTTCTGCCGAAACGTGGAACATCGCGTCGGTGATGGTCGTGAGATCCTCGACTGTCTTGATAGCCCCTGTGTCGATCTCGATCGTATCCTTTGCCGTTGCCGCGTCTTTTACCTTTGCGATTTCCTTTGCGATAGCCTTTTCCTTGTCCGTAGTATTCTTCATCATACTGCTCGTCAATCTGATACGCGCTGTCCTCTTTCTGATCATCTTTGAGAGGGCAGGTGTCTGAATTGTGCCATCTTGATCCACATAGCGTACACTGATCTCCTTGTCGTTTCTTACCTCCTTTCTTGCCGTTCTTGCCGTTGCCGGTTTTGTCGTCCTTGCCCTTTCCTTTGCCGTATGATCCTTTTCCGCGTACATGCTGCCAGTAGTCCTCGTCCGGTGTCGATGGGGATGGAAGAGATGATGAAGTGCCACCTGCTGCTGCGCCTCCGTATCCATCTTGATCTCCATTGTCGTCGTACCAATCATCATCTTCATCATACTCTTCGTCGTACCACTCGTCGTAGTACTCCTCATCATCCTCGTAGTAGTTGTCGTAGTCGTATTCATACTCTCTTGTCCAGGAGTCTGAATCTTCCCAGTAGTTCTTATATCCAACGTGCTGTTCGTTAGCTGCCATCTCGTTCTTGCTTACCTTCAACTGCAATTGAACCATCTCGCGCCACCTGTTGAGATCTCCATTGACTTTTAAGCGTAGATCCGCGAGAGTCTTGTCAGCGAATGTCGTCCGTGACCAGAAAAGCCATGCCTTAGCTGACTCGCCCATTTGTAATCCTCCATATCGTTCAGCTTCTTCGTACAAGTGATCCCACTCGAAGAGAAATGAGATGAAGTCCTGACTGGATCCCTGACGTAAAGTAAAGAATCTGTCCAGTGATGCCCAGGCCAAATCTTGATCGTCCAGTCCATACATCTCAAACAATCTGTCATTCAGAATCTTGATTCCACTGTGCTGTAGTGGGGCGAGTTCGTTGCCTTGGCCGTCCAATATTGCTGCAACTCTTGGTAAACTGACCGCCTCGATGCCACGGTAGTTCACAACATTGCCTGCTTGATCAAGTCGCGTCACGCGTAGATCTTGCGCTGCCCGCAGTGCCGGGCCTTCTAGTCTGCTCATGACCGCTGCGCCGAGCTGGTCCTGTTCCAACCGCGTGAGTCGACTCCATATCTCCAGCGTTTCTCGATACTCACGAATTGGATATGCCCGTGGCCGCCAGCCCGGCGGTATGTCCTTAGAATACTGCTTGAGGGAGAGTGGAGTAGTCTGTGGAGAGGCCAACATCTTTCCAACCGAACTTCAGATAAATAAACCGTGTTTGATCCAACTCTGTGTCTGGTAAGGCATATCTTGATATACTGAAATAACCCAATTATCAGACTACACCAAGTGATGATAATCTCGTAGGTGTCGTCGGTGCCGTAACTGTATGTCCTGCGGCAGAGAGAGAGCCAGAAGGCAGGGAACCGACTGGCTCCGCTACCAAACTCCAGATTCTGATGTAAATCCTGAACTGGAAATATTAAGTTCTTTAAGCGAAAGCTATATGAACTAATGGCAATAAAGATGATAATCTTTTACTGCTTTGACTTGAGCCAGTACGTTACAGTACGGTACTGCTTCTAGCGTATGAGACAACATGCCTAACAGGTCCTAGACATAATAATCTCAACTCCGCCCCCCCCCCCCTGTCGCTCCATGCCGAGGCGCCGGGTGAGACAACGCGTGTGGCCTCCCCGCGGCGAACCTGGCATCCTGGTGGCGAGGAAGGGCAGGGGAGGGGCAGGAGGGCCGGGAGCCGGGCAAGGGGGGGAGAGAAAGGGGGGAGGGGGGAACACGAAGATGAAGCGGCAGGGGCAGGGCGGTGCAGAGGAACACAGGAGACGAGGACACACCCAAAGATCCGACGTCGTGGTTTGTTCAACACGGGGTCCCCGGAAGCCTCGACCCTTTCCCCGGGACCGGCTTTCCGTCCTCAGTCGTTTTTTGACGGTCCCGAGGCCTGGCGAGGGCCCCAGAAGGCGAAAAGATCAGAAAACAAATCGTCGTGATTTTTGTTTCAATGCGTCGGGCCTCTGGGCCGAAGGGGGGGGGGGCAAAGTGGAGACGGCGTGCGACTCCGCGGCGGTTCGCCTCGGCATCCTGGCGGGAGCGCCCCTGGGGAGGCCCCTGGGAGAGGCACGGCGCGGAGCCGCCGCGGCTCCCCGGGGGGCCG
Organism: Prorocentrum cordatum; assembly: GCA_963575745.1. Lineage (NCBI taxonomy): Eukaryota > Dinophyceae > Prorocentrales > Prorocentraceae > Prorocentrum > Prorocentrum cordatum. Next base: position 152,850 of record CAUYUJ010019967.1, read on the forward strand.
CTCCGGAAGGGAGCGTCGGCGAGGCCCGCGCGGATGCTCCTGCTTCGTCCTTCCCTCTTCCCCAGACATCGGGCGTCTCGAAAAAATCGAGACGGATGTTTTTCGTCGTTTTCGGCCTCTCGGGGCCCTCGCAGGGCTTCGCGACCGTCAAAAAAACGACTCGGGATGAAAAACCGGTCCCGGGGAAGTGGTCGGGCGGTCGGGGCCCGTGTCTCGAAAAAGTCGAGACCCTCGGATGTCTGGGCTCCTCCCTGCGCCCCAAGGATATACACCACCGCCACGTTGATTCCTCCTCCCTCCTCTGTCCTCCTCTTCCTCTCCATCCCCTCTCCTGAGGGGCGACTTCACGCGTGAGATTTAGCGGTTGGAAACTCGCCCGTTCTCTACTGGAGCACAGCGGTAGTAATAATAGTAGCAGTAGTAGTTGTAGTACTAGTAGTAGTCACCGTACTAAGAATAGTAATCGTAATCGTAGTCGTAGCCGTAGTAATTGTAAACGTCTTCGTCGTCGTCGCAGAAGTAATACCAGCCGTCGTCGTAGTAGTCGTATCAGTCGTAGTAGTAGACGTAGCAATCGCAGTAGTAGGAGTAGTACTAGTAGTCGCAGTAGTAGTAGTAACAGAAGTAAAAGTAGTAGTAGTAGTGGTCGTGGTAGTAGTAATAGTAGTAGTAATAGTAGTAGTAGTAGTAGTAGTAGTAGTAGTAGTAGTAGTAGTAGTAATAGTAGTAGTAGTAGTAGTAGTAGTCGTAGTAGTAGTAGTAGTAGTCGTATA
>CAUYUJ010019967.1:158622-167033 GCA_963575745.1 Prorocentrum cordatum
CTCCTCCTCCTGTTCCTCTTGATTCACCTGCTGCAAACCCCCTCTTGGTTCGCCTCCCCCTCCTCCTCCTCCTCCTCCTCCTCCTCCTCCTCCTCCTCCTCCTCCTCCCTCCTCCTCCCTCCTCCTCCTCCTCCTCCTCCTCCCTCCTCCTCCTCCTCCTCCTCCTCCGCCTCCTCCTCGTCCCTCTCCTCTCATCATCATCATCAGCATCATCATCATCATCATCATCATCATCTCATCATCATCATCATCATCATCATCATCCATCATCATCTCATCATCATCATATCATCATCATCATCATCATTATCGCATCATCATCATCATCATCATCATCATTCACCATCATCATCACCATCATCATCATCATCACCTCACCATCATCATCATCACAATCATCACAATCATCATCAGCATCAGCATCAGCATCATCATCATCATCATCAGCAGCAGCAACAGCATCATCATCATCATCATCATCATCATCATCATCATCATCATCATCATCATCATCATCATCAGCAGCAGCATCAGCATCATCAGCATCAGCATCATCATCATCATCATCAGCATCAGCATCAGCATCAGCATCAGCATCAGCATCAGCATCCATCATCATCATCATCATCATCATCATCATCATCATCATCATCATCATCATCATCATCATCATCATCATCATCATCATCATCATCATCCCCCTCGCTCCTCCCCCTCGCTCCTCGCTCCTCGCTCCTCCTCCTCCTCCTCCTCCTTCTCCTCCTCCTCCTCCTGCTCCTCCTGCCCCTCCTCGCTCCTCCAGATTCCTCTTCAACCTCGATGGCGACGACGACGACGACGACGTGCGGCCAGCGAAGGCCTTGGCGTGCCCTATGCTCAGCGAGCTCACCACCAGCTTGGGCTGCCCCTGGCGCGGGGCCGCCGGCCGCGGCCGAGACCGCGGCGGCGGCCCCATGCAGGGTCGGCCGGAACGGGCTGCGGGAGAGCCTCCCATCACGAGCGGCGAGCGCATCCACATCCATCCCTCGGCTCTTGAAGCAGGAAGACGCCTAAAATATGCTGGGGCTTGGGCATCCCAAACCGCGCTGGAGGCCTGGAACGCCTCCTCCTCCTCCTCCTCCTGCTCCTCCTCCTCCTCCTCCTGCTCCTCCTCCTCCTCCTCCTCCTCCTCCTCCTCCTCCCTTCCTGAACCCCTGCCCCCTCGACCCGACCCGCACGTCGGCGGCGAGCGCCCGCCCGCCGGTGAGAGCGTCCCCCGTGGCGCACGGAGAGGCTGGAGAGGCGGAGGCGACCCTCCTCGAGGGCGCGGAGGAGCACGAAGGGACGAGGAGAAGGGGGGGCGGGGAGGAGAGAAGGACGAGGAGGGGGACGAGGAGGGGGACGAGGAGGGGGACGAGGAGGGGGACGAGGGGACGAGGGGGGGGAAGGACGAGGAGGAAAACGAGGAGGGGGGCGAGGAGGAAATCGGGGGCGAGCGAGGGGGAAACCTTCTCGGAAGGCGGCGGGGTCTCTCACCGCTGGCCCTCTGAGAGGTTGTTTTTCCTGCGACTTCGGGGGAAGCCCGGAGAACTTCTCAGAAGGCAGGGGGACTTCCGAGCATTCCGAGAAGGCCCACCCCTTCTCACTTCCACCCCCTCGCTCGCCGCCGATTCGAGGCTCGGCAATGGCCCAAAGATCAGGTTTCGTCGAACCGAGCTATAGCCTCGTAGTTCGCTTCGCTTCGCATCGCACTACGATGGGGCCCATGCCATTCCGTTCCTCCGGCCCTCGCCGCCGAGAGGAGGAAACGGCACTGAAACATGTAACCTCTTGTGGGTCCGCACGGATGCCTCAGATCTGCGCTGCACCCCCGACGCGGAGCGCGCCAGGGGGCCCGGCACGGAGGCCCCATGCCCTTTTTCCACGAGCGGCGAGAACGTATCCGTATTCGGGCCCTCGCGGTCTGGATGATGGGGCGCGCTGCCCCCGGGACACGCGGTCGCACGCATTCGTCCCGCGGCACAGCCGCGAACAAAAGCTCTGCCTCCCCCTCTCTCTGCAGGGTCGCGCCCAGGGGCCCGGCCCGCGAGACCACGAACACGGAGGTGTGTTCGGCCGCGATCAGAGGCCCTTAAGAAGAGGCGAGCAGGCAAGAATGCTCACCACCAGCCGAAGGAGGAGGAGGAGGAGGAGGAGGAGGAGGAGGAGGAGGAGGAGGAGGAGGAGGAGTCGGCGTGAACCCGCGGAGGTCCGCGCGGATTCCTTGGAGCGCCAGGGGCGCCGCCGGGGGGCCCAGCGCCGATCCAAGAAATCCGCCCGGACCTCTGCCAGAGTAATGTTGTGCCGTTGATAGTACTTTTCGAACAGCATCGGACTGCTGGTCTGCTCGTGTATTCCCAGTCGACTGGTATGAAGCATGCCTAGACACTGCGAGGACGCCTTCTTTCGTGCTTCCCTCCAGAACCCTAGGGATGCTTTCGATTTGACCCAGCCGCGCGCCCAGCTCTGAGCCGAGCAATGGCTCGATCGGACCGCTTGCATGCACCCCGCCATCACCTGGACGTCCACTCCCCGTGCATTTGCGGGCTGCGTGTGTTTACTTTGTTCGCAGGATGATCCAAGATGCTCCTCCAAGGTCCTCGCCGTGGACAAATGCACACGTCCGAGCGATGCCAAGGCACAGATCATGCGTTTTCCTTTGGGCCTCGGGCCTCTCGGGGGCGTCACGGGGAGGTTCCGTGGCGGCCAATGCAGCTCTTGTCCCTGCGCTGCCTGCCTCGACTCGGCACTGAGTCAGGGGGAGGGGGAAGGGGAGGGGGAGGGGGAGGGGGAGGGGGAGGGGGAGGAGGAGGAGGAGGAGGAAGGGGAGGAGGAGGAGGAGGAGGAGGAGGAGGAGGAGGAGGAGGAGGAGGAGGAGGAGGCAGGAGGGGGAGGAGGAGAGAGGAGGCAGGAGGATGGAGGGAGGAGGAGGAGGGAGGAGGAGGAGGAGGAGGAGGAGTAGGGAGGAGGGGGAATCGCATCCTGAGGGAGGCCACTCCCAGGGGGATCTGCGCGAGAACGACCAAAAGGCTGCTGAGCTCCCCGGGTCTCCGACGAGACGATGTCTCAATCTGCGCGCCGTGTACCCTCGGGGACGAAGCCAGGACGAGGATATATAATCGGGCGAGGGTACATCGAGAATCCCTGAGATTCTCGGCGGCTCCGGAGGAGGTTTCGGGCGCCGTGTACCCTCGGGGACGAAGCCAGGACGAGGATATAATCGGGTGAGGGTACATCGAGAATTCCTGAGATTCGGCGGTTCCGGAGGAGGTTTCGGGCGCCGCGGACTTCTCATAGCGTTCCGGACACTTTGGAGAGCGTTCCGGAACGCTCAGCAGCAACGCGAACAACAACAAAAACACAGACAGCAACACCAACACCACCACCACCACCAACAACGACAACAACAACAATCATTTTACCCTCATGCGCCATGCTTCCACATGACACATGCATCCATCTGGATAACACACCCCATCATGGGGGATTTTTCTGGCATGCGGGATCCGATATTCCCTCACCCAGATATCCCGCCCAAGAAGGTTTGGCCACCACCTCTTCCGAGGAACTTCAACATCCATAGCTCGGACGGCACATCGCCTTCGCAATCGCCTTGCGCATGCCCCGCATCTCAGAGGGAGAGGAAGAGGAAGAGGAGGGGGTGATGAGAGAGATAGGGAGGGGGAGGAGGAGAAGGGAGGGGGAGGAGGGGGAGGAAGGATGAGTAGTTGTAGTAGCAGCAGTTGATGATATTGTTTGTGCGGCTGTAGCACTAGTAGTAGTGGCAACGGTAGTAGTAGTCCAAGTAAGTAGAACTGGCTTGTGGCAGCCAAGCGTTCATAGCGACGTTGCTTTTTGATCCTCCTTTAATGTCTTCTCTCCCTATCCTTGAGACGCAGAAGTTTCAATAAGTTGGATGGTTCAGCACATCCAGGAAACCTATCGCTGGACCGGCCCAGATATGGTTCCAGAAGCGGTTCGGGAAGCTGCGCAGGCGCCAGAAGCAGAGAAGCACCACGTACGGGCGCCGACCCGGGCGTCCGGCCCACAGCCGCTCCAGAATCGGCCCAGGACGGCTTCCCGGGCGCCGCAAGCAGAAATTCAGCATTTTCGAAAGAAAAATGTGTATTGGAATGGCCTTTTTCCGGCGCCGCCTCGAGCTCGATTTTCCGGCGCCCGGGCGCCGGCTCCAGCGCCGGCCCGGGCGTCCGGCCCGGGAGCCGAGCCGGGTGCCGGCCCGGGCTCCGGAATCAGCCCGGACGGCTTCCCGCGCGCCGGAAGCAGAAATTCTGCATTTTCGAAAGGAAAATGTGTATTGGAATGGCCTTTTTTCGGCGCCGCCTCGGAACTCGATTTTCCGGCGCCCGGGCGCCGGCTCGGGCGCCGACCCGGGCGTCCGGCCCGGGAGCCGGGCCGGGTGCCGGCCCGAGCTCCGGAATCGGCCCGGACGGCTTCCCGGGCGCCGGAAGCAGAAATTCAGCATTTTCGAAAAAGAAAAATGTGTATTGGAATGGCCTTTTTTTCGGCGCCGCCTCGGAACTCGATTTTCCGGCGCCCGGGCGCCGGCTCGGGCGCCGACCCAGGCGTCCGGCCCGGGAGCCGGGCCGGGTGCCGGCCCGAGCTCCGGAATCGGCCCGGACGGCTTCGCCGGAAGCAGAAATTCAGCATTTTCGAAAAGAAAATTATGTATTGGAATGGCCTTTTTTCGGCGCCGCCTCGGAACTCGATTTTCCGGCGCCCGGGCGCCGGCTCGGGCGCCGACCCGGGCGTCCGGCCCGGGAGCCGCTCTCGGCGGCGAGCAAGAGCACCGAGCCAGAGTAAAAAAGGAGGAAGTCTCGAGCCGGAGCGTTGTTGTTGTTGGGGGGCCGGTTTTGGCGGAACCCCAAAACGCCTGAGCGTGAGCCTCAATTTCAGAGGAAATGCGGCCGGCGCCTTGGCGAGAGCGCCAGGGCGAATATAGGGGGTCCAACAATAATAATTGTTTAGTAATTAAGGTTCAACAACAACAACAACAACAACAACAACAACAACAACAACAACAACAACAACAACAACAACAACAACAACAACAATTACTAGCACGTGGGGACACACCGTTCTCACCAGTGCCAGGGTTTCATAGGAGGCGGGCAATACCCCCACTTTGTGGGGGGGCCGGTTCAAGCTCTACCAAATTTCCAAACGACTCTTCGCCACCACCCACACCCAGCTTCCCGCCCTATGACGTTCGGACACTTCACTTCGTGGCATGCGGACGACCGTGGCTACTATTCAGGGCACCGCGGCCGACGACGACGGCGTGCGCGCGCGAAGAAAAAACGAATGTGTCCCGCATGGTATTATTTGACAGGGATGAGGGCCCTGGCAGGTGCGCAACCGTTGTCGCAGAAGTTCGAAAAAGTTGCTCGCAAAAGCCCGTTTGACAGAAATGTTTAAAAAAGTGTTGGTTTTCCTACGAATCCGCAAGAGCGCGCGGGATGAGATTTTGACATTTTTTTGTTGAAAAACCATTGGTTTTTTGATGTTTGTATGTTAAAATCGTTCCGAACACGAAGCTTTTGGAAGGATTTCGTCTTGCGCGCGCGAATGTCCACTTTACCTTATTTTTTGCAAGGGATTCTTGAAATTTGATTATATTAGAACAAGAAATGTCATTTTATAGTTTTTTTTTGCAAGGGAAAACGGATTACAACAAAACAACCGGATCTGGACCCCATCCACTTTTCTGAAGCTTTCGCGAAAAAAATGATGAAAATGTAGCTGCGGCCTAGGCGCGGCGGGGGGGCCGTGCACCAGGGGTCCCAACAATAATTATTCTTTAGAATTAATAATGTTCAACAACAACAACAACACCAACAACAACAACAACAACAACAACAACAACAACAACAACAACAACAACAACGACAACAACGACAACAGCAACAACAACAACAGCATCAGCAACAGCAACAGCAACAACAACAACAACAACAACAAAAAACAATAACAACCACAACAACCACAACGACGACAACAATAACAATCATTTTAAGACTGTTCGCCCTTACTGGCACGCGTGCATTCCGTATACCCCAACCCTCGATGCCCGCCCACTTCGTCTTCGATTGCACCCCCTTTCGGGGGGAATCTCTTCCTTGTCGGCCACTGACGGAAGTGCGAAGAAGACTCGAGCGAGAGCACCGTTCCTGAGTGGTCTCTCTGGCCAGAGGCTCTCGGAATACCAATACAGAAATATCGAACGGGAGCACTTGTCGCCGTGTCCGGGCCTCCACCAACTTGCCTGAATTACGGGAAAGTTTCGAGCGAGAGCGCCGTTCTTGAGTTTGGGGGCCTTCTTGGCCAGGGGCTCTCGGAGTAAATCGTGAGGAAAATATGGAGCAGGAGCCCTTGTCGTCGTGGCTGGGCCTCCGCCGACTGAATTGAATTGCGAGGAAGTCTCGAGCAAGAGCGCCGTTCCTGAGTTTTGGGCCTCTCTGGCCAAGGTGTCTCAGGGTCGAGCGGGAGCCGTTTGTTGTCGTAGCTGGGCCCCCAAGGGCCAACATTTAGGCTCAAACCAACGCTCGAGCGAGAATCTCGTGTTCAGAGAAAAAGCAGCCGGCGATGAGGCGAGAGCGCGCGGAACCGCTTCCGGAGATCAGCCATAACTGTTATTTAGCAATGAGTGTTCAACAACAACAGCAACAGCAGCAGCAACAACAACAGAAACAGCAGCAACAACAACAACAACAGCAACAGCAACAGCAACAGCAACAGCAACAGCAACAACACCAACACCAACACCAACACCAACACCAACGCCAACAACAACATCAACTACAAAAACAACAACATCAACAACAACAACAATAACAACAACAACAACAACAACAACAATAATAACAAGAACAACAAGAACAACAACAACAACAACAACAACAACAACAACAACAACAACAACAACAATCATTTAAGACTGGGGACACTCCGTTCTCACCAGTGCCAGGGTTTTCATAGGAGGCGGGCAATACCCCACTTTGTGGGGGGGCCGGTTCAAGCTCTACCAAGTTTCCAAACGACTCTTCGCCACCACCCACACCCAGCTTCCCGCCCTATGACGTTCGGACACTTCACTTCGTGGCATGCGGACGACCGTGGCTACTATTCAGGGCCCCGCGGCCGACGACGACGGCGTGCGCGCGAGAAGAAAAAACGAATGTGTCCCGCATGGTATTATTTGACAGGGATGATGGCCCTGGCAGGTGCGCAACCGTTGTCGCAGAAGTTCGAAAAAGTTGCTCGCAAAAGCCCGTTTGACAGAAATGTATAAAAAGTGTTGGGTTTCTGAAGAACTTATAAGAAATCCGCAAGAGCGCGCGGGAGGAATGCTTTGAAACCCTTTTTTTGAAAAACCATTGGTTTTTTTTCATGTCTTTATGTGAAAATCGTTACGAAGACTAAGGTTTTGGAAGGATTTCGTCTTGCGCGCGCGAATGTGCACTTCGTGTCATTTTTTGCAAGGGATTCTTAAAGTTTGGTCATGTTAGAACAAGAAATGTCCACTTTGCCTTATTTTTTGTAAGGGAAAAACCTATCGTAACAACACAACCGGATCTGGTATACCCCGTTTTGCCTGAGACTTCCTCACGAAAATGATGAAAATGTGGCTGCGGCCTAGGCGCGGCGGGGGGGGCGCGCACCAGGGATCCCAACAATAATTATTCTTTAGAATTAATAATGTTCAACAAAAACAACAACAACAACAACAACAACAACAACAACAACAACAACAACAACAACAACAACCACAACCACAACAACAACAACAACAACAACAACAACAACAACAACAACAACAACAACAACAACAACAACAATAACGACGACGACAACAACAACATCAACAGCAACAACAACACCAACAACAACAACAGTAACAACAACAACAACAACCACGACAACAAAAACAAAACAAAACGGTCCGCCTGAGGATCTGCTAGGGATTGGTTGACCACCTAAGCGCTGAGCCCCCCGTGCATGCACCAAGAAGATACCGATACCTCTACTACCCAGACACCCAAACCTCTCCAGGGACGCGTGCTGACCAGAATTCCGAAGCCAATCCAGCGGAGCGGTGAGGACGAAGGTCCCCGAGGAGGCCCAAGAAGGAGAAAACGAGGGAAGGGCGCTCCGGATTTCACAGTAGAAGGGCGGTGGTCTGATTTGGGGGGGGTCTGATTTGAACTGCCTTGGAGGGTTCCAGTGGGGTCTGGGCACAAGGCCGCCCATTCAGAGCTGGGCTGGTGGGGTTCTTACACTGCTCGTCCGGAGGGGTTGCGATCCCTTCCCTTGAATTACGAAACCTGGAGTTACGGTATGGGCACCTCTTCCTCCTCCGGTCCCCAGACATGCGA
>CAUYUJ010019968.1:0-32500 GCA_963575745.1 Prorocentrum cordatum
GCTGTCGCCTGCCCACGCGCCCCGGCGTATGGCACTTCTGATCGCCGGAGCCCTCTTCGGTGGCGTCTCGGAGGCCCCTTGGGGCATCTTGGAGGCCTCCTGGGCAGTCTAGGGGGCCATCTTGAGCGTCTTGGATCGATCGTTCGGCGACTCGGGGCCCTCCTGGACCGTCTGGGTGGGCCTCTCGAGGCTCTCGCGGCCCGTCTTGGGGCCCTCTTGTGCCCGAGCAAGTCACGCTACAAGATGTGGGGGAGCCCAGGGGGCACGCTGCAAGCTCCGGGAGATATGTGAATTTGGGGTCCGGGCCCCTTGACGACTCCTCAGGAGTGAGGAGTGAGGCTCAGAGGGTTAGGCAAATGACCTGAGGACACGCCCACTCCGTGCCCAGCGGCACGGTGGCATATATATATATATATATATATATATATATATATTTGTATGCATGCATAAGTGTATGTCTGTCTGGCTGCCTGTATGTATGTATGCATGTATGTATGTATGTATGCATGCATGCATGCGTGCATGCATGTATGTAACTTAATGTAACATAATGTAAATGTAATGTAATGTGATGTAATGTACTGTACTGTAATGTAATGTAGTGTAATGTAATGTAATGTAATGTAAAGTAATATAATGTAATGTAATGTAATGTAATGCGATGTAATGTAATGTAATGTAATGTAATGCAATGCGATGCAATGTAATGTAATGCAATGTAATGCTATGTAATGTGATGTAATGTAATGTAATGTAATGTAATGTAATGTAATGTAATGTAATGTAATGTAATGTAATGCAATGCAATGTAATGTAGTGTGTTGTAATGTAATGTAATGCAATGTAATATAATGTAATGTATTTAATGTATGTATGCATGTATGTATGTATGTGTGTATGTATGTATGGAATGTACAAGGACGAGCCTGTCTCTGGAGAGCCTCGAGAACACACCCACCCAACCCCCAGGCACCGCCACCGCGGCCCAGGGGAAGGACGGAGAGGAAAAGGGGGGAGAGGCGGAGACGCAGGCGGAGCCTGTACAACAGGGACGTGCAACAGGTGAAGCCTGAGGAAGTGAGAACCACACGATGGGATGCAGCATTTATATCTTTTGCACCAGAACACGAATTGACTAAAGCCATTATGTCACGTTCGATATCAGCTCGGACGTGCTGCAACTCAAATCTCAAACGTCCCTCGATCGAGGGCATCGCACTGAAGTGAAACCTCATCCCGCAAGTCGGGGAACCATTCCTCAAACTCCAAACTTCAATCCGCTCTGAGAACCTGAGTGTGCCAAACTCCGCTTCGCGAACCTTCAAGATAGATGGCTTTGCCCACTCAGAGCCACCACCCGCATGCGTACTTCAACCATTCAACCTGGGCTAACGCACCTCTGCCGACCCGAAACCACCAGGGCGGGAGAGTGGTGGGAAGCTGGAGCATCTCCTGTGCCTTGAGCGGCGATCCCATGGCCGTCGCGTCCACTGCAGACTTGATAGCATCTCTGACTCGGGCTGTGATGCGCTCGAGCTCTCCTCCAGGGTCGGCACCAGTCAGTGACCATAACGGGTTAGCCCACTGCAGCTCAAAATCCAGTCTCGCGAAATTGAAACGGATGGCCAGGATCTCCTCAGCCACTAGCATAATCTCCCAATCCCAGATGAAAAAGCTCTCAGAGAAATTGAACTGAGCCGAGGTCCTGGCCGCCGACGGCGCTCTGGGAGACACTGCCTGGCTGGAACTCCACAGCTCCACAGCCAGAGCCTCAGGCACCACCAGCAGTCCCCGCTCGAGCTCCTCCATCATGCTTGGGCGCGAGCGGGCCCCGATGTCCACGACAAAGCGGCCCCCGGTCACGTTGAGCTTGCGCCCCACTAGGTCGATGCCCGACCAAGCCTCGTCGACCAGAGATGCTGAATTCCTTGCAATCGACAACGCCACTCCACTGACTGCCAACGTAAGGTTTCTGGCCGCCAAAGGCACTGCACCTCCAGCTCCTGCCACATCCTCGACCAAGGCTGCTGCTGCCTCGGCGCTCCTGGACATGTTAGGAAAGACAGCCGACGGTATGGAGACACAGATCACTCCGAGGATGATGGCGGGAAAGAAGCAAGGGCCGAACCAAGGCCGCAGGATCTTACTGCAGTTGGCAGCGATCTTCATGTAACTGACCTTCTGGACTCGCTGCTGCTGCTGAGGTCTGCTGAGGTCTCTGCAGCTGGGGCACGAACTGCACCGTGTGCGGCAGGAGGGTGCCTGCCTCGTCCGCTGGCACTGCCGAGAGAGTCGTGGGCGGCGGAGGTACTCTAGGGGACTTGCTCTTGGGCGGCGTGAGCACGATTGAGACTGCCCCTGGCGACGCCGTCCTCGACGTGGCCCTTGAGGCTGGCGCACTCACTGCCATCCAGCTGCCAGGCGTGACAGGCGTCGCTGGCAGCGGCGGCACCGTCCCCATCGCCTCCGTTGGGCCCTTGACCCACTGCCCTTGACCCACTGCCCACTGCCCTTGACCTGCCCAACAGCAGAATCCTCCATCAGCTCGTTGCAAAACTTCTGCTGCATTAGTGCGGTCTGGCGATTCACAGATCCAGAGTAGGTCGCATTCAAAGTTCCCAAGATCCGATTCGCCACCTCTCGTACCTCCTGCTTCCGTCTGAGTCGTTGTCGAAGCCGCCCTGAACGAACCCCCATTCGACTAGGTCGGGGGAGAAGTGGAACGGGTAGGACGGCTTGACCATTCTGCAAGGCGGACGCCACTTCCCAGAGCTGGGAACCCACAGTGAGAACGTAAACACTTTGACTCGCCATCGGTCCTTCACCAGGTACTGCCGCTGCCCTCGAGGGGCTCCAGGCGCCCCCCCGCCCCGCGGCTCAGGGCAGGGGGGGAGGGGACGGCCGTCAGGCCGCCTCCCCACCCTTCTTGGGACCTCTTCCGCGACCACCTCCTTGATCACTTCGATCTCCCTTGGCTGCGGATCTCCGTCGTAGTTTAGCCGATGCACGTTCAGCTCGCTGATGCTCCATTTTGCTGAGAGGTCGCCTCCGTGATAAGCCAACCTGGAGCGATGTCCAGCCCGCTGCCAGGGGCCGTGACCGCCCGAAGGCGAGCAGCTTCAACCTTGTCGTAAGTCCTGGACGCGTACACGTACGCTGTGAGATGGCGCAAGCAGATCTCCACATTGTCATTCGTCGTCAACACCAACATGAGCTCAAGGTCGTTCGAGCACTTGCCTAGCTCGAAATCTAGCGTCGACGCCACTGACCAGAGCCCCTGCCATTGATCTCCTCCTCGACATCCCTGGAACTGCTGCTGCAACCAATGCCGTACACTCGTGCTCCCTGCCGCCCTGATGTTCCTGTAGATCTCAACTCCAGCTCGTTTGAAGTCGGGCGGCAGGGCGCGGGCCCACGCATCAACCTCGGCACCTCCAGAGGCGGCCGCTGGGCCGCCGAAGCTTCAGTCGAAGCTGCTGGATACACCGAGGCTCTCGAACCCCGCCAGCACCGTCTCCAACATCTTCGGGTCGGGCGGCGAGCGCGTGCCAGAGCCCACACAGTCCCTGGCCACCAGAGCAGCACGGACAGCTGGGTCGAGGCGTCTTGTCTGCTCCATTCCTGCCACTGCTTGCCAGGACTGCTGTCCCCACCAAGGGTTAGAACTGGCCCCCGCGTGCAGCTTCAGGAGCAGCTCCTTCAGCTGCGAGGCGCAGGCGGCGGCGGTCACTGAAGCCTGCAGCCCAGGCCCCCCAGGGCTCGTGGTGCCCCTGGGGGGCCCATGGGCGGCCCTGTGCTGGGCGCAGCTCCAGTCCACGAGACGGGGCCCGCGTCGTGCTCACCGAGCCCGAACGCATTGAACGCCTCCATGGACGGGTCCGTCAATCCAGCTGGGGCGCCTGGCGCCGTCGCTCCTGCCAGCCCGGGCGGCGGGGCTGTAGGAGGGGGAAGGGCGGCAGCGAGGGGGCCGCGGCCACCTCGGCGTGCTCTGCCGCGCCGCCGCTCGCCTCCCCCTCCAGGCGCAGCCGCTCCAGCTGGGCCCTCAGCGTCTCGATCTCATCCCTGCTGCCGCGCAGTGAGCTCCACCATTCTCGATCGCCACGGGCGAGGCTCCACGGCAGCGCGACGAAGATAGTGCACACGCCGAGCCCCAATCGCACCACGCTGCCTCGTCCCGTCTCCGCGTTGAGGGACAGCCCTGCGCACAGGCAGCCAGCGAGGCCGAGCGCACGTGGGCCCAGCCAGCGAATAAGGCCAAGCAAGACTCCCGACTCGGAGCCATCCGCATGGCCTGGATCCGAGCGCGGAGGAGGGGCAATCAGCGGGTCTCGGGCACCTGCTACCTTCCCTGGATGGTCACCACGCGACGGCCCCTCAGGCCGTCATCGCTCCGTTGACCTAGAATTGCTATGCGACATGATATGCTGCATGAGCTGATATATCAGGCACTCTACATGAATACCCATTAGCAAAATCTCATTCAAGTATTTGTATGTATGTAGATGTATATGTAGATATGTATGTATGCATGCATGTACGTCTGTATGTATGCATGCATGCATGCATGCGTGTATGTACATATGCATGTATGTATGTATGCCTGCCTGCCTGTATGTATGTATGCATGTATGTATTTAGGTAGGTCTATATGCATACATGCAATTATACAGTCATGTATGTATGCATGCATGCATGTATGCACATGTGTATACGTGCACGTATGAATGCATGCATGCATGCATGCATGTATGTGTGCAGGCGTCAGTAAGTGTACGGCCCCTCCCGAGGCGGCCAGAGTGTAGGCCAGGGCCCGAAGAGGCCCTGGCGCGAGCGTCGGGCCCGTGGAGGCCCTAGAGCATGAATTGGGCCCTAAGAGGCCCCCCTGTGCAAGGCCCGTGCAGGGCTGGACTGCGTGGAGCGGGACGTCCCCGCCAAAGCTCTTATGGCTCGAGGATAATCCATCGAGCGAGATCATCATCTCTGCATGGTGACAGCCTGTGAGGTTGCCGGAACCTACCCTTCAGGCCAGTGGCGCCAGCGCGCCATGGCGGCCGACAACGGAGCGGCTGGGGTGCAGCTGCTGGACTCGCGTGGAGTCGGCAAGGTGCCGACGTTCTCAGGCAAGAGGGATGACTTCGAGGATTGGATCTTCCCGTTCGAATCCTTCTGCGGGCTGCTGGGCTGGACGGCGGGCCTGGAGAGGTCAAGAGAGGCTGAGGAGCCGCTGACGGCGGAAGACCTCGGCGAGCAAGGAGTGCTGGTCGGCAGGAGCTTGTACCACCTGCTGGCGAGCACCACGAAGGGCACGGCGCAGAGCATCGCCAAGCTCTGCCCGCGAGGCGACGGCTTCGAAGCAATGCGGAGGCTGTGCAGGGAGTATCGGCCGAGGCTGAACGAGGAGCACGGCCAGATGCTCCTGCAGATCTTGACGCCGACGTGGTGGAAGGATCGCGAGGGTAAGAAGCGCTTCGCGGAGGTGCTTATCGCTTGGGACGAGCTGATCTCGAGGTATGAGCGCGCGACTGGAGAGCAGGTCACGCAAAACATGAAGACGAGCACGATCATGGCCCACGCGCCCGAGGAGGTGAAGGTCATGCTACGCTCGGCGCAGCGCGAGGTGCGCAGCGACATCACGCAGGTGAGGAACTGCATCTTCGAGGCGGTGATCGGCCAGAGTGGAGTGGTCGCGAAGCCGCCGACAGCGAACAAGGGGAGCAACGACATGGACGTCGACGCGATCTCCAAGGGCAAGGGCAAGGACGGCAAGGACAAGTGCCAGATCTGCCACAAGCCGAGCCACGCGGCCCGCGACTGCTTCTGGCGTGACGAGGGTAAGCAGAAGGGCGACGGAAAAGGCCGAGGAGCAGGCGCGGGATCCAAGGGCGGCAAGGACGCCAAAGGCAAAGGCAAGGATGGCTACACCTTCACGGGGAAGTGCGACTATTGCCACAAGACAGGCCACAAGAAGGCAGACTGCAAGAAGCGGATCGCCGATGAGAGGGCCAAGGGAAATGCGGCCATCGAGCAGGAGAGCACGGGCCCGAAGACGGTGGCCAAGATCGAGTACGCGGAGTACGAGTGCGAGATCTGCGACGACGACCAGCTCTACTGCATGGCGATGAAGGTGGAGGATCCCGAGACGGAGTGCTGCGGCATGGAGCTCGAGGAGACGACCTTCATCACGCTGGACACGGCGAGCGACTGCCACGTGGGGCCGACTTGCTTCGGAGAGGGATGCAAGAACGGCGAGGGTCGCGGACCGAGGCTGCTGGATGCGCAGCGGAAGGAGATCAAGATGGACTCCATTGCGACGGTGCCGGTGGCGGTTGCTGACGACTGCGAGCAGCCGAAGCTGCTGAAGGCGGACTTCAGGCTGGGTGACACGGTATCGAAGCCGATCCTCTCGTTGCTGGAGGTGATGGACAAGGGTGCCGAGTTCTGGCTGAGCGCGAAGACGGGCATGCGCATGTACCCTGGCGGTGACCTCAGCAAGGGCATCCCGCTCACCAGGAAGAACAACACGTTGGGATTCAACGCAAAGACCTTCAAGACAGCGACGGAGGCGAAGGAGTTCGCGGCCAGCGTGAACGCGAATGAGCAGCAGGAGGAGGCGTTCGTGCCGACGCCTGGGGCTGCGGGCAGCGGAGCAGCGACAGCGGCGCCGGCTGCGCCTGCGGTTGCTGCCTCGGATCCAGCGCGAGGTGGAGCAGCTGAGGGCGCAGGGGGAGAGCGACTGGCTCGACATCCTGTGCTACTACGCGAAGGGCAGGAGATCGTCCTGCACCCTTCCAGCCGCGTGGAGGACACGCGGGCGAGGCTCAAGGAGATGGGCCAGCCGATCTACGGCAGGAAGGACGAGCTGTGGGCTAGGCTCAGCGATGCGGAGCGGAGGCTCACGGCACACCACATGAAGATGAAGGGTCTGGAACGCAGGCACGAGGAGTCCGTTCAGGGAGGGCCCTCGATAACACCGCGAGAAGTAGCAGGGCCAGCAGCGCCCACGGAGGCAGAACGAGCAGCTCATGAACTGCTTCACCTCACGAGGGCGCCGTGGCGCGAAGCCTGCGTGCGAGGGAACGAGACGACCAAGCCGCACAAGACTCTCACATTCAACCAGAAGGACACTGGGAAGGCGCAGATCACCCTGGACTTCTGCTACCTGAAGACCAACGGCGACTGAACGGAGATCGGAGAGGTGGAGCCGCCAGCGGCGGACATCTTCGCGACGACGCTCGTGATGGCAGACAGGGGCACGCTGATGTTCTACGCAGTTTCGATGCCCACCAAGGCGGTCACGGACTACGCAATAGCCAGCGTGAGCAGCTTCATCGAGGGCATGCATCTCACGACGGCGGACATCAAGACGGACGGCGAGCCCGCGATCGTGAACTTGGTGGAGGAGGTGCGGAAGAGGCTGAACAAGAGCATCAAGCTGGAGGAGAAACGTGGGAACCTGAAGGACAGCCAGAGCATGGGCGCGATCGAGGCTCCGATCATATGGTTTCAGGCGAAGGTGGGGACGTACAAATTCGACTTGGAGAAGCGCTATGGCATGAAGATCACAGCCGACGCACCGATCTGGTGCTGGCTTACACGATGCGTTAGCCGGGCTACCTTTACGTACAGACCACACGCCGATGGGGGGACATCCCATCAGGCAGCCTGCGGAGTGACCTACAACGGAGAGATTCTCCCCTTTGGCGAGACGGCTCTCTTCAATACCCCGATCTCCCACACGAGGCAGATCACGACCACGTCTCTGAAGCGCGAGGGCGAGTCGAGTTTCGTGAAGGGCATCTGGATCGGGAAGCACAAGGAGAGCGGCGACCACTTGTTCTTGACGCCAGCAGGCTGGCACCGCGCGAGGACATGCAGGCGGCTGGAGCCAGCGTTGCGAGCAGATGACAAGCTGATGAAGGCAGTGACGGCCCTGCCCTGGGACGCGAGGAGTGCAAAGCCGTGCGAGCTACTGCCCAGGATTCAGCGGCCGACGCCCACGATCGTTCTGACGGCGGCGGAGCAGAAGGCGAAGACTGAGGCGCAGGAGGCAGCGCGCGAGGCGGCGCCACCCCAGGGGGCGCCCGAGCAGGGGGCGCGGCCGGCTGCAGCAGCGAGCGCGGAGCCATCGTCAGCACTCGCGGGACCTGGAGCTGGAGCAGCAGCGGCGGCAAGACCAGAGGAGAAGACCACGACGGATGCGGACGTGCCGATGACACCCCGAGGGCTGATCAGACCTGCCGAGGCTGAGGACTTCGGTGCACCAGGCAAGCGCGCGAAGCACGTGGACGCCATCTCGCTCGACGACCCTATCGATTGCAGCATCCTGGACAGGATGGGCACAGACTGCTACGTGACGGTCAGCGGACTGGAGCCCGCGGTGGAACTCAAAGGCAAGCGCTAAGCACTAGAGGTGCTGGCGCACTATGGGGTGCACAGGGACATCCCGAGGAGCGAGAGCGGCGAGTTCAAGAAGATCAGGGCGCGCTGGGAGCCGCAGATGCGAGGGGGCATCTGCGAGTGGCGGTATGTGGCGCAGGAGTTCCAGTGCATGGAACAGCGCGACGACGTGTTCGCAGCGAGTTCGTCAGCACAGACGAGCAGGCTGGTGGACTTCGTCAGCATCAAGGAGGAGAACCACGGGACCTTCATCGCAGACTGCGTGAAGGCGTACTACCAGGCGGACCAGACGGAGAAGGTTTGTGTGGAGCCACCTGCTGAGTATCTGGCGATCTTGGCTGAGATGGGCAAGCCGACCGACATTGTTTGGGCGCTAGACAAGATGCTACCTGGGCAGCGTGTGGCAGGCGCTGGCTGGGTAGACAAGGCGGCGAAGACTCTGAAGGGAGAGGGCTTCGACAGGAGTGAGTGTCAGCCGCAGTTCTACTACCACAGGGAGAAGGAGATCCTGATCGAGGTGCACATGGGCGACTTCCACGGAGAAGGTCCAATCGGCAACCTGGACGGGGTCATCAAACGGCTGCGGGAGGTGTTCGACCTGAAGGCGACGGACGTCATCAGGCAGGGACGCTACTCACACTTGAAGCGTGACAGGCTGAGGCTCGCGAACGGCAACATCATGCTGAGGCCGAACGTGAAGCAGATCGACGACCTGATCTACGTGATGGGCATGGAGAGGGCCAAGCCAGCGAAGGTGCCAAGCTTGACTGAGGAGGGCCCGACATGGAGCCCCGAATTGGACGAGATCGAGAGGGCGAAGTTTCGCACAGGAGTTGGGATCGCGCTCTACATCTCGCCCGACAGAGCGGACATCCAGCGGGACGTGCAGCTGCTGACCAGGAACCTGAGTCAGCCGACGGAGTTTGACAGGAATCGATTGGTGAAGCTGGTGAGGTACTTGAAGGGGACAAAGACGTTCGCAGTGCTTTTGGAGAAGCCGACTGGGAGCAAGCCTGGAGAGGTGAAGCTGCAGTTGTTCACGGACGCGAACTTTGCGACGTGCAAGGAGACGAGGCGTGCGATGACCTGCGGGACCACAAAGCTGGACGGAGTGCACTTCGCAGCGTTTGCGCGGAGGCAAGGAGTTCAGAGTGCATCGTCCGGCGAGGCGGAGTTCTACGGCGCGACCTCGGTGGTGATGGATGGCAAGCTGGAAAGGAACATGCTGAAGTGGTTGGGCTACAAGGTGACCTGGGAGCTCGGGATCGACAGCAGCGCCGCGAAGGCGATGATCAACCGCGAGGGCGTCGGCAAGGTGAAGCACCTGGACGTTCGGGCGCTGTGGATCCAGCAGGAGCGGAATGTTCACGGACTGAACATCAAGAAGGAGAGTGGAACCAAGAACGTGGCCGACCTAGTGGCCAAAGCGCACACCACAGAGCGGTTCGAGTACCTGCGAGAGCTCGCTGGCATCATCGACTGCAGCGAGATGGACAAGCACAAGGAGCTGGAGGCATGCTCGGTGACAACGAGCGCCTGGGCTAAGCAAGGGTTGCTGGCGACACTGCTCGCGCAAGGAGTGGCGGGTGGTGCGACCACATCAAGTGAATGTACAGTGCGAGATCTCGACCAGCGTGCAGTTGCCCCCTGGGAGACGACAAAGCTGCAGGACTGGATCGATGACCACATGACACTGATCATCCTGAGCGTGATGATGATGACATTCGTGGCAGGTGCACTGCTCGGGTGTTGGATCCGCGAGAAGTGGACGACGATGAAGAGCTCTACGAAGCTAAATCTGGTCAAGCATACGAATACCCCGAATCGGGGCAAGGAGCTGATCAACAGGGTAAGGATTACGGACAAGCCGACGACGGAGGAGAAGGCGAGCCAATCGCCGTGCACATACAAGTTGAAGTACACGACGCCGAGGTTCGTGGTGCTGCCCGAGGCGAGCCACGGGCGATAACGAGCTTGCGGCCGATGGCAAGGTGAACGAGGTGATGTGCCTCGACGAGGCGCCGTGGGGGCGCGCAGGCGTCAGTGAGTGTGCGGCCCCTCCCGAGGCGGCCAGAGTGTAGGCCAGGACCCGAAGAGGCCCTGGCGCGAGCGCCGGGCCCGTGGAGGCCCTAGAGCATGAATTGGGCCCTCAGAGGCCCTCCTGTGCAAGGCCCGTGCAGGGCTGGACTGCGTGGAGCGGGGCGTCCCCGCCAAAGCTCTTATGGCTCGAGGATAATCCATCGAGCGAGATCATCATCTCTGCAATGTGTGTATGTACGTGTGTATGTATGTACGAATGTATGTATGCATGTATGTATGCATGCATGCATGCATATGATGTGCACATATGTAGGTATGTACGTGCGTCTGTACGTACGTACGTATGTATGTATGCATTCATGTATGTATGTATGCATGCATGCATGCATGCATGTATGTATGTATGTATGTCTGTACGTATGCATGCATGCATGCATGTACATATACCCAAGCAGTGCGTGTAGTTACGTGTCTTAAATTCTATTCTAAGGAACTGGGCCTGGCGGTCGGTCTGGCGGCTGGATGTTGCCGTAGCCGCCCCGTCGCCGCTTCGTCGCCGCCCGTCGTCTGGGCCTGACGGTCGTTCTGGCGGCTATGTTGTTGCCGTCGCCGCCCCGTCGCAGCTTCGTCGCCGCCCGCCGTCTTGTCCTGACGGTCGGTCTGGTGGGTTGTCGCCGTCAAAGCCCCGTCGCCGCCTCGTCACCGCCCGTCGTCTTGACCTGCTGGGCGGGCTGGCGGCTATGTTGTCGCTGTCGGTGCCCCGTCGCCAGTCGTTTGCGCACCGCATAGATTGCACCACATTCGATTCACTAGGCGGCACTACATCGATTGCACAGCATTCCTTGCACAGCATATATCGCACACCACAGATTGCACTACGTAGCTTACACCACAAATATCGCACACCATAGATTATACGTACACTGCACCACTCATGTATATATATATATATATATATATATATATATATATATATATATATATATATACACAGATATGCACATACGTGTTGCACAACATATATTACACACCCTGGTCGACCCCCACAGACTTAACGGCACCCCTTATCGCATTGCAAGTTACGTACGATTCTGCCCCATCGTCCATCCTAAGTATGAACTCGTACCATCCCAGGTGGGCCGGTATCGCCCCCCCCTCATCCTTGGCAGGAATCTCTGCGCGCTTGTTTATCCAAAGTCATCAGTTGCCAAGAAACCCTTGCAACAAATTGACGAAGTGCACGCGCCCGCGTCGTCGGGCGCGCATTCCGAAATCCTTCAAACATCTTAGGTTTCGTAGGGTTTCAAATCGCCTGTCCCGAAAACATATAAACACATGGTTTCGCAACAAGGGCTTTCAAACAAAAACCTGCGCCCGCTTTCTTGCGAATTCTTGAGAAAACGACCGCAAACAATACAACCTGTTGCCAAACGGGCCTCTCGCGCGCGCATGCCGAAGTCGCTCGACAGCCCTTGCGCGCGTGCTGTCGCGAGAATCCTTTGCAACACATGGACGATGTGCACTCGCGCGTCGCCGCGCGCGCATGCCGGAATCCTTCGACCATCTTCTAGGTTTCGCAAGGATTGCAGCACCGAGTAACCCGAACACATCTTCACAAACAAAAGTGGATTTACAACCTCGTTTTTTTTTTTTTGAAATTCCTGCGCGCGCCCGCTCTTACGAATTCTTGAGAAAACCATGGGCTTTTAACAGTGCCATCAACTCCTGGAAAACGGGCCTCTCGCGCCGCGCGTCGAACTCATGCGGGCGCCTTTTCGCGCGTGCTGGGGGTTGCGAGCCGTGTCAAATGACACCGCGCGGGCCGCTCGGGCGCGTCGGCCGCGCGCGCATGTCGAACTCCTTCCGAAACATTCATCGCCGACGCGAGGACATCGTCATCTTTGTTGGCGGGCGTGATCAACATCGGCGCCGTCATCGGCCTCGCCGTCGTCATCGCCACCATCGCCACCATCGTCGCTACTCTCATCATCGCGTCTACCGTTGTCGGTGTCGCCATGGTGCCGCGCCCGCCCGCGTCACCGACTCGTGCTGAAGTGCTTTCTGGAAATGCCCAGCGGTCAGCGCCACCGCGGCCGCGTCGGTCCCGCCGCGCTAGCTGGTCGCTGCTCGCGCGAGCATGCGCGGACTAGCGCGGCCGCAGAGATGCGCCGGCCAACGCCAAGCACTAACCGCAATCGCCGTCGCATGGGTTTTGCAAACCAAGTTGCGGGTGGGTGGGTGGGTCGTTTGCGCGAGCAGTGGAGTTGGCAATTTTCCGGTCTACAGGGTAATTTGCATGTCGCAGACGGTCCCGCATATATCACCCATCCTTTATTGCAACACACATGCCGCATACATTGCGCCGCATCGGTTGCGCAAAATCGATGGCGCGTGGCGGGTAGCTAGAACGCATGCGCCTTGGAGTCCACGCTGGTCAACGCACGCAAGAACACAGCGCGCACCGCGCACGCACGCGCGCGCACGCGCGCGCGCGAACGCACGCACGCACGCACGCACGTGCGCGCGCGCACGCGCGCACGCGCGCACGCACGCGCGCACGCACGCAAGCGCGCGCGCGTGCACGCGCGCGCGCACGCGCGCACAACGCTCGCCTCACGCACGCACGCGCGCACGCGCGCGCGCGCGCCGCCCGCCGCCCGCCCGCCCACCACCCGCGCGCACGCACGCGCGCGCGCGCGCCTGCGCGCGCGCCTGCACGCGCGCCTGCACGCGCGCGCGCTCGCGCGCGCGCGCGCGCGAGCACGCGCGCGCCCGCGCGCGCGCACCGACGCGCGCGCACGCGCGCGCGCGCACGCGCGCACACTCACAGCACACACGCACAACACGCACACAACACACAACACGCACACCACGCCCACGCACGCACGCGCGCACACGCGCGCACATGCGCGCATTCACACACGCACGCATCCACACGCACGCGCGCACGCACGCGCGCGCGGGCGGGCGCGCATGTGCGCGCGAGCACGAACGCACGCACGCACGCACGCGCGCGCGAGCACGCACGCACGCGCGCACGTACGCGCGCACGCGCGCACGCACTCGCGCACGCACGAGCGCGCTCACGCACGCACGCACGTACCCACGCACGCGGCACGCACGCGCGCACGCACGCACGCACACGCGCGCGCACGCACGCACGCACGCGCGCACGCGCGCACGCAAGTACGCGCGCACGCACGCATGCGCACGCGCACGCGCGCACACACACGCACCCACGCGCACACGCCACACACAACGCACCACACACACGCACACACCCAACACACCACGCGCGCGCACGCAAGCACGCACGTGCGCGCTCACGCACGCACGCGCGCACGCACCCACACATACCCCCACGCGCGCACACGCGCACACGCACACAAACACGCACACGCACGCGCGCACGCACCCGCACATGCGCACGCACACGCACACGCGCACGCACACGCACACGCACGCGCACACGCACGCACACGCACACGCACACGCACACGCATGCGCACGCGCACACGCACACGCACGCGCACGCGCACGCGCACACGCACGCGCACGCGCACGTGCACGCGCACACGCACACGCGCGCACACGCTCACGCGCACGCGCACGCCCACGCGCACACGCACACGCACACGCACACTCGCACGCACACGCACGCGCACGCGCGCACGCGCACGCACGCGCACGCGCGCACGCGCACGCGCGCGCACGCGCGCGGACACGCACGCGCACGCGCGCACGAACACGCACACGCACGCGCACGCGCACACGCGCACACGCGCACGCACACGCGCGCGCGCACGCGGACGCGCGCGCGGACACGCACACGGACACACGCACGCACACGCACGCACACACACACACACACGCACGCACGCACGCACGCACACACAGACACACACTCGCACACGCACACGCACGCGTTCACGCACGCGCACCGCGCACGCGCAGACGCAACGCACACGCTCACGCACGCACACGCACACGCACACGCACACGCATACGCACACGCACACGCACGCGCACGCACACGCACGCATGCGCACACACACACACACACGCACACGCACACGCACACGCACACGCACACGCCGCGCGCACACACGCACGCGCACACACGCACACACGCGCGCACGCGCGCACGCACGCGCACACGCACGCGCACGCGCACACGCACCACGCACACGGCACACGCACGCGCACGCAGCACGCGCACACGCACACGCACACGCACAACGCGCACGCACGCACACGCACACGCGCGCACGCACACGCACGCACGCGCACGCACACACGCACACGCACACGCACACACGCACGCGCACACGCACGCGCACGCGCACTCGCACGCACACACGCACACGCACGCGCACGCGCACACGCACACGCACACGCACACGCGCACGCACACGCACACGCACCTGCACACGCACACGCACACGCACGCGCACACGCACCTGAACATGCACGCGCACACGCACACGCACACGCACACGCACACGCACGCGCCCACGCACACGCACATGCATACGCACACGCACGCGCGCGCGCACACGCACGCGCACGCGCGCTCACGCGCGCACGGACACGCACACGCGCACACACACACGCACGCACGCACACACATACACACATACACACATACACAGAGACACACATAGACACGTACGCACATTCACACACGCACACGCACACGCACACACTCGCACGCGTTTGCTATCGTGTGTTGCGCATGAGTTTGCTGGGCTCTCTGGGTGGGGTCCGCTGCGTGGCCTGCAACCGTGTGGCTCGCACTCCTGGAACCAAGAGACGCTTGGAATCTTATCCATGCGTTGCTTCTCGCCTGGCCAGGGTCCGCGCCCAGGCAGCCCGGAGGGCTGAGGGGGTCAGCCCTGCCTCTCTTCGTCCCTCCCCCGCGGTGGCCCTGGCCTCGGCTGCCGCCGCTGCCGCCGCCGCCGCTTCGGCCCCTGTGGAGAGGGGGCGCCCGACCAGGGACTGGGAGGGAACCGCTCGCCGAGGAGGCGCGCTGACGGCCCCCTTCCATCGCCCCCCCCCTCCCAGGTCTCGGAGCAGGCTGGAAGGCGCGCGGTCGTGTGATGCGTTTTTCGTGTTGGATCGACCAGCCCGCGCCCTGGCTTCGACGGGGCCCTCGCCCGCCTCCGTCTGTCGACCCGTTTCGGAGGTCTCCGGCGTCGAAGCTACGCCGTCGGCGAGTCCTGAGGGCAGCCTCGCGGGCGACGCGCGACGGGCTGAGCGCGTGGCCCGACTCCTGAGAGCTGCTGGGTGCACGCCTGCTGCCCCTGCCTCTGCCTGCCTGCCCCCCCCTTCTGCGCCCCGCTCGGGTGGGCTGCTGGATGCCCCCCTGGCGGTGCAGGAGGTGGGTGGGGTTCTGGAGGTCGTCCACGATCGTGGCCGCGAGGTTATCTCGGCCCCGCCCTTAGCCTTTTGTAGGCGCAGCGGGCGCATGTCGGGGAAGCAGGTCCGCGGTCTCAAGGCGGACTGCGAGGGGGCCCTGCCTGCCCCGAGCCGTTGCCCCAACCCGGCGCTGGGGGAAAGGGCCCGCCGTCGGGGCAGGCTCGTGAGTGGGCTGGATCCCTGCTCGGGCAAGCCCCTCTAGTTATATTGTTTCTTCGGGGGTGCGAGTCTTTCCTCGCCCCTCGACTCTGGCCGCCGTGGGCTGCGGGGGCTCTTTGTTTGGTGATCTGGGGGTTGCCTGCTGGTGAGTTTCCGGTTCTGCGCAGAGGCTCCAAAGCGGCCCTTGTGGGCCCCGTTAGCGCAGACCACGGTCCATGGCTGCGGCCGCGGGTTGCGCGCCTTCGATGGCCCGACGCGCGCGCGCAAACGCGCGCGCGCGTGCGCAGGTGTGTGTGTATATATATATATATATATAGATATCTATGTATATTTCGGAGTATAGGTATATATTCACACGCGCGCATGCACTCGCGTGTGTGGATATGCACGAGCGCCCGGTGGCATGGGCTGGGGGCATGAATGGCAACCTCCAGGCCCCCGTGCCGTTGGCAGGGGTCCGGGGCCCCGCCCAGAACCGCCGGCGGCATTTTTTCGGCGCGGCCACAGACAATACTTGCCCGGGACAGTCCATGGGGCCCCCGAGACAGCCCACACCTGCTCCGAGGTGGCTCAGGACTCTCAGGATTGCCGAATGTGTCCCAAGAGTGCCCAAGACGTCTTCAAGATGCCCGCGAGGGGGCCTCGATGGAACGGCCATCCTTCCAAAATATCAGGGGAAACCGACGCTGGTCAGATGGGCTTCCGGGCCCCGAGATTGTCTTCAAGATCCCCCCGGACCTAGCCTAGGGCTCTGAGGGCACCTGTTTATGGGCGGCTCATGTCGCAGGTGCATTATCAGAGAGCTCTCGCGTGCTGGTTGGGTTATAGCTATTGTCTTGGAGTCTGGGGGGTGTTTAGGAGTCCTCTCTGCTCCTCTGGCGGCTCCCTGGCCGCAGAGGCCTCGAGGATCCTATATCGGGGCTCTTGCCTGGGTTATTTTTTTTGCTGTTGTGCCCTGCGTGTTCACGCTGCTAGAATGTTGTAGACGCTGTTTGCCTTGGCGGGGCGGGCGCGGTCTCGGGCAAGTGTGGGGGGGGGGGGGGGGGGGGGGGGGGCGCTGGTCACTGGGTCCAGGTTCGCCACCATTTCGATGATCGGCCGTTGCCGTTCAACAAAGTTGCAGCGCACCGGGATGCCGACGATGGCGGTGTCAGCGCGCGCGAGAGACTCTTTGCGCAATGGTAACCTTTTTGCCGACGTTGCGGCTAAATGGGCCGTGGGTGCTCGTCCTGTCTGGGGCCTTTCTTTCGAGGGGGATCTCCAGGGGAATCTTGACGTCGCCCGTCATGTCTTGATGGCGCGAGTTCAGCTGTTGCCAGTTTGGCCGAAGCTGGAATTGCGAGGCTCAGAGCGTGTGCCGAGGCCGTCGGCCCAGCCAGCGCAGGCGCTTGAGGTGCGTCGCGAGTGGGCTCGCATGGGCGCGGCCTGGCGCTGTCGGGATTGTCTCCAGGGGTCTTATGCGAAGGCCGAATCCGTAGGAGGATCGTGCTTTTCAAATCTCGCCTGGACCAAGGTATCGTGGAAATCCTCAGACACAGAGTCATTGGGTTTCCTTGCAGTGACGGATCTCATCTGTTCCTTTGCATGACGTGCAAAGTCTAGAGCAATGGCTCCCAAGTCAAAGGCCTGGCCTGTAAAAACGGCCCCCCTATTGTGATGGGTAAAAAAGAGTTTGGCCCGTCTCAAGAAAGGCCTGCGCCATGACAGGGATGGTGTATCAATGGATTTGGATGAGTTCGAACGACTGCAGAAGTTTCATATCAATTTGTTCCAGACATTTCAGTGCGCCTCTTGGCTGTGAGTTCTGATTGTTCTTTCAGAGGCATGCTGTGCTCGCTCAACAACATGTTCCGACAGCTCTTTCCTCTACGCCTTGGCCGAAGGCCCCTATCTCGCCCTCTGTTGCGCCTCCTCCTCATCCTCCTTGTCTTCCTCGTCCTCCGTCTCCTCCTCCTGCTCGCCCTCCTTGTTCATTTGGTTATCTTTCTCTTCGTCCTTTTCCTCGTCCTCCTCCACCGCCACATCGTCCTCCTCCCCCCCCACCTCCATCCCGCCTGTTCTCCTCGTGCACCTCTCCTTCCTGGCCGGGGGGCGCGTGCCGATTGTCCTCGTCGCCCTCGCCGCCGCGCCCGGCAGGGGCGCGTTCTCCGATGACCAAATCGCGAAACCGTTGGGGCATCGGTCGCTGGGACAACCCCGCGAACCGCTGGGGCGGGCGCGAGAGCAAGTCGTTGGGACAACCCCGCAGGCACCGAGTTAGTCGCGGCCGCGCTCAGGCGGGATGCAACGCGAAAGTCAGCCCCAGAGTCCAACGCTCTGTTGTCGAACCCCTCGAGCGACTTGTGTTTTGGGAGGGGGCTCCCGCCTGAAGCCTCCTTGCAAGTCGTTCGCCCGTGAGGGACGCCTTTCGATATGCCCCTTTGGGGTGCTCAAATGCTTTGCCGGGTAGAGATCGCCGATGACCCGCTCGGATTGCCAACGAGAAGCGCGGGCCCCATAGGGGGGGGCTCCCGCCTGGGACTCTTCCGCTATCCACTCACAAACGAAGCCCCCGAGTGAGACTTCTCCATATTCAATCCAGAGGGGCCGGAACTGACGAAAGTTACAAGGTGCCGATGACCCGCTCGGATTGCCAGCATGGAGTGCGGACCCCGTAGGGGGGGACTTTCCCGCGTTCATTCTTGGACGAAACTCCCGCTTGATATTTCCTTAGAATTCAGGTCTGGGGAGTCCAACAGTGGCGACAGTTACAGGATCCCGATGGCTTGCCCGGATAAATAACGCGATGTGCGGGACCCATAGCAGGGGGCTCCCGCCTGAGACTTCCCTGCCACAGACGAGGCTCCAGCCTGAAACTTCCGCACTATTCAAGCCAGAAGAACCCAACAGTGACGGCAGTTTCACGATTCCGATGACCTGTTCGGATTATAAACGCAAGGCGCGGAGCCCATCGGTAGGGGGCTCCCGCAACAGACTTCGTCTAGTACTCCTCCTAATACTTGCTCCTAATAATTCTGGGCGAAACTCCTCCTCCTCCATATTCGAGCCGCAGGAGCCCAAATATGATGACAGTTGCACGATCTCGGTAACCCGCTCGGATTAGATTATGAGGCGCGGGACCCATAACCAGGGGGCTTCCGCGTGAGATTTGTTCTTGAAGTTTACTCACTGACAGGGCTCCCGCCCGAAATTTCCTCCACATTCAGGCCTGAGGGACCCAAAACGGGCGACTGCTTCAGGATCCCGATGACCCGCCCGGATTAATAACATGATGTTCGGGAGCCATGGGTACGGGGCTCCCGCCTGTGACTTCCTCACAATTCATTCACAAACGACGCTCCCGCCTCAGACTCCTTCGGAATTCGGGCCTGAGGAGCCAGGCGATGACGACAGTTGCAAGATCCTGGTGACCCGCTCGGATTGAACACGTGAGGTGCGGGACCCATAGGCAGGGGGCTCCCGCTTGAGACTTCCTCGCAATTCACTTACAAACGGGGCTTCCGCCTGAGACTTCCTCCATATTCAAGCCGCAGGAGCCTAAACACGACGACCGTTACAGAATCCGGATGGCCCGTTCGGATTAAACACATCAGGTGCGGGACCCATAAGCAGGGGGTTCCCGCCTGAGAGTTTCTCGCAATTCACTCACAGACGAGGCTCCCGCCTGAGACTTCCCCCATGTACAAGCCTCAAGAGCCCAAGCGTGACGACCGTTACAGGATCCCGATGGCCAGCTTGGATTAGAAACTTGAGGCGTTGGACCCCATAGGGAGGGGGCTCCCGCCTGAGGCTTCCTCGCAATGCATTCACCGACGAGTCTCCCGCCTGAGACTTTCTCGATGCTCAAGGTTGACGAAGCCCACCCCCTCATGTACTCGTGATGGGGTGGCTGTGAGAGAGGGTGATGCTGATGATGATCATCGTCGCCATCATGCTATTGACGCGTATGTGCGAGTGCAAGTGTGCGGGTGTGTGAGTGATGATGATGATGATGATGATGGTGGTGGTGGTGGTGGTGGTGATGATGATGATGATGATGATGATGGTGGTGGTGGTGGTGATGATGATGATGATGTTGATGATGATGATGATGATGATGATGATGATGATGATGGTGATGGGAGGTATTGAACGAGTGAGTGAATGATGATGAAAACGACGATGATCATTGAGTGAGTGAGTGAGTGAGTGTGTGGGTGGGTGGGTGGGTGGGTGGGTGGGTGAGTGAGTGAGTGAGTGAGTGGGTGAGTGATGAGGATGATGATGATGATGATGATGATGATGATGATGATGCTGATGATGATGATGATGATGATGATGATGATGATGATGATGATGATTCTGGTACTGATGACGGGTGTGCGAGTGTGTGTGAGTGGGGAGGAGAGGGGGTGAGGTGTGAGGTTCCTGCACGGAGGTGTGCAGAGAAAACAAGAGTTCGATTTTGGATGTGGGAAAAAAACGGATGAGGGAGGAGGATGAGGAGGATGATGATGACCAGTGTAAACCCAAGAGTCATCAACGAATTGTGAGTAAAACCTCCCTCCACGCTCCCTCTTCATAGGTCCCTACAAAGGTTCATTTCCATTGATGGAACTGCCTCGTTGGAAAACACCCGTTTGAAGACCCTGAAGCATGCCAATACATCGTTCTCGTGATTACAACGCCACGGATCAACCTGACTGTTGTGTCTTGGCGATTTTGCATCGTGCCAGAACGCCATTCCGACGACTTCAACACAGAATCAACGTAACTGCTGCACCCGCATAATCCTGAATCTGTGCAAAACTTCATTTCTGGTACGATGCTGATGGGAATCCGTGAATCTTTGTGCATTTCTTTAAAACGAATGTGCGCCTAGGGCGAGAGCCGCATCTTGAAAAGGATCCGCCAAACTTCCGGGAAACTCGTGCACATTTCGCACAAGAATGTGCGCCGTGCTAAGGCGAGAGCCACATTTTGAAAACGACTCGCCCTCGATCCGTGAAACTCTTGCAGATTTTGAAAGCGAATGTGCTCCGCGCTAAGGCGAGAGCCACATTTGAAAAACGACTCGCCCTCACTCCGTGAGACTCTTGCAAATATTTTAAACGAATGTGCGCCGCGCGAAGGCGAAAGCCACATTTTGAAAACCACCTGCCCTCAATCCGAGGAACTCCACATTTTGAAAACCACCCGCCATCCATCTGTGAAACTGCTGCCGATTCTTAAGCTGCAGAGTGCTGCAGAGTCGTAGGTGGTGAGGAAGTCTTTGGCGAAACGCCCGCCCCGCCCTAAACACTGGCCTCGGGGTGCGACAGGGAGAAGATATTCATATGGTAAAGGAATGGAGGAGGAGCAGGAGGAGGTGGAGGAGGAGGATGAGGAGGATGGCGAGCCGAAAAGGCCAGAGGCCTCTTGTATGCTTCTCGGAGTCTCTTCGGTTTTTTTTTGAGAGCTTCTTGTAGGCCTCTTGGGGCCTCTTTTGGGCCTGGGGGCCTCTGAAAGCATCTTGTGTGCCTCGGGGGAGCCTCTTCGGGCCTCTCGGGGGTCTCTTGGGAGCCTCTTAGGGGCTCGTGGAGGCGTCTTGGGGCATCTTGTTGGCCTCTTGGGGCCTCCTGGGCGCCTCTTGGGGCCCTTTTGGGACACTCTTGGGAGCCCCGGGGGCCCTCTTCGGGCCATCCCGGAGGAGATCGATGAAAGGAGGGGCCGTGGTAAGTTCACGTCCCTCTCCAGGAGACCGGCATGTGGTCAAAACCTTAGTAAGAAAACGCTGCAGTTTGCCTTCTCGCCGAGGCCGTTCTGGATGCTCCAACGCGTCGCGAGACGCCCCGTCCGAGTCCAGGCGGAGGGGTTAGGGGGAGGGGTCAAGACTCCCTCCCCGCCCGCAAGCCGTCTCGCTCACTCCCACCCGCCCTCCCAACACATACGTAGCACCCGAGCCTGGCCCGAGCCTCAGTATATTCAGCAGTCGTCTTTGGATGGGCAGCTACTGGGGGCGCATCCGCCGCCGCCGCCGCCGCCTCCGCGGCCGCCCCCGCCGCTCGCCGCCGCCGCCGCCGTGCCGCCGCCGCCGCCGCCGCCGCTGCCCGCCGCCGCCGCCGCCGCGCCGCCCGCCGCCGCCGCCGCCGCCGCCGCCGCCGCCACCCCCGCTGCCAAATCGCTGCAGCCGCAGCCGCTGCCGCCGCAGCCGCTGCCGCCACCGCTGCCGCCGCCGCCGCCGCCGCCGCCGCCACCGCCGCAGCCGCCGCAGCCGCTGCCGCCGCCGCAGCCGTCGCAGCCGCCGCCGCCGCCAAGTGTACTCTGTAGTGTTTTTTGACAGGGATGGTGGGGGGAGGCCGCATCGGGTTGGCTGCGCATGCTCCGAACTTGGAGGCATCGTGTGTGTTGTATGGTTTTTTACAAGAGATGGTGGGGCGGTGCCCGCATTGTTCCTGGTTGGCTGCCAGTCGCCTGGGGGAGGGGGTGTATATTAATAGGGAGCCGTGATAAACCCATCCCCGAAGGGGAAGAATGGGGGGGTGGAAGAGAAAACGCTCTAAACCACTGGCGCCCTGAAGGGCTGATGGGATTGAGAACCTCGGGCCAGAGATTCTGGTATGCCTTTGGCCGGGTAGGCCGGCGAATTGTCGATGAGTATTTTGCCATATGGTTACCCTCGCTTTGATTTGATCAATGATAACCATTTCCTCCCTGCGATCGAGCACCTTATGGCGAAGCAGCTGAAAGTTGTGGATGACATTGTGAGCTCGTCAGCGGAGCCAACGATCGAAAATACAGTTGTCGCATTGGAGAGGTCTGGAATTAGGCTCGGATTGGCTGTCAAGACTTTTCAGTTAGTCAACATGACTGTTCGGACTGAAACGACCTCGGCGCTTGCGGGCCCGATCGCTGCGAAGTATGCAATGCATCAAGATAGCATCAAGTTTAATCCCAAATTGTTTGAGCGCGTCCAGGCGTTGTATGAGAAACGCAGCACGCTCGGGTTGCCCAACGAGTCCGAGCACCTGCTGGCCAGGTACTACAAAGACTTCCAGCGCGAGGGCACTGGGCTGCCAGATGCAGAGAGAACGCGCCTCACTGAAATCAACGCAGAGCTGGCAGTCCTTCGCGAGAGTTTCAAGACGCTCTTGACGAACGGCCGGAATGCACAAGCGTTGGTCGTAGATTCCGAGGAAGATTTGGCTGGTCTCTCGAAAGAGGCGATCGCCAAGGCCGCAGAAGAGGCGAACAAGCGAGGACATCCAGGGAAATATGCAATCACGCTCGATAGCAGCGGCAGGCGCTGGCATAGCGCCTTGTGCATGTTAGAGAAGCGCGCCGTTCGCGAACAGCTTTTGAAGATGTCTGCCACCCGCAATATGGATGGCGAGTTCGACACGGGGGTGATTATCACGAGGCTTGCCAAGCTTCGCGCAGAGAAGGCAGGTATTTTGGGTCATCCGCATTTTTGCAGCCTCAACCTCCAGGAGATGGCCATTCAAACATACGAGGCTGCAGACAGGTTTTTGAACGATCTCATTCGACCAGCCGTCAAACACTTCCATCGCGATGTGCAAGAGTTGCAGGAGCTTGCTGGGAGAATGGGCGCGGCATACAAGCTGGAGGAGTGGGACCTTAAGTACTACGCGGAAAAACTGAGACAGGAGCGCTACGCCTATTCGGAGGAGGATGTCAAGCCTTACTTCGACCTCGAGACGGTGCTCTGGAAGGGTGTGTTCCACACAGCGACTCAGCTGTACGGCCTCGCATTTAAGGAGCGTCTGGACCTACCCCTCTACCACGAAGACGTGCGGATATTCGAAGTCTTCGATTCTGACGGTGCGCCGCTCGCCCTGTTCATTGCTGACTACCTTGCCCGGCCGTCCAAACGTGGTGGTGCATGTAATTTTACCCTTGCTGGCGTCAGCCGACTAGCTGGCGCACAACCTGTGGTTGCGAATCTTTGCAGCTTCCACAAGCGGCCAGACGGAAAGGTTCTTATGACCGACAATGAAGTGCGAACAGCATTCCACGAGTTTGGGCATGCGTTGCATTATCCAGCTGCCTGCGGCAAGTCCCGCCATCGTGCCAGCCCAGTTTTCTGGGTGGCGACTGTTCGAGTGGGCACTGGAGGCCGTCACGTGTGACACCTCGTGTCCCCAGGCTTGGGGGAGCCGTCATGAGGATGATGAGGATTATGAAGTCATAGGGGTGACGATGATGATGCTGTTTTTGATGATGATGGTGCTGACGATGATGACGATGATGCTGATGGCGGTAAGATGATTGATTGATCAATTGATTGATTGATTGGTTGATGATGAGGATGACGATAATGCTGCTGCTGATGAGTATGATCACGAGGATGGTGATGATGATGCTGATGATAATGGTAATGATGATGATGTCGATTGTGATGGTGATGATGATGATGATCATGATGCTGATGACGACGACGATACCGGCGACGACATCAAACATGACGTTGACGTTGTTTACGATGACGATGCTGATGATGATGCTAATGATCAGGATGATGCTGCGGACGAGGATGCTGATGCTGATGCGGTCTATGATGATGGCGATGTTGCTTATGTTGCTGATGCTGCTGATGATGACGATGATGACGACGATGATGATGATGATCATGATGATGCTGATGCTGATGCTGATGATGATGAAGTTGATGACAGTGATGATCATGATTCTGATGACGTTATTGATGCTGCTGATGATGCTGATGATGATGGTGATGATTCTGACGATGATGAGGGTGATGCTTATGATGATGATGATTCTGCTCATGGTGATGATTACGAACATGATGATGGTGCTGCTGCTGATGATGATGATGATGCTGATGATGATGGTGATTAGGCTGATGCGGCTGTTGATACTGCTGCTGCTGATTATGCTCATTATCATGGTGCTGCTGCTGATGATCATGATGCTGATGATGATGATGATGATGATGCTGATGGTGTTGACAACGATGATGATGCTGATGCGGACGATGATGATGATGGTGATGATGATGATGATGCTGATGCTGATGATGCTGATGATGATGACGATGCTGATGCTGCTGATGATGCTGATGCTGCTGCTGATGCTGCTGCTGATGCTGCTGCTGATACTGGTGATGATGAGCTGCTGCTGCTGATTATGATGCTGATGCTGATGCTGCTGATGATGATGGTGCTGCTGCTGATGATGATGGTGCTGCTGCTGATGATGCTGATGCTGATGCTGCTGCTGATGATGATGCTGATGATGGTGGTGAGGATGACGATGAGCTGCTGCTGCTGATGAAAAAGATCTGATGCTGCTGCTGATGATGCTGACGATGATGATGCTGATGCTGATGCTGATGCTGATGATGATGCTGATGATGATGATGATGATGATGATACTGATAATGATGACGATGATGATGTTGCTGCTGATGATGATGATGCTGATGATGATGCTGATGATGATGATGTTGATGACGATGCTGATGATGATGAACATGATGATGATTATGATGATGATGCAGATGATGATGGTGATGATGAAGATGATGATGTTGATGATGATGGTGATGCTGATAATGATGATGATGATGATGATGATGACGACGATGATGATGATGATGCTGATGATGATGATGATGATGCTGATGCTGATGCTGATGCTGACGCTGATGCTGATGATGATATTGATGTTGATGTTGATGATGATGATGATGATGATGATGATGATGATGATGATGATGATGCTGATGGTGATTACGATGATGATGATGATGATGATGATGATGCTGAGGATGATGATGATGATGCTGATGCTGATGCTGATGCTGATGCTGATGATGATGATGATGATGATGATGATGACGATGATGATGATGATGATGATGATGATGATGATGATGATGATGATGATGCTGATGATGATGATGATGATGATGATGATGATGATGCTGATGCGGATGCGGATGCGGATGCGGATGCTGATGCTAATGATGACACTTGGTCGAGCCGTCTTGGGGCTGCCTTGGCCTCCTGTGAGGCAGTCTTAGGGGTTCCCCGGGCCCTCTTTGGCTGCCTGTGGGCCCTCGCTGGCCGTTTTTGGGCCCTCTTGGTCGTATGGTGGGTGTCTGGGGGCCGTCGTGGGGCCGTCTTGGCGCCGTCTTGGGCCGTCGAATCATGGGGCTGTCTTGGCGCTGTCTTGGGCCGTCATAGGGCCTTCTAAGGCCGTCTCGGGTCCCACGGCAGATCGTCTTGGGCCGTCTTGGAGTCGTTTTGGATGCTCTTTGGGGGGCAGTCTTGAGCTGACGGCAGCCCGAGAAGCGAGATGCTACACCCAAGGGAAAGCACTGCTTTTGGTTTCGTCGGACCATGTTGGAGGTCCTCTTGTGGCCATTCTGGGCCCTCTTGGAGGCAGCTCGGGACGTCTAGAATCAATATTCGGCCACCTTGTGGCCATGTTGGGCCGTCTTCGAGGCAGCTTGGGCCATTTTGGTGTCATTGGTTGCCAGCATGGGCCAGGCCGTCTTGGAAGCTTGGGAGGCTCGGGACGCATATCCAATTTTGCGCGCAGGATGAGGGGCCTTGGAATTAGCAGCCATGCGGGAAGTGCAGAATCTTCAAGCGGGCGCGCATGAAATGGGGGTTCAGGCATTAGCTTCCATGCGGGAAGTGTACCATCCTCGAGCGGGCCCGCGTGGAATGCGGGTTCAGGTGTTAGCTGCCATGCGGGAAGTGCACCATCCTCGAGCGGGCACGCGTGGAATTGGGATTTAAGCATTAGCTACCATGCGGGAAGTGCACCATCCTGGAGCGGGCGCGAGGGTGGCCTCGGTGAGTGGGGGATGCACAGTCGGCGGGTAGAGGGAGGGGCGGCCCCTTGTTAGATTACACAAACCCTGCCAGGCTGATCTTGGCATTCTTCCACGCCTCAACGTGCCAGGGGGCACGGTGGCGCATTTTTTCATTGGGAAGCACGTCGAGTTTCCGAAGTTTTCCAGCGTCGTCACTGATTTCGTTGAGCTTCCCAGCCAGCTGAACGAGACGTGGCGCTACTACCCAGAGGTGCTCGCAAACTTCGCGGTTCATCATGAGACGACGGAGCCGATTCCAGCGGCGCTTCAGCAAAAAGTAACAGATGCGACTCGATTTACCTGGGCACAGGAGACATCTGCAGCGATCACTGTCATGTACTTGGCGTCTTGCAAACTTGACCACGCGTGGCATACTCTCAAACCCAGTGACGTTCCCTCTCCTGGTGAGGTGGATGATTTCGAGAGACAGGTGCTAGAGAGGGCAGGATTTGCTGGCCTTTTCCCATCTTTCAACAGCCGGTATTTCCTCCACATCTGGAGCCACGAACATTACGCTGCAAGGTATCCAAGTACCTGCGGCAAATCCGCCACCTTGCCAGCGAACCACCCTGCGTAGCGACTCCTCGAGCACCGTCCAGAAGGCCGTCACATGTGACACCTCAAGTCTCCACTTCTTCAGGAGCTCTTATCAGGACTATTGGGCCATCTTGGTGCTGTCTTGCGCTTCCAACTTGGCCCTATTAAGGCACTAGTAGGCCGTCTTGGGGCTTCCTTAGTCTCCTGGGGGGTCTATCGGGGTCGTCGCGGGGCCGTTTTGTGGCCTTCTTGGGCCGTATTGGGTCTATCCTGAGGCCCTCCTCGTCTCTCAGTTGGTTATTTGATTGAATGCCCCCGAGGGTTGGGCCTGGTCGCTTCTGCCAGGGAATAGGAGGATCGCGAACGAAGTAAAGCTGGGGAGGGTACGGAGGAACACCCAAAGGGGAGGCGGAGGAGGCCGGGGATGACTGAATGCTGGGAGCACGGATGAGCTCCAGGAGGAGCAGGTGGAAGCAGAGACGGGAATTGAAGATGGGAGAGCTGCAGGTGGAAGACCCGCAGCAGGAGAAGAGGGGGAAGACGCGGAGGAGGAGAACGCGGAGGTGCAGGATGATGTGGAGCAAGGGCTTGTTGAGGAGGTGGAGGATGATTTTCAGGAGAATCGGCAGCAGCTGGAGGAGGAGGTTGACGAGGAGGAGGAGGAGGAGGAGGAGGAGGAGGAGGAGGAGGAGGAGGAGGAGGGAGGAGGAGGAGGAAGAGGAGGAGGAGGAGGAGGGGGCGGAATGTAGTTAGTGCGAGGGGGGTGATGTGATGGTGAGTGGCTTGTGTGGGGAATGGGCGCAGAGGAGGAAAGGGGTCAGGAGTCGGGGCAGGTCCAGGAGATGGAGGAGGAGGAGGAGGAGGAGAAGGAGGACCAGCGTAAACCCAAGACTCATCAACGATGTTGGAATACACCCTCCCTGCAAGCTCCCTCTTCATAGGCCCCTACACGGGTTCATGCCCACTGCGGGAAGTGCCCCGTTGGGAGACAACCGTTTGATGATCCTAAAGCTTGCCAAAACACCATTCTCGGGACTCCAGCGCCACGGACCAACCTGACTCTTGCTTCTTGACGATCCTGAGTCGGACCAGAAACACCAGTCCTGGGACTTCAACACCGCGAAGCACCGCGAATCAATGCAACACCACAGTGATGGGTTTAATGCCCCTACGGGGACAGACGCTGGCGGCTCACTTGTGTCGAATGTGCTCGCTGTGATGCACCAGTGGCCAGGTGGGATGGTCGTGAACAGAGTTTGGGAGGCAGGTGGAAGCAGAAGACATCCGCATAAAAAGAGATGTCCAACACCGCCCCAGAGGGCGAGAACATTAACGAAAACCGACAGGGAGGGCCTTAAGCGGCTTTCATGACAGGTCGAAAGCTGTCCCGAGCGGCGTACGAACACACACGCAGCAGACTGAGGGGTAAGCCCAGAGCACCTTCATTTTGACCTCTTCGAACGGCCTCCAGGAGGGCGTCCAGGGCGGCTCAAAAGGGCTCCAAGAGGGTGGCCTGACGGTCCAAGATCGCTCCAACATGCCTTGAGGACGGCCCGCTCTCAGCTGGTTAGTTTATTTGAGTCCCCCCGAGGGGGCAGGCACCGCCGCACCAGCTTTTTGGGACGTGGCAGCATCTGTCCAGGAGTCCAAGCACCCTGGACGCATGGAAGCTGAGGAGGGCACGGAGGAACACCCACAAGTGTGCGGAGGAGGCCGACGAGGACGAAGTCAGGACGGAGGAGGCCTGGTAGGGTCAAGTGGAAGCAGAGGTGAGAATTGAAGATGCGGGGGGGGCAGGGGGAAGATCCGCAGGCGAAGACTAGGAGGATGAAGCAGAGGAGGAGAGCGAAGAGGTGTAGGAGGATGTGGGTTGGGGATTGCGAAGTAGTGACAGGAGGATCGGCAGCAGCTGGAGTTGACGAAGAGGAGGAGGAGGAGGAGGAGGAGGAGGAGGCTGAGGAGCAGGAGGAGAAGGAGGAGGAGGAATGCAAGTGATGCGCGTTGAGTGTGATGTGATGGTGAGGAGCTTGTGAGGGGAATGGAAAGGAAGAGGGCGCAGATGACGAGGGGAGCCAGGAGTAGGGGCATGTCGCGGTGGATGTTCAAATGGAGGAGGTGGAAGACGACCACGAAAGCATGAACGACGACGGCGACGACGACGAAGACCTCGAGGACGACCACGGTGATGGGTTGAACGCCCCAACGGGGACAGACGCTGGCGGCCCACTTGTGTCGAGAGTCGGTATTATGATGTAGAGGTAGCCAGGGGGATGACCGTGAGTTTGGGAGGCATGGTGGACAAGGGCCACGCAAAGAGCTGTCCAACACGGCCCTAGAGGACGGGCCTCAAGATGCTTTTGATACATGTCGAAAGAGCACTCAAGATGTCTTGAGCGGCGTACGACACCACGAGGCAGACTGTGGGGCACAAGGGACCACCAGAACACTAAGTTTGACCCCTTCGAAAGGGCCTCCAGGGAGGCCAGAGGTCGTTCAGGACGGCTCAAAAGTACTCCCAGAGTGTGGCCAGACCGTCCAACATCGTTTCAAGATGCAGGAAAGACGGCCCAGGAGGCTTCCAAGATATCCCCAGGTGGTAGGAGAGGCCCCAGGAGTGTCACCGGAGGCTCCAAGATGCTTCCAAGAGGCGGAGCTATATTCCCGAGACGGCCTATAGTCGCAATCCTACGGTTTTGAAGGTATCCGCTTCTTCGGATTTCTGGCTTAACATGTTCGAATCGGGTATGAGAAGGTCTAGAGAGGCCCCAGGATAGCCCAGGGGGGTCTCCGGAGAGGTCCTAGACGGCGTCCGAAGGCGTCCAGACATCCCCCCTGCGAATGCGTGTTCGATTTGTGGGCAAAGTGGCGGGCAATGGACGCCCAGTCCGCAGACAGGGCACAAGGGCCGCGGGGAGGATCCCAGGTGGGGTGTCTAGAGGTCTCAGGAAGTAGTAAATACCAGAAGTGCGTAGGTCGGAGGGTTGAGCAACAACAATCCTTGCAGACCATCATGCGGGGATCTCCCACGCCGTACATGGTGGGGCGGCTTCGCTCCTTCCGCTGGCCCGTAGAGTGTCATCGTTGCCGCGTGCCCGTCTGGTCGTAGCGGCTGGAAATGTGTTCGTGTGCTCGTGGCCAACTGGAGATGTGTCTGTCAGTATCGTTTAACCGACCCCCATCCCCATCCTCATCCCCTTCGAGACCCCGACCAACTTACCACCGGAAGGGAACGGCCTGTATCCCCATCTGCGGGGGTAAATCGGCCAGTGGGGCCCAGGCCACGCCGCTGGGGATGGGGGTCGGATAAACGATGCTCGGTCTGGGAGGCATTCGATGGCTTTTCGGGGCACTTGGGGCCAAACTGGGTCGTGGCTTCTGGGGGCCTCTTCGGAGGCCTCTCGGGGTCCTCATGGCGGCAGTGGACCAGATGGCTCTTCGGGAGGCTTCGTGGGGTCACTTCGGAGGCGTATATTTCTTCTTGGCGGCTTTTGTATGACGTCCTGGAGCCTCTTGGGGGTATCTTGTGGCAGCTTTTTGGGCTCCTGGGGGCCTCATGGGAGCTTCTTGGGGCCTGTTGGCGGGCTCGGACTCCATCTTTCGAGGCAAGTCCGACGTGTGAATCAGAACTATCCGTCTTGGGGCTTTCTTGGAGGCCTCTGCAGCTTTCGTGAGAGGCTTTTTGGGCACTGGAAAACCAGCAACAGGTAGCGCCAAAGTCGTGGAACATCTTTCGAACTCCTGCAGTCTTGCCTCTTGGGGCCCTCGTCGGGTCTTGTTGCGGCCTTCTTGGGCTGTCTTGGGCGATTCTTGGGCCGTCTTCAAGCCATCCTGGGCCGTCGTTGAGCGCTCTTAGCCTGAGGCCTTGGGGCATGCCACCCATTTGGCTCCTCCTTGGGGCGCTTCTGGGTTGCACTGGGGGTCCCTCAGGGCCGCGCCCAGGAGTCCAGACCTTGCCAGGGACCGCCTGGGGTACTTACGTTTCGTCCATAGACCCCGTGGGCAGCCACGCGCGTGCGAACTAAACATATTATGAACATCTCAATGGCGATTTTGGCACGCCTCTGGCCCGTTGGGCCGGCGGATTCTGGGCCTTGTAGACCTGAAGTGGACCGATCTTCGACAGGCGAGCGTGGAAAGCCAAACACGCTGAAACTCCTTGGGACGTTCAATGTTTTTGGCCTCCTGAGGGCCTCCGTCTTGGGGTTGTCTTAGGGCCTGCTGGAGGCTTCTTGGGACCGATTGGGTGCTTTTTGTGGGTTCCTGTGTTCGTCTCGAGGCAGTTGTGGGCCACCTCTAAAATCTCGGAGAGCCCCCAGGAGGCGTCCGCGTCGGGGAACCCTCGTTAGAGCGGGGTTGCGTGTGCGCAGTACTCTGTGATGTGGGGGGCTCAGAAGATTGCAGACACCCTACCAGACAACACTTCTCATTCTGCCTGCCCTCAGCATGCCAGAGGGGGCATCGCGGCGGATTACAGCTACATGTACTGCAAAGTCCTCGACGCTGATGCCCAGGCTTGGTTTCTGTCGAACGGCGGTCTGGCCCGTGAGACTGGCGAGCACTTCCGCACGAAGCTTCTCGAGAAGGGTTCCAGCCGTCCAGAGACGGAGCTTTTCCACGGGTTCGCTGGCCGAGATCCCGACGTGAGTCCTTTGCTGCGGCGTATCGGTCTTGCTTGATATCCAAGCCGCAAGCAGTAGTAGTAGTAGTAGTAGTAGTAGTAGTAGTAGTAGTAGTAGTAGTAGTAGTAGTAGTAGTAGTAGTAGTAGTAGTAGTAGTAGTAGTAGTAGTAGTAGTAGTAGTAGTAGTAGTAGTAGTAGTAGTAGTAGTAGTAGTAGTAGTAGTAGTAGTAGTAGTAGTAGGCAGTAGTAGTAGTAGTAGTAGTAGTATAGTAGTAGTAGTAGTAGTAGTAGTAGTAGTAGCGTAGTAGTAGTAGTAGTAGTAGTAGTAGTCGTAGTCGTAGTCGTAGTCGTAGTCGTAGTCGTAGTCGTAGTCGTAGTCGTAGTCGTAGTCGTAGTCGTAGTCGTAGTAGTAGTAGTAGTAGTAGTAGTAGTAGTAGTAGTAGTAGTAGTAGTAGTAGTAGTAGTAGTAGTAGTAGTAGTAGTAGTACTAGTACTAGTAGTAGTA
>CAUYUJ010019968.1:37500-40000 GCA_963575745.1 Prorocentrum cordatum
ATCAGAGTGAAAGTTTTCAATCTTTCAATCTTGCACCCCAGACCTTCCAGATCGAAAGGGATCTGAATCTTTGAACCGTTTAAGCTTTTCAAACATGTTCTAATCGAGCAGGTATCTCCCCGAAATGAGATAATTGCATACTGTCCATGGTCGTCTTGCATTTTGTGCGCGCGCGATCCGCACACGCAGCGAGGGCTTCAACGGACGCGCGTGATCATTTTGCACGCTCCCGCGGTTCTTGCCGCGTATGTACGAAGCCATACGCGCATCCACACTTACTGCGCGTAGCCAGTGCATGGATTGTGCGCGTCGCAGAAACGTGTATACAGTATGTGCCACTAGCTCCTGTATAGTTTGTGTCAAGCCTTGGCTTTGGCTTCAGTTGCATTATTTTTCTCTTAAGTGTCTGTTGCGTTTGTATTGGGCAACCTCTGAGCTCTCTCATTCCGCCCCGGTGCACAATAGTCTTGACCATCCTGTTGCAGTCATCATCTTGCTGCGCAGCCCCGTGCGCTTCCTGCTCCTCCTTCCCTCCCTTTCTCTTCGTCATCGGCCGAACCATTCAAGCCCGTGCTGGGACAGGGTAAGGTAGTTCCCCTAGCGTACCCCCTCCAGGTGGGAATGGGCGCCGCGAAGACCGAAGGAGACGCCACCAGTTCCCACCCAGGCAGGTTTGGCTGGTTAGCGGGCCAAGGTTCCCCCCGGGGTGGTGGAGATGTTTCTTCATGTCCAGATGGCTCTTCGCAGTGTGCCCGAAAGGCGCCACCGTCCTCGCCGAGGGCAGGGTCCCTGGCGGCTTCTACGTGATCTTCTGCGGCGAAGCGACGGTCCACACGTCGTACACGTTCTCCGGCACCAAAGGCTTCGATGCCCCAGTTGGGAGGGCGGGGGGACGAGCTTCTGCTTATTGCTCGCAAGTGGCTTGTGTGTACCGCACGGCGTTGGCGTCCCCCGAGGTGTCGTCGATTCTCGACCCTGGACTCGTATGGTGCGTAGCTAGTCGGCCCCCAGGGCCCAATGCACCGTACCGCGCACCGCGCTGGAGCGGGGCCTGCAGGGCGCCCGAGTGTGGTACGGTGCACGGTCGCCGCTCGCGTGGACGGGAGCAACCAGACAGTCCATGCGTGGCACGCTCGAGAGAGGGCCTCGGCCACGGCGGGAGCCTGCGGAAGTAGGGCGGCGGCGGGTCCGCTGGCGGAAGCCGGCGGAAGCCGGCGGAAGCTCTGCGGAAGGCGACGGAATCGGGCGGTGACATTTGCACGCATCTACTGCTCCATGGGCAGGGCCCATCCTGAACCCAGAGGCTGTGCAGACGTCCTTCCGGCCAAGCCATGGGGGCGTGGCGTATACACCGTTGTTGGGTGCAGGATGGGCCTGGCCAGTGAGCAGTGGATATGTGTTCGTCGCCCTACGGAACCGAAAGCGAGACGTCAACCCCTTGGATTGGGGTTTCTGGAGCCGGCCACGTAGTCAGAAGAGTTTGTTGGAGTTCAGTGTCGTTCGCTCTGTACGTGACATTGAGGACGATGTATTCCGTCAAGGGAGTAGAGTGCCCAGGTGTTTTTTCGGAGGGAGCCGCGGTTCTGCAATACAGACCGTTTCTCGGAACGTGAACCCGTTACTTCTCTGCATTGGTTGAGGAACACCTCTATCAATCTGAGCTGCCGCGCATGCCTGCCGCGGCGCTTGGGGGAGCAGCATAGCAGCTCATAGCAATCTTGCAGTGGTGCGCCACTGTTTGTGCGTTGCATGTCTGTGGCGTGGAAGTGTTGCGACGTTGTGTCATCACCTGCATGTGACTTCCATTTTCCCCCTCCCCCTCCCCTTCTCCTTCCCCTCCCCCTTCCCCTCTCCCTCCTCCCCCTCCTTCCCCTCCCCCTTCCCCTCCCCCTCCTGCTCCTCCTCCTCCTCTTCCTCCTCCTCCTCCTCCTCCATCCGAAGCACTGGCGGCAGGCGTGCGCGCGGTTCTGCTCTTGCTCCCTGGTGTGGCTTCCGTGGGAGCGGGTGGGCCGGCTGCGCAGGCTGGAAGCCTGCGGGGGCACAGCTGGCGCCGCGCTGCAGCAGGGCGCATGTGCTGATGGCAGTACCACGGTGCGTCTGCAGACGCTCCGGCAAAGCTTCGAGCAGGAGGGTAGCATGATCAGCCTATTTCCCTCGGACTCGGTTCCAGTATCCCCTGCCCGGGCGAAACCTCAGCCACGAGCATCAGGAAGGACTTCCCGTTCGCCATTTACATGGGAAACATTGGACAGTCTTCGTTCCCTTACGACTCCTTCCAGCACGGCATCGTCTTCCAGCCTTCCAGCTGCGCGAGCACACCGAAAGTGTCCTGCGCCTACGTGCACAAACGACGCCTTCACCATCGACAGGCCGACCAGGTGCAGCCCCTACCCAACATATCCAGACACGAGCGGTGTATGCAGTTTCGGCGGCTCAGGTGCCTATGCAGTCTTATATCTGGAGCCGCCAGCGCAGGACTCCGTTCATCTGTACGGCAAAG
>CAUYUJ010019968.1:43719-94437 GCA_963575745.1 Prorocentrum cordatum
AGGAGGAGGAGGAGGAAGAGGAGGAACAGAAAAGGGAAGGTGAGGAGGGGGGTGAGGCGGACGGGGAGGAGGTGGATGCCAAGGGTGAGAATCTGTATGCGGATGCACATGAGATGGGGAAACTACTAAGGGGTGAGAATCGGGCATGCCAGGAGAGGGACGAGGAGGAGGAGGAGGACGACGACGGCGACAACAGCAGGTTGAATGGGAGGAAGGTTAGGGGCAGGAGTAGGAGGAAGGCAGGAGGGAGAGAGGGGGAGGGAACGACAGACGTGCATGTACGTGCTGCTGAAGGCGCCGCGGGCTCAAGACGACGCGGGGCGTCTCCTTCACCTCTGACTTTGACGTGCGTGTCGTGCGTCGGCCGCGGCTCCGCCAGAGCCGCAGGCAGCTCGCATTGTGTCTCGGGTGGCCGAGGAGCTCGGTCTTCGTAAGTCTTTCTGACAATGGGGCCGTGAAGGCTTCCGTGGCTCGCTCCTCGCGCAGCCTGGCAGCCTTGTGTTCAAGTCCGTGGACATGCATTCCCTCCGTGGCCTGATGCC
The DNA here is from genome assembly GCA_963575745.1 of Prorocentrum cordatum. NCBI lineage: Eukaryota > Dinophyceae > Prorocentrales > Prorocentraceae > Prorocentrum > Prorocentrum cordatum. The sequence continues at coordinate 44,262 of CAUYUJ010019968.1, forward strand.
GAGATGCTCATTCTCTTGTGCATGGTAGACCCTGAGCGGGACCTCGGTTGGGGGGAGTCGGCGTGGTCTAGAGGTAGTGCATTCACTCGTGAGCTGGGGGGTGCTGCCGAGGGTGCGGCCGGAACAATCAGCCACCATGCCAGCGCCCAGGAAAGACCTGAACGAGCGGTAGAAGATTGCCGCGAACTGCCCTGTGGAGTGGAAGACCCTGGTCTAGTTGTGCCAGGATCCCCTTTTGCAGCGACCGCCTGGCTCTGCTGATAAAAGCCATTAGTTGCAGTGCCCAAGCTGCTCCAAGTGTTTTTATACTGCGCAGCGACTGTCCAGTCACCAATGGTCGGTCCACGAAATAAGCTATATGTTCGCGCTGATAACGGGAGCATGCCCTGTCTGTGGCACTAAACGTTTTTTTCAGAGCCCTGCTCACGAAGCATTCGAGCGAGACCAGTGTCCAGAGCAAGACGCGCCTGGTGACTCGCCGAGATGAACTCATGCGTGAGCTGCTTGCAACGACTCTGCATGTGACGATGAAGCTGGCGATGCCGATGAACATTGCGATGCTGGCTATGCTGATGCCGACCACGATGCCGATGACGGCGATGCTGATGACCGTCTTGGTGATGGAGGTTATGATGCGGATCATGATGCGGATGAGAAAGTAGAAGGCGGTGTGCGGAAGCGCCTAGCACCTGGGGCCTGAGACATTTGCGATCCCTTGGTCAGAGCGTCTGCCTTGATCGAAGGCCGCCCACATCAGCACGTCAAGGCCACTCTTGCGCGTCTGATAGGTAGGGGCCCTAACGTACCGCTCTCTCTCTCTTTCTATCTCTTTCTCTCTCTCTCTCTCTCCCTCTCTCTTCCTCTCCCTCTTTCTCTAGCTCGCTATAACTGTGTATGTGCGTGTGTCCATCTATCTATCTATCTATCTATCTATATATATATATATCTATATTTCTATATATATATATAGATAGCTATCTATCTATCTATCTATCTATCTATATATCTATCTATCTATCTATCTATATATCTATCTATCTCTATATATATCTATCTATCTATCTATCTATCTATCTATTTTCTATCTATCTATCTATCTATCTATCTATCTATCTATCTATCTATATGCGTATATATATATATATATATATATATATATATATATGTATAGGTCCGGGGGGGGGGGCAAAATTGGTGCCGTCATCCCCCATGGCCGCCCCCCCGAACCTTTGTGGGGGGTCACAGACCCCCCGGGACTGCCCTGGGCCGCTTCCAAATTGCCCACGACAGGCCACGCGGGCCGTACAGATGGTCAAGAAAGCTTGAAGAGGCCCCGAAGACGCCCAAGAGCGCCCCAAGAGGGCCCGTGAGGGCCTTCAAGAGGCAAACATCGGCCCATTTCCTTTTGTAAAACGTACATTTTCGGCATGCTCGCTGGCTTCGTCTTCACAGTGCCCCAGACGCCCCCGAGGAGCCCCAACACAGCCCAAGAGACCCAAGAGGGCCCCAGACGGCCCAAAAGGGTCGTCCTGTGGGGCTCACGGAAGCCCCCGAGACGGCCCAAGAGGCCCCAAAGCCGGTCCAGAAGGCTCCCAAGACAGCCTCAGGGAGGCCCAAGAGGGCCCCGTTCGAAATCATGTTCCCGGAAGCCTCTCCGAGAATATGATTTCCGGGTTCCCAGGGCCCCCTGACAGGCCCCAGGACAGCCTCAGCGAGGCCCAAGAGGGCCCGAGATGGCTTCAAGATTGCCGAAGAGGGCCTCAAGAGGGCCTTCAAGAGGCAAAAATCAGCCGGTCCCCGTAGTTAAAACGTACATTTTCAGCATATTTGCTGGCTTCGTCTTCGCAGTGCCCCAGACGCCCCCGAGGAGCTCCAAGAAAGCCCAAGAGAGACCCAAGAGGGCCCCAGACGGCCCAAAAGGGTCGGCCTGTGGGGCTCACGGAATCCCCCGAGACGGCCCAAGAGGCCCCAAAGCCTGCCCAGGAGGCCCGCAAGACGGCCTCAGGGAGGCCAACGAGGGCCCCGTTCGAAATCATGTGTCTCTAGTACACGATGACCTCGAAGTATGTCGTGCGTGAGAGCGGGATACTCTTTTCCTCACTAACAATGAGCAGGGTGCAACATCGATCACCGCGCCTAAGCCAATGGCTTCGGAGGAGGGTAAGAGAGGGAGACGAGACACCCAGACTCTAGGGGCTCGAGGGGCCATCTGAGAACAGCGGGCCTAACTTTAGTTGCCCGAACTCCGAAACCTCCCGCTTCCAGAAAGACTGGTTCTGTTTCATCTTCAGGCTCCTCCTCCTCTTCCTCTCTACGTCCTCGACGGCTTCTTCCTCCTCGGCAACCTCCTCCCTCCTCCTCTTGCCTTTTCCGAGCCTTCTCCTCGTCCTCGGACGCCTTAGAGAGTGCCTTAGCTTCCAACAGCCTCTTGGAGGCTCCGCGAGACCTATTTTTGAGAGAGCCATTCAGAGCCCGCTCGTCTGCATGCCCCTCATCGATGAGACAAAGCGTTCCCTTAGTCAGCACGTCATGAAGTGCAGCATTCCCTCTGGCCGGATCCACCTTGGTAAGAGGGTCGGCCGGCATCATGCCATGTGGCATCCACCTCAGTTGCGACCCAATTCTTGCCCCATCAGCACTCCCAAGAGTGCCTCCAGAAGCAAAATTGGCCCTATTCCCTTCGGAAAGCGTACATTTTTACGATGTTCACCGCTTCGGCGTCGACAGCGTCGAAGACGGCCCCAGGAGCCGTCCTCGACGCGGTCGACGCTCCAAGACGGCAAAAGAGAGTTCCCAGAGGCCTCCAAGACAGCTTGAGAGGGCCCTCGACTGTCCAGGAGGCCCCCAAGACGGTCCCAGAAGGCTCTGGGACAGCTTCCCCACACAGCCCCGAGGGGTACCCCACCCGACATTTCGAGCCATCCTCCCCCAACAAACACTCCAGAGACCCCAATAATCCTCCAAGAGCCCCCGAAACAAACCTCAAGCGGGCCCCACGGGGCCGCCAGGAAGCCCCAAGAGGCTCCCGAGAGCCCTCTCCCCAGACACCCTGAGGTACTCTGGCCGATCCCGAAGCTTCGGACAACTCTCGGCATCCTGACGCCCCCAACGGGCCCCGGGGCTGTCAACGCCTATGGAAGTTGTCCGGACCTCAGGGCCGCTCCAGGGACCCCGCATTGAAAAAAACACGAAATCGGAACTCTTGGTCAGGATGACAAGCCGGTCCCGTGGAAGGGGCCAGACTTCAGGAGCCGACGTATAGCCAAAAAAACACGGCGCCGGAAGACCGGGCATCCCTCCCTCCTCTCATCCCTCCCCCCAGACCCCCTCGCGTCATCAAAGGATCACGACGGGAGGTTTGCGGCCGTCGGCGGCGTTGGCGGCGCCGTCGTCGTCGTCGTCGTCGTTGTCGTCGTGGTCGTGGTCGTGGTCGTGGTCGTGGTCGTGGTCGTCGTTGTCGTCGTCGTCGTCGTTCCAGCCAGGACCAAACCTGGGCCCAGGATCGGCGGAGACGCCGTCGTTTCGGCAGGCCCAGGGGGTGCGTCCATCGATCCCAGGCCAGGGACCTGCTACAGGCCGTCGTGCTTCGAGGATCGAGACCCGAGGCTCTTGGACGTTCGTCTTTTCTGTTGTGTTGTGCCTTCGGGGAGGCTTCATGTCGCCACGGCTGGACCCCCCGCGAAGTTCCGATCAGATCCCGCCCCGGGACAGTTCCTGGGGGCGCGCGCGAGCAGATGATTGCCTCCTCTCTTTCCTCCTCCTCCCTCTCCTCCTTCTCCCGCTCCTCCTCCTCCTCCTCCTCCTCCTCCTCCTCTTCCAGCTCCTCCTCCTCCTCCGCCCCGAGATCTCCGGCGCCATGCTCTCCTCGCTGCGCGGGCCGCTGGAAGCTCTCGAGCCTGCCCCCGGGGCCAGCCTGCCGCAGCGTTCCTCCTCTGTTCGCCCAGGGGCCCAGGAGTGGCCTGCGGGGGCACCGAGGCCACAAGGAGAGCGCGGGGCCCGTCGTGATCCCCTCGCGGCGCCCCGAGGTCCGGGCGGTCGGCGCCTCGTCGTCGTCGTCTTCTTCGTCGTCGTCGTCGTGGTCGACGCCGTGGTCGTCGTCGTCGCCGTCGTCGTCGTCGTCGTCGTCGTCGTCGTCGTCGTCGTCGTTGTTGTCACCGTCGTCGTCGTCGTTGTCGTCGTCGCGGTCGTCGTCACCGTCGTCGTCGTCGCCGTCGTCGACGTCGTCGTCGCCGTTTCAGCCGCCGTCGCCGTCGTCGCAGTCGCTGTCGCCGTCGCCGTCGCCGTCGCGGACCAATCCATCGAGGATCGGGGTTCAAGGAAGATTTTGATTGCTTTCAGCCTCCAAGGGCCGCCCCTGGGCCCCAGGTTTTCCGGAAACGGTTCCAGGGGGAAACATAAACGGCACCGAACAGACCCGGGAAAGAGTCTAGGGACGCATTCGGAGCAGCTGTCTATGTGTGACCGCCGAGGTCGTCGTCGGCGTCGGCGTCGTCGGCGTCGGTGCGTCGGGACCTTGGGCGGGGACCGCGGCTACATCCTGCCCTGACTCGGCCCACGCGGGGTCGGGAGCAACACAAAGAAAAACAGGAGGAGGATGGAGAGGCGGAGGTGGAGGAAATGGAGGCGCAGAACAGGGGCAGAGGAGGGAAGAAGAGGAGGACGAGGAAGAGGAGGAGGAGGAGGAGGAGAAGGAGGAGGAGGAGGAGGAGGAGGACAGCTCCAGACCGAATCACTGTGTGGACATTGTCGTCGTCGACGTCGTCGTCGTCGTCGTGGTGGTGGCGGTCGTCGTCATTGTGATCGTCGTCGTCGTCATCGTCGTCGTCGCCTTCGTCGTCGATCGTTGCCGCTCCCGTCGTCGTCGTCGATGATGACACGAACGCAAATGAGAGCTGCTGCAAAACGTGGCGCAGCCGTGACTAGGACCTAAGACCGCGCGAGGCGCGCGCGCGGTTGTAGTATATTCCCCAATCAGAACTTGCCTCTGTAGGGGTCCTGAAGCAGATTTTAAAAGGGTTAGGATTTGTTCGGCAGGATTTCGGTGGCTGCGTGCCCGGCTGCCCGGGTGCCCGTGGGTGCCCGGTGCCCCAGGGTTTCGGTGGCCGGGTGCCCGGGTGCCCGGGTGCCCAGGTGCCCGTGGGTGCCCGGGTGCCCGGGTGCTCGGGGGCGCCCGGAGGCGCGCGGGGGTACGCAGGTATTTTATAGCCATACAGCCTTATCGCCCTATAGATCTATAGCCCAATAGCCCAACAACCCAATAGCCGATATTGCCCATATAGCTTTATAACCCAATAGCCCTTTGGCCCTATAGCTCAATGGCCCTATAGCCTTATAGTTCTATGGCCCTATACCCCTAGAGTCCTTGAGCCCTATAGCTCTAGAACCCTATAACCCTATAGCCCTATAGCTCTATAGCCCTATAGGGCCTATAGCCCTATAGTCCAATCGCCCCTTTATAGCCCAATAGCCCATATAGCACTGTACCCCTATAGCAATATAGCCCATATAGCTTTATAGCCCTATAATCCCATAGCCCCATAACCCCAAGAAAAGTCTGATGGGGGTTTTCTACGGTATCATTTATGTACTTATATCGATGTATATGTACAGTGTGTGTCTATATTTCTATATATATATAGATATATGTGTTTACATCAAGGTTGTCTTGTATTTGAGTCGAGCATTCGTTCATTGAGCGGAGGAGCCCCGTCGATCATACTACAGGACGCGGAGGATGAGAAGGATACGTCGGGTGGTGATGATGATGGTAGTGGTGGTGGTGATGGTGGCGATGCTGTTGATGATGATTGTCGCGGAGGGAGGGGTCATGCTGATGTTGCTGATGAAGATGATGTTGATGCGGTTGATGATGACGACAACGGTGATGATGATGCTGCTGGTGAAGATGATGCCGAGGAGGAGGGGGAGGAGGAGGGTAATGAGGATCATGATGGAGATGATGATTATGATGATGATGTTGTTGTTGATGATGATGATGGTGGTGGTGGTGGTGGTGATGATGATGATGCTGATGATGATGGTGATGATGATGATCAGGGGGAGGAGGAAGAAGGGGAGGAGGAGGAGGAGGGAGGAGGATTAGGAGGAGGAGGAGGATGAGGAGGAGGAGGAGGAGGAGGAGGAGGGGAGGAGGAGGGAAAGAGGAGGAGGAGGAGGATGGGGGTAATGGGGAGTATTGGGAGGAAACGGAGGAGGGGGAAGGAGGTGGGGTGAAGTAGTAGCCAGAGGAGGAGGCGGAGGAGGAGGAAGAGAAGGATGAGGAGGAGGAGGAAAAGGAAATGGCGGAGGAGGAGGGCGAGGAAGCCTCGATGGGTCGTGGGGAAAATCGTGGGGGCCAGGCCGCCGGGCGTGGCCTCGTCACGCTGGAGCTGACGCGGAAGGACCGCCCGCTACTCGCCGTGGGATCGTCGTCGTCGTCGTCGATGGTAATCGGTCGTCGATCGTCGATCGTCGTCGTCGTCGTCGTGTTGGTCCTTCTTGGGGGCCTTCTTCTCCTCGAGGTCTTCTCGTCCTCGTACTCGTCCTTCTCGTCCTCATCGTCGTCGTCGTTCCTCGTTATCCTTGTCTTCGTCCAGAATCGTTTGATTTCCGATGGGATCATGTGGACTGCCAGGGAAGCTTCAGTATCATTTCGGACATCGGCGTGAAACTGAAGAGGTTCTGATGGGATCACGAACGAACCGTTCTGAATCTGGAGGATTCTTGTGAAGTCCCCCAGGAGCAGGAATCCTAAGTGGGCGATATATCCGCATGGGAGCGGGGGTCCGTTGGACGGTTTCGCTAGGGAGGCGCCAGAGCCGACTGTCTTGTTTTTACTCTGGACCTCAGGCGCTCCCCGTGGATTTCGGCAGACGCGTGTGCACTTCGTTTTTTTTGTTGTTCTCTCTCTCTCTCTCTCTCTCTCTCCTTTTTTTGCAGAGGATTCTCCCACGACGCACGCGCAAGGGCGTTCGACAGATCTCGGCGTAAGCTTTTTTAGCAACTCAGTGTTGCAAAGCCCTTTGTTTTTGTAGGTTGTTAGGAAATACGATTGCGAAATCCTTTCGAAACCGATGGGTTTTTTGAGGATTTCGGCATGCGCGCGCGCGACGGCGCGCGCGTGTGCACTTCGTCATTTTTTTTGCAAGAGATTCGTGGAAAGTGTTATGTCAGAACAAACGATGTCCCCGCGTATTGTTTATACCTAGCAGCTTTTGCTGATAGGTTTCTAGTGGGATCAAAACGGAGCATCTTGACGCCCCAGGGCGGTCCTCGGCGGGATCTGGACAGGGATCCGGACAGATTCGGACAAAAGTGCAGCCCCAGGAATCCTTAGGAATCCTTGGGGATCCTTAGGAATCTATTCCCAGAACACCATTCCCAGGCCACATTTCGAATGCCCGGAGCCAACTGTAGGCCACTTCGTGTTCTTCGTGTTCCCAGAACATTATTCCCAGGCCACATTTTGATTGCCCGGAGCCAGCTGTGAGCCACTTCGTGTTCTTCGTGTTCCCAGAACACCATTCCCAGGCCACATTTTGATTGCCCGGAGCCAACTGTAGGCCCCTTCCTGTTCTTCGTGTTCCCAGAACACCATTCCAAGGCCACATTTTGAATGGCCGGAGCCAACTGTAGGCCACTTCGTGTTCTTCGTGTTCCCGGAACACAATTCCTGTACCATATTCTGATTGCCCGGAGCCAACTGTTGGCCGCTTCGTGATCTTCGTATTCCCAGAACTCCTGTGCCATATTTTGAATGCCCGAGAGGCTGACGCCGAGGCAGGCTGAGGCTGAGGCTGAGGCAGGCTGAGACTGAGGCAGGCTGAGGCTGAGGCTGACGCAGGCTGAAGCCGAGGCAGGCTGAAGTTGAGGCCGAGGCAGGCTGAGGCTGAGGCAGTCTGAGACTGAGGCTGAGGCAGGCTGAGGCTGAGGCTGGGGCTGATGCAGGCTGAGGCTGAGAGGCTGACGCTGAAGCTGAGGCAGGCTGAGGCTGAGGCTGAGGCAGTGGCTGAGGCTGAGGCAAGCTGCCGCTGAGGCAGGCTGAGGCTGAGGCTGATGCAGGCTGAGGCTGAGGCAGGCTGAGGCTGAGGCTGAGGCAGGCTGAGGCTGAGGCTGAGGCCGAGGCAGGCTGAGGCTGAGGCCGAGGCTGAGGCTGGCTGAGGCTGAGGCTGAGGCTGAGGCTGAGACAGGCTGAGGCGGAGGCTGAGGCAGGCTGAGGCTGAGGCCGAGGCAGGCTCAGGAGTCTGAGGCAGGCGCAGGCTGAGACAGGCTAAGACTGAGGCTAAGGCTGGCTGAGGCTGAGGCTGATGCAGGCTGAGGCTTCGAGACTGACGCTGAGGCTGAGGCTGAGGCTGAGGCTGAGGCAGGCTGAGGCAGGCTTAGGCTGAGGCTGAGGCAGTGGCTGAGGCTGAGGCAAGCTGCGGCTGAGGCAGGCTGATGCTGAGGCTGATGCAGGCTGAGGCTGAGGCAGGCTGAGGCCGAGGCTGAGGCAGGCTGAGGCTGAGGCTGAGGCTGATGCAGGCTGAGGCTGAGAGGCTGACGCCGAGGCTGAGGCAGGCTGAGGCTGAGGCTGAGGCCGAGGCAGGCTGAGGCTGAGGCTGAGGCAAGCCGAGGCAGGCTGAGGCTGAGGCTGAAGCTGAGGCAGGCTGAGGCTGAGGCTGAGGCTGTGGCTGAGGCTGAGGCAAGCTGCGGCTGAGGCAGGCTGAGGCTGAGGCTGATGCAGGCTGAGGCTGAGGCAGGCTGAGGCTGAGGCTGAGGCAGGCTGAGGCTGAGCTGAGGCTGAGGCAGGCTGAGGCTGCTGAGGCTGAGGCTGAGGCCGAGGAGGCTGAGGCTGAGGCAGGCTGAGCTGAGGAGGCTGAGACAGGCTGAGGCTGAGGCTGAGGCAGGCTGAGGCTGAGGCAGGCTGAGGCTGAGGCCGAGGCAGGCGAATCCGTCGGAGTCCTTAGGATCCCCTGGGAATCCTTAGGAATCCCTAGGAATCAGGATTCCCAAGGATTCCTAAAGTTTCCTAATGATTCCTGTGGATTCCTAAGGGTGTGTAAGGATGCCTTAGGAATCCCTAGGAATCCTTAGGATTCCATTGGATCCTAAGGCCGTTGCCACTGCGACTGTCATTGCGAATGCGACTGCGACTGCGAGAACAGCAGAATTCTACAACTGGATTCTCACTTGAATCTTAAGGGGAATGCTTCCAGATATGCTTATACACATCGCTGTTAGGTTGCTTTGTCGGGATAATTTTCAAGGGAACCTCAGGGGGGTCGATACCGGCCCCCCTGGGATAGTGCAAATTCATACTTAGGATGGACATGTGGTCATAATCCTATATGATTTACATACCCGAAAGGGAGACGATAACGCCGGGGGGGGGGTAGAGTCTATTTTTTTAGAAAGGAGAATCCACTTTGACCGTCTTGAAGCTGTCCTCTCCACTGCTCGTGCAAACATCCCACACTTCCTCCCGCAACTTGGTCGCAAGACCTCTTAAGACAAAACCGTGACGGTAGGCACCACATGACACTTGGCCACGACACCGACGCCGACGACGACAGCGACAACGACGACGACGGCGCCGCCGACACCGACTACGACGACACCGACGACGTCTCCAACGACTTCGACGACGACAAAGACGACGACACCGACGACGACGACGCCGACGACGACGATGACAACGCTGACGACGACGCCGACGACGACGCCGACGACGACGACGAAGACGACGACGACGTCGCCAACGAAGACGACGACGAGGGAGGAGGGAGGACGACGACGGCGACAACGACGACAACGACAACAACGACGAGGGAGGAGGGAGGACGGCGACGACGTGAACGACGAAGAAGGAGGAAGGACGGTGACGCCGACGACGACAACGACGAGGGAGGAGGGAAGACGACGACGACGACAACGACGACGACGACAACGAAATATGAGGGACGACGACGAGACGCCGACGACGGACGACGACGACGACGAGGGAGGAGGAGGAAGGACGACCACGGCGACAACGACGACGGAAGCGACCACGACGCCAAAGAGGACGACGACGACTAACACGAGGAAAGACAGAGGACGACGTAGGCGACGACGACGACGACGACGCGGGAGGAGGGAGGACAGCGACGACGACGACGACGACGCAAGAGCGCGCGCGCACGCTTTTGTTGAAAATCCGTGTTGCGAAACCGCGTGTTTTGTAGGCTTTTTGGACACACGATGTTGAAATCCTTCCGAAACCAATGGGTTTTGAAGGATTTCTGCATACGCGCGCGACGACGCGCGCGTCTGCACTGCGTCCCATCTTTGGCAGAGGATTCTCGCGACGGCACGCGCGCAAGGGCGTTCGACAGATTTCGACATGCGCGCGCGCGAAGCCCGTTTGGTAGCATGTTGTGACTCTGTCTTTTTTGTTATACAGATTTCGCAAGAGCTCGCGCGTAAGCTTTTTTACCTAACAGCTTTTGCTTATAGGTTTCTAGTGGGATCAAAAGAGATGATCTTGACGCCACAGGGGGGTCTGGGCGGGATCCGGACAAGGAACTGGACAAAAGTGCAGCCCCAGGAATCCTTAGGAATCCTTGAGAATCCTGAAGAATCCTTAGGAATCCATTCCCAGAGCATCGTTCCCAGGCGACATTTTGACTGCCCGGAGCCAACTATAGGCCACTTCGTGTTCTTCGTGTTCCCAGAACACCATTCCCAGGCCACATTTTGAATGCCCAGAGCCAACTGTAGGCCACTTCGTGTTCTTCGTCTTCCCAGAACACCATTCCCAGGCCACATTTTGAATGCCCGGAGCCAACTGTAGGCCACTTCGTGTTCTTCGTGTTCCCAGAACACCCGTCCCAGGCCACATGTTGAATGGCCGGAGCCAACTGTAGGCCACTTCGTGTTCTTCGTGTTCCCAGAACATAATTCCCAGGCCACACTTGGAATGCCCGGAGCCAACTGTAGGCCACTTCGTGTTCTTCGTGTTCCCGGAACACTAATCCCTGTACCATATTTTGATTGCCCGGAGCCAACTGTAGGCCACTTTGTGATCTTCGTGTTCCCAGAACACCAGTCCTGCGCAATATTTTGAATGCCCGAGCTGAGGCAGGCTGAGGCTGAGGCAGGCTGAGGCTGAGGCAGGCTGAGGCTGAGGCTGAGGCTGAGGCACGCCGAGGCAGGCTGAGGCTGAGGCTGAGGCAGGCTGAGGCTGAGGCAGGCTGAGGCTGAGGCTGAGGCAGGCTGAGCTGAGGCTGAGGCCGAGGCAGGCTGAGCTGAGGCCGAGGAGGCAGGCTGAGGCTGAGGCTGAGGCTGATGCTGAGGCTGAGGCTGAGGCTGAGGCTGCAGGCTGAGGCTGAGGCTGAGGCTGAGGCTGAGGCTGCTGAGGCTGAGGCTGAGGCAGGCTGAGGCTGAGGCTGAGGCCGAGGCAGGCTGAGGCTGAGGCCGAGGCAAGCCGAGGCAGGCTGAGGCTGAGGCTGAGGCTGATGCTGAGGCAGGTTGAGGCTGAGACAGGCTGAGGCTGAGGCTGAGGCAGGCTGAGGCTGAGGCAGGCTGAGGCTGAGACCGAGGCAGGCTCAGGAAGGCTGAGGCAGGCTGAGGCTGAGGCAGGCTGAGACTGAGGCTGAGGCCGGCTGAGGCCGAGGCAGGCTGAGGCTGATGCAGGCTGAGGCTGAGAGGCTGACGCTGAGGCTGAGGCAGGCTGAGGCTGAGGCTGAGGCCGAGGGAGGCTGAGGCTGAGGCTGATGCCGAGGCAGGCTGAGGCTGAGGCTGAGGCAGTGGCTGAGGCTGAGGCAAGCTGCGGCTGATGCAGGCTGAGGCTGAGAGGCTGATGCAGGCTGAGGTTGAGGCAGGCTGAGGCTGAGGCTGAGGCAAGCTGAGGCTGAGGCTGAGGCTGATGCAGGCTGAGGCTGAGAGGCTGACGCTGAGGCTGAGGCCGAGGCTGAGGCAGTGGCTCAGGCTGAGGCTGAGGCCGAGGCAAGCCGAGGCAGGCTGAGGCTGAGGCTGAAGCTGAGGCAGGCTGAGGCTGAGGCTGTGGCTGAGGCTGAGGCAAGCTGCGGCTGAGGCAGGCTGAGGCTGAGGCTGATGCAGGCTGAGGCTGAGGCAGGCTGAGGCTGAGGCTGAGGCAGGCTGAGGTTGAGACTGAGGCCGAGGCAGGCTGAGGCTGAGGCCGAGGCAAGCCGAGGCAGGCTGAGGTTGAGGCTGAGGCTGATGCTGAGGTAGGCTGAGGCTGAGACAGGCTGAGGCTGAGGCTGAGGCAGGCTGAGGCTGAGGCAGGCTGAGGCTGAGGCCGAGGAAGGCGACTCCTTCGGAATCCTTAGGTTTCCCTAGGAATCCTTAGGAATCCCTAGGAATCAGGATTCGTAAGGATTCCTAAGGTTTCCTAAGGATTCCTATGGATTCCTCAGGATGCCTAAGGATGCCTTAGGAATCCCAAGGAATCCTTAGGATTCCATCGGATCCTAAGGCCGTTGCCACTGCGACTGTCATTGCGAGTGCGACTGCGACTGCGAGAACAGCAGAATTCTACAACTGGATTCTCACCTGAATCTTAAGGGGAATGCTTCCAGATATGCTTATACACATCGCTGTTAGGTTGCTTTGCCGGGATACTTAGCAACTCAGTGTTGCGAACCCCGGTGTTTTTGTATGTTTTTTGGAAGCTCGATTTCGAAGTCCTTCCGACACCGAAGGTTTTTGCAGGATTTCGGCATGCGCGCGCGACGACGCGCGCGTGTGCATTTCGTCCTTTTTTTTTCAAGGGATTCGTGAACAAATGTTATGTTAGAACAAAAAATGTCCCCGCGTATTGTTTTTTACAAGGGAACCTCAGGGGGGCCGATCCCGGCCCCCTGGGATAGTGTAAATTCATATTTAGGATGGACATGTGATCATAATCATACATGATTTACATACCCGATTGGGGGGCTGATAACGCCAGGGGGGGTAGAGTCTATTCTCTCTCTCTCTCTCTCTCTCTCTTTTTCTTAGAAACGAGAATACATACACATATATATATATATATATATATATATATATGGTGCAAGCCATGCTCTGTGTGATCCGAAAGCGCGCCGCAGGCGCGATTTTTTCCAGTATATGTGGTGGAATCCAGCGGTGGCGACGAAGCGGCGACGAGGCGCCAACGGTGCGGCAACGGTGACCAGACTGGCCACTCGGCCCAGACGACTGGCGACGACGAGGCGGCGACGAGGCGTCGGCGGGGCGAGACGGCGACAACATAGCCGCCAGACCGGCCACGCGGCCCAGACGAGTGGCGGCGACGAGGCGGCGACTGGGCGGCGACGGCGACAACATAGCCGCCAGACGGATCACACTGCCCAGTGTTTAGAAGTAAGAACCCCTAAGTATGAGCTTTCTGTGAAGAATGAACTGGAAAGTTTTGCTTGTTTGTTGATCTGATTTAAAGGTGACCGGTTGCTCCGGTCAGCAGAATTTGCCCCTTCAGGGATGTCTCGCCGCATTATGACCAGAAAACATATGAGGGAGGAGGAGCAGGAGGTGGAGGAGGAGGAAGAGGAGGAGTAGGAACAGGAATATTGGAGGAGGACATGTAGCTTGCGTCCCACTGAGACCCGAGAGCTTTCAGTCGCAACAGGAGGATCGGGGGTCTTGGTTGCGCTGGGCCTTTTGGGCTTCTGAATCAAAGGAAGAAAAGCCACCCGAAGCGGCCGTAGGCGTTTGCTAAACAGCCCTGCCCTGTTCGATTCTTATTTTGGGCGCGTTTATTAGACGGCCTCGTTTGCCGGGGTGGTTGTTATAGGGGTGGATTTTTTGCCCTCTACTGAAATCCCCATAGACCTCCAGAGATCTCCGGAGACCTCCGGAGTCGACGGTGCCAGCAGCAACGGCTGCCTCATCGCAGTCAGGGAGGGCGGGCTCTCGCAGGACCTCGACGAGCTGGGCCTGTCCACCAAGCTGAGGTTCCCGAAGCGCGCCGGCATGTACGAGGGCGTTTTCGGCAGGGACATGGGGAAGGACCGCGGCCGTTGTTTTTCAGAAGGGGAAAAACACAGGCACAATTAATCGTCGGTTCCCAGAAAATATAGGAAAATATGGGGATTGGGGGGGAGACGAAAGCCGAGAAAATATAGGAACATATGGGGAATCCTGGGATTTGTCTGTATTTATTTGTGTGTCCCTGGGCCCCTTCATTCTTGGAAGAAGTTCGCCATACCCTGCTCGCAGTTTTTCGGGCGCAAGCCACAAGAGATGACCAGCGCTGGCAGCCAGTGACTTTTTGGCAGAAGTCGAAACACGGCACGCATTTTGTCTTGATGCGGTGAGGGCCCCACTGTCGAGGTCGTTGTGTTCGACAGGGGCACGGGGAAGGACCGCGGTCGTCCTTTGCAGACAAGCTCTCGACATGCAGTCCAGACGCTGAACAAAAAAAACAATTTGGGTTCGGAAGAGGCTCGCTAGTCGTTAGGTCCGTCCATGGCTGCTCCTCTAGCCCTCCTCGTGCACGCAAGCGCTGTCAGGGCCAGAAAGGGACTTCGTTCCTTATTTAGTGTTCCTTATTTCATCGGCCCGACTGTAAGCATCAACTTTCGGTGGTCCTTGCGGATCTCTTGGATCGGCGCTGGACCCCCCTGGCGGCGCCTCCGGCGCTGCCCCCAGCGCGCTTCGAGCGCCAGGGAGGGGGGTCTGGCGCCGATCAAGGAAATCCGCGCGGGATTCCGAAAGTTTCTTTCTCTTTACGCATTGCTTGATCGTATCTCTCGGTCACCCGCGGCGGTGGCGCCACGATCGGGAAGGCGTCAACTATGCACCTGCGCCCATGCTGGCCAGTCCGATCCTGAGCCTAGGGTCGGTCTGCCCCCCTGGCTTGGCGAGGAAGGCACATGCACCGAGTGTGGGCTGGGAACCGGCTTGTCCAGGGTCTGTGTAAACAGAAAGCCAGCAACCCCTTCCTCCCTCACAAATCGGCCTTTGGACCTCTCTGGCAGGTCGTGCTGACCAGAGGTGCGCGGCGACGACCAAGCGTTCGAAAACCTCGAGCCTGAGAGCCTCCATCCTCGGCCCTCGATACCCAATTGGTGTCGGTATGCAGTTGAAGCCCTCCGACAAGACAATCGCGCCTCGCGCTTCGCGCCCACGGGCCTGGCGGGCCGTCCTTCTCCACGGGGGGGGGGTCGGCGCGAGAGGGCGCGAAGGCGAGCGCATCATGTGCGCCTCGGAGCGGCGCGAAGCCCGCGACGCTCGGTGGCGCAGGCCTGCGCGGGGATGTGCGACAGGGCCGCAGCCGTCCTGTCGGTGGCGGCCTGGCCGCCCCCCCGGGCAGGCGGACCGCTCCCCGGGCAGGCTGGCCCTCGAGGCCTCCACCCGTGGGGCCGGAGCAGCTGGGGTCGGAGGGCCGTGCCGCATCGCCGAGGCATCGGCGATGCGGCCCGACGTGGATTCCGATCTTCTGCACGCCAGCGAACGCCCAGCGAGGCATCCCACGTCGACACCGACACCAAGGACTTCCTCCTCTTCCCCCCCCTTCCTTTCTTCCCACTCAGGCTGACACGACCGACCCCAAGGACCATCCTCCCTCCGTCCATCCTAATTTTTTTGCGCATTTGTCTCGCATTGCATGTTGTCCGGACGCCAGATTCCCGAGGCCACGGACTCGCCCACCTGGTCTTGAGTGGGCCTGGACGCTGTCCGCAACGGTGGTCGCATCGCATCGCATTGCACGCCAGGGTCGTCGCGGAAGGGGGTTCGGCTCGCTGGGGGGGCGTCTCGTAGCTTCTCGACGTCGCGAGTCTTCTGTGGCGCGGGGCGTCTCATAGACTGTCGGCGTCGCGATTCTTCTGTGGCGTGGGCTCCCAGAGTTCTCGATCCCTTCCTGGGGGCTGTTTCTCATGGCGGAGGAGGAAAATGGAATGACATGATGATGATGATGATGATGATGATGATGATGATGATGATGATGAGGATGATGATGATGATGATGATGATGATGATGATGATGACAATGCTGCTGTTCATGATGCTGATGCCGATGCTGATGCTGATGATGATGACGATGATGATGGTTGTGGTGATGCTGATGCTGATGAAGATGATGGTGGTGGTGGTGATGATGCTGATGATGACGATGATGGTAATAATGAGGATGGTGATGCTGATGCTGATGATGGTGATGAAGCTTAACATGATGAAGCTGACGATGATGACGATGCTGCTGCTGATGATAATGATGATGATGAGGATCCAGATGATGCTGATTGTGATGATGATATTGATGATGATGATGATGATGATGCTGATGCTGACGATGATGACGATGATGCTGCTGATGATGACGGTAATGATGGTGAGGATGATTTTGATGATGTTGCTGATGATGATGTTGATGATGATGCTGATGCTGACGATGATGCTCCCGATGCTGGCAATGATGATGCTGATGCTAATGATGATTATGATAGTGCTGATGATGATGATGATGATGATGATGATGATGATGATGATGATGATGAGTCTGGTGATGCTGGTGATCTTGATGATACTGGTTATCATGATGATAATGGTCATGATGATGCTCATGATGATAATGGTGACGCTGCTGATGCTGATGCTGATGATGCTGCTGTGATTGTGCTGATGATGCTGATGCTGATGCTGATGTTGATGTTGTTGATGATGGTGATGATGATGATGATGATGATGATTATGTTGATGGTGATGATGACGACGATGCTGATGATGATGCTGATGATGATGATGGTGATGGTGATGCTGCTGCTGATGCTGATGATGCTGATGATGCTAATAATGATGATGATGATGATGATGATGATGATGATGATGATGATGATGATGATGCTGATGATGATGATGATGATGAGGATGCTGATGCAGATGATGATGATGAGGATGATGATGATGATGATGATGATGACAATGACGATGATGAGGATGATGATGATGATGATGATGATGATGATGACAGTGATGATGATGATGATGATGATGATGATGATGGTGATGCTGACGATGCTGCTGCTGATGATGATGATGATGATGCCGATGATGATGCTGATGATGATGACGATGCTGATGGTGATGATGATGCTGCTGATGCTGCTGCTGATGCTGATGCTGATGCTGATGATGCTACCGATACTGATGGTTACGATGCTGCTGATGATGGTGATGATTCTGATAATGATACTGATTACGATGATGATGCTGATTCTGATGATGATACTGATGATGCTGATAATGAGGATGCTGACGATTGTGTTGCTCATGCTGATGATGCTGATTATGCTGCTGATTATGATTCTGATGCCGCTGATGGTGATGATGATTGCGATGATGCTGATGATGATGATGATAATGATGCTGATGTTGATGATGTTGATGCTGCTAGTGACGATACTGATGTTGATGATGATGCTGCTGCTGATGATGATGATTGTTGTTGTCTTTGCTTTTATTACCATTCGCATTGTTTATTATGATTATGCTGATGCTGCGGATGATGATGAGGCTGATGCTGATGCTGATGCTGATGATTATGATGATGATGATAATACTGATGCTTATGGTGATGCTGATGATGATGATGATGATGATGATGATGAGCATGATGATGCTGCTGTTGATGATGATGCTGATGCTGATGCTGATGATGATGATGATGATGATGATGATGATGCTGTTCATGATGATGATGATTATGATGATATTGATGGTGATGGTGATGCTGATGCTGATGATGATGAGGAGGAGGAAGAGGAGGAGGAGGAGAAAGAGGAGGAGGAAGACGAGGTGGAGGAGGAATAATCAGAAACAGAGGACATGTATGGAGGATGGAGGAGGGGAGGAGGACGAGGAGGAGGAGGAAGAGGAGGAGGAGGAGGAAGAGGAGGAGGAGTAGGAGGAGCAGGAGGAGGAGGAGGAGAAGGAACTTAAACCAACTAAACATGTAGAATTATAAGGCAAATAAGGCAGGAGGAAGAATACTAATAAGCGTTCTAATATAAAAAGAAGACTAGTAAAAATACTTGTCAGAAGGCAAATCATGATAATAAGAACAACATGAATAATAAGATTACTGCTCATACGCAAAAGTCTATGGTTCTTATTAAGAGTAATAAGAATGATAGTCATAATGATATGAAAACCAGTGATAACATCACACCTTTAATACTTCTGTTAATCATGCAACCAAAAAAGGAATATTATTACATATAAACTTGCACACGCTAGGAATAGTACGAATAAGAATCAGAAAAAACAATAATTCGGATACTTAATGTAATAGTACCAATACGAATAAACATACAACTAATAATAACGATACTACTTCATATACAGTTCGGACTGATGATACTAATACTTCGACACAGGGTACTTATACTTATAATGATAAAGGCTAATAATAAGAAGAAACATACTAATAACTGTGTGGTCGGCGGGGCGAGAGCGAACCTCTTCCAGTAATAGCTAGGCGTGCTACGCACAGCTCTACTTGGGAAGACAGGTCACAGGCGGGCGGGGCCTCAGGCGGCCAGAGGGCGGGCCGGGGTGCAGGCGGTGCCGAGGAGCATGCACAGGAAAAGGGACGCCTTGGTCAGGAGCCGGAGGCGAAGATCCGGTACGTGCACGAGTTTGCTGCACTTCTTGCGTGCCTGTGCACCCTTCCATGTGCAGGCTAAACGTCACTCCAGCGGAGTACCGGCGGTGATTGGCTTCACTCCAGAGTTGACAAAGAGGATCCTTACCCACGAACTCGGCCCAAGCGGCACCCGGAACGCCTGGATCTGGCAAGATGAGTGTACGTGCACGTTCAAGACTGCCCTTGTCCCAGCCGCCAATCACGCCTGGTGGAGGCGAATCATGGCACGCTCTCCGTTCAGCGCTTCGTGCGTCAGGTCACAATGGCCGTATCTGGGCGCAGCAGCGTTCTCACGGACATTGGCTGACGTGGGACCACCACGGGGGGCCATGACGCCCGCGCAAGTGGACGCTATGATCACTGGCCCCTGGGGAAAGGCCATGAGTAAGATGCGGTCCAGAACCCTCGCGCTCTACGACGCACGCGCCTCTCCCGGGCGGAGAGCGGCGGCATGGAACGCGTGCGTCGCCTCCTTGATCCCCTATCCCGCCCACTACGCGCCCCCGTCCCCAACGCTTGAGAGGTCCACGAGGTCAACGCTGCGCCTGGCTATCGGGCTGGCTGGTACCCACTGGGCGCCCGACCATATCCTCACGGGCCTGGGCTTCATGTTTCAGATACCGGGGTGCCCTAAGTGCCCTGCCGCCCTGGCCCGCAGCATTTCAGCACTGGCACGCGCACGGGGCGACGTGCGGGGGCCCTCGCTGGAAAAAGGGAGGGCACTGACCAGGTGGAACAAGCTCGTCAGATGGGCCAACAGCAACCCGGCGCCACCCGCCCGGCCGTGCAAAGGGGCCAAGGACCTCACCTGACCCAAGGCCGCCAGCATTATCATGGCACACACGGCCCAACCTGACCTGCCAAGGGGGCGGCTCCTCGGCCGTGCCCTCTACGCGGCTGCATGGGCCCAGCACCGCGGAACCGCGGCCAAGGACTGGTTCGCATGGGGTCAGCCAACGACGGAGGTGGGCCCCCGAGGGAATGGGACATCCTCGCTCAAGCGGCCGATTTCACCGCTGCCTACCACATTCTCAAGTTTCTCTCCAACGGCCTCCCGGGACATGCGAGATGGCGTAGCGCTCGTCATCGTTTCCCCCGCCAGTGTAACGAATGTCAATGCGAGGCCGGTCACGTATGGTATGCCGCCTCGGCCCAGTACCGAGGCGTCGCCTGGTGCAACCGATGCCTACGGCACTGGGCAGGTCCCCAAGCGGGCGCGCTACCTGAACGACTCCGTACCCTCGCCGCCAACGCCCGCGACGCGTGCGGCCCCACCTGCGCGCGACGCCCAGCCCGGAGCCTAGCCCGTGCGGTGCCTGCCCGTTGTGTGGAATGGGAGAAGCCGGCAGCGAGCACCTGTGGGGATGGTGCCGCGCCGTCGCGCTGGCTTGGACACTGGTGCGTCCTGGAGATGCACCGCGCCTCCTCCCGCAAGCCATTCTCCCCCCCTGGCGACCGCGCGCGGGCGCTCGCCGTCTTTATGCACCAAGTCTCCTTTATATACCATGTCGCGCTTGGCAGGGCACCTCTGGAAGCAGACAGCGCGGCGCAACTCATTCGCGCCGGGGTGGTGGTTGACCGATCCAGCGACGCCCCTGAGGACGACGACGTAACCATAACCATGCCAGGCGCCGACGCTGACAGCGTCTGGACGCGTCCTGACACTGCCTGCCAGGAGTGCATGCCGCACGGCGTCCCTCCTTGCGCCATACATGGGTCCACCGCCCTGCACGGCGCACGGCTGGCCAACAGGGCTGGCGGCGACTGCAGGAGGCTGGCTGCCGCCGCGGGCGCTAACCTGCCTGGCCAGCACCTCCTGCGCCTCCGGGCCACCCACGCGGTCGCCGGGCGGCTACTAGCTGGGCCAGGGTGGCTTCCCTGCCCCCGCGTCACAGACGACAGTCCCACCGCGTACTGGTCAGGCACCTTCTGCAGGACATGCACCAGGCACTGCCTTATACTCATCGCCTTCCGGCCCATGGAACACGGACAAGAGGTCACCGTCAGCGACTCCCCATCCCCGATCGGGACCGGGCCCAGTGGCCGTGCGAAATCACCTTCGACGGCGGAGCCCGCTCCGTAGCCGAAGGGCGAAAGTGGCTGGAGCCAGTGCCGCACTTTGGCACCGCCCCACCACCGGTGGGCCACCCACCAGGATCGCCTCGTGCGCGATTGCCCTTCCCGGCTCTGGCAGCGCCCAGGTGGGCGAGACCTCCGGCTGCAGGGCAGGGCTAGGCCTGCTGGGCGCTACAGACGCGTCCGCTGGCGGTGCGCTGGCCGCCAGAATCGTTGGCGACAACCTCGCCGCCGTCCGCTACGGGGCAGGCGCAGGGAGGTACAGGGGCTGCACCTATGCGCGCAAAGGGACCAAGGCCTCCGCCCCTTGGCGGCCAATGGGCGGCGGTTCACGTGGCAGGCCGTCCTAAGATGGCTCGATAAGGCTGCGGACGCCCCGGCAACGCTCGGGGTGTTTTGGGCCGACAACCTCAGGCAGGAGGGGCGCGCCGCCGTCTCCGCGTGGATCGCGTGGCACGCCATCCCCCTTAAGACGTACCATGCGCCTTTCCCGACCCCACCCTCGCGGGGCCCCCCGTCTCCGACCTTCCCCCTGCTGTCGAGACTCTCGAGGCCAGCAGGAATAGCAGTTACAGGGGTTGCGTCTGACCTCCCCCTTACTGTGCGCGTTCTGGGGGCGCAGGGCCAGAGGTTGCGCCCCGTCTCGCCCCGTCTCTCCCATCGCCCTCTCGCCGTCGAAGCCGCTGAGGCTCAGGGCTCCGCCTTTCGGATCGGCAACTACTCGGAAGTTGGGCTTCTCTTGCCACCCTGCACCCCATGGTGAACAAGGCCAAAATCCTGGCCAGGCGGCCGCGCGCCGCCCCCTGCCGCTCACGCCCGCCCAAGGACAAGGGAGGGCGCATCATCTCCAGGTGTCGCGAGGCCTCCGACGTCAGATGGGCGTGCATTGACGACGACAACGGCGGCGGACACTGGTGCTGGCTACGTGGCGAGTGCGGCAAAACGGTCAACGAACCTGGGCGCTTCGCATCAACCAAGCACATGAGGCAGCGCAAGCAGACCCATACCGCCAGACACATGGGCGGCTACCCACCCCACGGGATACCGGACCCCCAAAGTTACCTAACAGCTCTTGCTGATAGGTTTCTAGTGGTCTCAAAAGAGAGCATCATGACTCCTCAGGGGGGTCTGGGCGGGACCCGGGGCGGGACGCGGCGCGGCTGCCGCCGCATTCGTTTTTCGCAAACAGTTACACTTTTCGTGCTCTTCGACCTGCCAGAACTCCATTCCCGGGCCACATTCTGAATGCCCGGAGCCAACTGTAGGCCACTTCGTGCTCTTCGACTTCCCAGAACTCCATTCCCCGGCCACATTCCGGATGCCCGGAGCCAACTGTAGGCCACTTCGTGCTCTTCGACTTCCCAGAATTCAATTCCCGGGCCACATTTTGAATGCCCGGAGCCAACTGTAGGCCATTTCGTGCTCTTCAAGTTCCCAAAACTCCATTCCCGGGCCACATGTTGAATGCCCGGAGCCAACTGTAGGCCATTTCGTGTTTTTCTAGTTCCCAGAATTTCGTTCCTGGGCCACATTTTGAATGCCGAGGCAGGCTGATGCTGCGGCCGAGGCTGAAGGCAGACTGAGGCTGAGGCTGAGGCAGGCTGAGGCTGAGGCCGATGCTGAAGGCAGACTGAGGCTGAGGCTGAAGCAGACTGAGGCTGAGGCTGAGGCAGGCTGAGGCTGAGGCTGAGGCCGGCTGATGCTGAGGCAGGCTGAGGCTGAGGCTGAGGCTGATGCAGGCTGAGGCTGAGGCAGGCTGAGGCTGAGGCCGAGGCTGAAGGCAGACTGAGGCTGAGGCTGAAGCAGGCTGAGGCTGAGGCTGAGGCAGGCTGAGGCTGAGGCAGGCTGAGGCTGAGGCTGAGGCAGGCTGAGGTTGAGGCTGTGACTGCGACTGCCGTTGCCGCTGCGACTGTCATCGCGAATGTGACTACGACTGCGAGAACAGCAGAATTCTACAACTGGATTTTTCATTTGAATCTTAAGGGGAATGCTTTCATAGATGCTTCTACACATCGCTGTTAGGTTGCTTTGCTGGGATAATTTTATAAAGGGAGGCGACCTGTGGGCCATGACGAGGGGCGTGGATACAACAGAGATTCTGAGGACACAATGCCCAGGCTGGTGCTGGGACTGGGAGTTTGACCGGAAACAATCCCCCATCGACCCCTGCGTCTACGAGGATGACTGGGGCGCGATACCGATTGGATTTCTAACGTGCTACGACGGACCCGGGTACTCACCCCCGCTTGGGAGGGTGATCATCAATGACATGGCCCAGCACCCCTGGACCAAGACTAACCGCCCCCAGCAAACACAGGAGCAGCTACTCCACAGCGCTGGGCAGGCATTGGCCGGCTCCCTGGCCGTGAGGTGTGCGTCCAGCCCGGCCTCAGGACAGCTCGCCGTCGCACAGCCCCCCCTCCTGGGCGCCCAGCGTCGACCCTGCCCGCCATCCCTGGACCCCCACCGCGGATGCCCACCTCTGGCCACCGTGACCAGCGCGGGGGGCGCGCCGACAACCCCGCGGCGCCCCGCGCGGCCGGAATGCCGGCCCCCACGTCACCTGGGGCACCCACGATCGAAGGGCGTCGCATACAGCTCGCCAGGAATGCCGAGGAGCTTTACAGCGCTCCCTGGTACATGGTCCCATATACGCCTCGGCAGCGCGGCCCTGCCTAGGACTGGCCCCCGGCGCTGTCCCGCTACCCAGCGACTGGACGTGGCGGATGCAGCTGCACGGACAGGAGCTAAGGAGGGTCTTCTTCACCGAGTTCTACGCAGACGTGGAGCTACCCGACGACGGCGCCACCTTGGCCCGGCAAGCCATCGCTAGTAAGACCACCTGCGCCCTAGACGTGCAGATCCTCACCTGTTCCCAGCCCGACGAGCAGTGCCAGGAAATCTTGGACAGGTACCACCTACAAGACCGGCTCAAAGGGCAGCAGCAGGGCCACAGCGAGTACTACTTGCTGGTTTGGGGCACCAAGTGGGCCATGGAATGGGCGGAGGGAGACGTGGCAGCAGGCGCCCCGAACCTTTTCCTCATCTCCAAATCCTCGCCAACATTGGATTTCTTTGCAGAAATGACGCATGTCTGGCCCCCCGCCCCTGGCGCCAGGGTCTCAGGCGCAGATCGGAGCTGCCCCGCGGGAATCGCGCTAGTCCTCTGCGACGCCGAGGGAAATGGCCCCTTCCACGACGCCGACGACACAGTTGCAGGGCCATGCCCAGGCCAGGCATGCTGCAGGGTCGATCGCACCACGAGGAAGTCCCAATTCAACAAAGTCAACGCGGCGATACGGGAGTTCTTTTCAATCGGATGCGACGGGGCAGCTCTCTGAGGCACCGCCCTCCCGCCCATCGTTTGGACGCCTGTCTTTCGACGCGAGGGCTGCGACAACGCGGCCAGGGCCCTGGCCGTGCCAGCCCAGGGAGAAGCGGCAGATCTCCTGCTGGCACAGGCCTCGGTGACACTGGAGCGCACTATTAGTGACCCCGACCAACCCCGTGCCAACCCACGTGCCGGCACACCTCCACTGACGCTGCAACTGGCGGAGGATTCCCCAGGCAGTGCTGTCCAGCGATTATTGCCGGCCCCTAAGGAGGAACAACTTACGCGCATCTGTAACCTGCGCCGCGCCAACAACGCCCAGCGGCGCTGCGTGCTGGCGGCGCAGAACGCCCTCCTCACCCTCTGCCGCGGACCTCCTGGGACTGGGGAGACCAAGGTCGCGGCGTGCGTGGCGGGCGCCTACATGTGTTGCCTCCCCCCCAGCGCTCCGGCGCTGAAGGGTTCGTATACAGGAAACGCCTCTGCGGGCATGCCAGTGGCCACCGTGGCAAAGC
The DNA here is from genome assembly GCA_963575745.1 of Prorocentrum cordatum. Lineage (NCBI taxonomy): Eukaryota > Dinophyceae > Prorocentrales > Prorocentraceae > Prorocentrum > Prorocentrum cordatum. The sequence goes on from CAUYUJ010019968.1 coordinate 68,809, forward strand.
TCGCGAGCTGCACCGGCGATCGTGCCGCTGCTCGCCTGAGCCATCTTGCGACAACGTCGAGAGGTCCTCCATCAATCCCTCTCCTCACGAGCAGCGGTCGCAGCAGAGAGCGGTCGTGGGGGCGCGGGATGAGCCGCATCACGGCCGATGGCCATTGGCCTTGATTAGCGCCGGGGGTCGGGATATCCCCTGGCATGTCGTGTGCCCTCTGTGCCCGGTCCACGGACCGCGGAGGCTCCCCAGAGCCCCGTGTCCCTCTCTTCGCCCAGCCCGCGCAACTGGCGCCTGGGCGGCGCGCGTTGCCCCTGCGGCGCTGCGCGCGCCTTGCCGCGGCGGCGCCTGGCGGTGCCTGATGGTGCCGCGTCCGCGCAGCCGCCGCCAGACGCACCGCAGCAGCCGGCGCGTGCGGGTGAGAGGTGGCGCGAAGCCCCGGGGAGGGCCAACTGTGAGCTGCGGATGCGTCGCGGGGCTGCTTGCGCTGCTGCGGCCATCCCGGGAGCGCGGGCTGCAGAGCCCATGAGGGGCGTCAGGGTTGGCGAGGCGCGGCACCCGGGGCCGCGCTGCCAGCCGCGCCCCAGGTGGGAAGACGGCCCGGGGCGCCATCTTCCCAGCGGCCCCCGCCGTATGCACGCCTCGCACGAGGTTGCGGGGCGACGCTGGCGGCAACGGCCCTCCCAGGGCCACTGGGCAGCGGCCCGGCGGGCTCGGCGCGGGCCAAGGTGCAGCCAGGAATGCAGTTGCGGCCCCCTGGCGGCCTTGAGCGGGCTGAGGGCGGGGGGATTCGGCCCCCTGTCGTCGCAGCCCTCGGCCCCGCCCCAGCGGGTTGCCGGGCCGCGCTGCCGGCAACCGCCGCCGCCTCTCCCCAGCCGAGGTGGCTCCGCCGCGAGGCAACCCACCCCTTGCTCCACGCGAGCGGGCGCGACCAGCCGCGGCGCCCCGGGGGCGCTCGGCCCCGCGCCGGTTGGCTGGGTCAGTGCGCATGGCGAGCCTCGCTGGATGCCACTTGGGCCGGCACCCGCACTTGGCCGTGCATTTCGGCCGCGGTCAGGCCCGATGGCGCGGGTGGCCGTGGCGAGGCGTCCGCGTGGGCGAGGCGTCGCTGCCAGGGCCCGAAGGCTTGGCGGCTACGGTGGTGGTTGCCAATGTGACGCGCTGGAGCGCCAGTTGGCGCGGGCTTCCTGCGGCGGATCCGGCGGTGGTCTGCGCGCAGGAAGCGCGCATCCCGTCAGCGGGGGCGCAGGCCGCAGCCGCTGCCGCTCGGGCGAGGGGATTGACTTTGCACCCCGGGCAGGAGCAGGAGGGCGAGCACTTGCTGGCCGCGGCCCACGCCCCCGCCAAGTGCCAGGCACGGGCGGAGCCCATGCTGGGCCTCAGTGGGCGGCACCCCGGCCGCCTCCAGCATGTCGCGATGCATTTCGGCTTCGGGCGCGCCATGCACTCCCTGAACTGCTACGGCTACGCCGGCGGCCAGAGTGACAGGGAGAGGAATGTGGACCTTTTGATCGAGGCTGCGGGGTGGCTCCAGGGCTTGGGTCAGGCCCCGGCATTCCTCGTGGGCGACCTCAACTTCCGGATCGGCGACTCCGGCTTCGAGGGGGTCTTGGGCATGGCAGGCTGGAGGGACCTCCTGGCAGCCGCGGGACCTACGTGTTTGCCATCGTCAGGCGAGCCCTCCCGCATTGACTACGTGCTGGCCAACCCTTAGGATCTCGGCCTAGTGCAGAGGGTAGGGCTGCGATGGGACCTCGGCATCGCCACGCACGCGGCCTTGCTGGTGGAGCTGCGCGCCGAAGCCCCCGAGCGCGCCCTGCTCCGGCGGCCGGTCACTCCCCTTGATGGTGCCGCTCAGGCAGGGTGGAGTCCCGCCGCAGCGAGGAGCGCCACGGCCTCGGTGTTGGCCGGCTTCGAGGGCGCCTTCCGCGGTGCGTTGAGCACCCACGACATGGACGCCGCTTGGGCCACCCTCAGCCAGGCCATGCGGGCGTGGCTGGCTACCCGGATGGGCCTGGGGACGGTCCCCGAACGACCGCATGCGGCAGCAGCCTGGGAGGCTGAACGGCCCGCGACGACCGGCGGCGGCGGCGAAGCTGCGGACGCGGCGGCCGACGCCGCCCTCTTCCGGCTGCGGCGGCTGCGCGGGCTCCGGCATGCCCAGGGCCGCTCTCTGGCGGCAAAAGCACGAGAGGTGGCGGCAGCCACGCTCGCCGCCCTCCGTGCGGCAGATGCCGGGCAGCCAGATTGGTCTGCTGCGCTGGCGGGGTCGAGCGTGGACGAGGTGCTCCCCGACGGCGTGCTGGAGCAGGCGGAGGCCGCCTGGCGCTCGGCCCGCGCGAGCGCCCGCAGTCGCCGACATGGTGCCTGGCGCGACTGGGTCAAGGCAAGCGTGTCCAACGAACAGGGTCGTCTTTACCGCTGGATCCGTGGCGGCGGCGCCCTCGAGGCCGAGCTCGCGCCAGATCCGGCAGTGGGCCCGGCGGCCTCTGTAGAGGTAGCAGGGCGGCGGCGTTGGCTCTTAGCGCTGCAAGGGGGGCCCGCAGCCCGCCTCCGCTTCTTCGAAGGCCCGCGGCGGCAGCTCTGGCAAGGGCGCTCGCCCCCACAGCTGGGGGAAGACTGGCTGCAATAGCTGGGCGGCTTGCCCGCGTTCCCAGACCGGGAGCCGTGGACAGCGGACCTCGTGGCCGAGATCCTCCGGCGAATGCCCCGCCGGAAGAAAGCCGGGCTAGACGGGTGGTCGGTCAAAGAGCTGCGCTTGCTGCCGCAGGAGTTGCACGGCTGGATAGCCGACGTCCTGGAGGCGGTGGAGGCTGGCGGCCGGTGGCCTTCCGAGCTGGCGGAGCCCGAAGGCCTCCTGCTCCCCAGGCAGGGCGGGGGTGCTGGGCCCATGGGGCGTCGGCCCACTTGGCTCCTCCCAATGATCTACCGCGTCTGGGCCGCTGGCCGCGCGCGGCTGTTCGCCCGCTGGCGTCTTAGCTGGGCAGGAGAGGACGTTCAGCGGGGCGCCGAGGAGCTGCAGGTGTGGGAGCTCGCCGTGGAGCTGGAAGCCGCCGAGGCCCTGTCGGAGGTGCTTGCCGGCGCAGCGGTGGATTGGCGGAAGGCTTACGACAGCGTCGACCTGGCGACTCTCCCGGGCATCCTGGCCCGCGCGGGGGTGCCTGCATGGATCGCCCAGCCGGCAATGGGGGCATGCACGGCCAAGCGCCGGGTCCGCGTCGGGCGCGCCATTGGTGGAGCATGGTCGCCGGCTCGGGGCCTGCTGCCGGGCTGTGCCCTGGCGGTGTTCTTCCTCGGCGTGCTCGCGCACCCGTGGTTCCGGCGCACGGGGTCCGTGGACGACCGATTGCGGCGGCGCCTCTACGTCGACGACTTCACGCTGTGGGCCCGCGGCAAGGCCGACGAGGCGGGCGACGTCGCAGAAGCGGTCTGCAGCGGGATGCAGCTCACTGCACATGAAGCGTTCGAAGCGGCCATGGGATGGCAACTCAATCACGATAAGAGCCGCTTGTTCGCGAATTCGAGGGAGCTGCGGCGTTGGCTGTCCACCCAGGTGCCTGCGATCGCCGTCCGCTGCGGCTTCCGCGACTTGGGCGTGGTCGCCCATGTTGGGTCAGCCCGGCGTTGCGCTGTGGCCGCCGCCCGGGCGAGGGTTGCAGGGGGCCGCATCGTGCGCGTCGGGCGCCTGCCGGTGCCGTTCCACCAGCGTTGCCTGCTGGGCGCCGCAGCTGGCACCGCTGCCGGGCTGTATGGGGCGTCGTGTGGGCGCCCTTCCGCCCGGGAGCTCGCGGGTCTCCGGACGGCCGCGCGGGCGGCCGTGTGCCGGGGCGGGCTGCGTGCCGCGGCCGAGGTGGTGTTCGGCGTTCTGAGCCCGACGTGGCGCCTCGACCCCCTGGCCGCGGTCACGATCGCGCCGCTCTGGCAGCTGGCAAAGGCGCTCCGCAGAGGCAGGTTCCCGCGCGATCTGTGGCGGCAGGCAGAGGGGGCCATGGCCGCGGGCCATGGGCGCGGGTGCGGGCCAATCGCCGCGGCCAAGCGGAGCCTTGCGGCACTGGGGCTCGGGTCCGAGGTGGAGCTCTGGCGCGGCGTCCCTGGGTGCCCAGACGGGTGGCGGCCGGCCGACAAAGCCTTGCGTGACACCCAGCAGGTGTTGCTTGAGGCCTGGGCGCGGCGCGAGGCACGCGAGGTGGCCGCCCGGCGAGCCGACTTCGCCCACGTCGGGGCTGGGGTCGACCGATGGGCCACCCGGCGCCTCCTCGTCAGCGGGCGGTTGGCGCCAGACGCGGCTGGCGCACTCCGCGCGGTGCCCGCGGGCAACGTGATAACCGAGTCCGTGGCCGCCAAGTGGGGCCGGCCTGCAACCTGCCCCCACTGCGGCGCCGCGTGCGAGGACCGGGAGCACCGCTTCTGGGCCTGCCCAGCGTGGGCGGCCGCTCGGGGCACGGCTTTGCAGGGGTCCGGTTTCACGGAGGCCTCGCTCCGGGCCGCCCTGCCTCCAGGCGTGAGGCTCTCTGGGGTGCTGCCCGTGGGCGTCCGGCTCGAGGCCCTGGCAGTGGCGGCCCGCGCGCCGCCCCCGTTGCCCCCTCTGCCAGCCCCGGAGCAACCGGATCCACGCCCGCAGCGGCTCCGTGCCTGGACGGACGGCGCATGCCTGCGCCCTTGCGACCCCCTGTTGGCGCGAGCGGCGTGGGGGCTGCGGCTCGAGCGCCCTGGCGCAGGCCCCGTCGACTGCAGCGGCCCCGTCGACGGCGCGCAGACGGCGCAGCGAGCGGAAGTCGCCGCCGCCGTGCGCGCGGACATCGAGGCGGGCAGGCCCGTCGAGGTGGTGACTGACTCGCGCTACGTCCGCAATGGGGTCACGGCGTTGCGTGCTGGAGCGCGCCACCTGGAGTGGCAGCACTCCGACCTCTGGGCCGCGATCGCGCCGCATTGCCGCAGCGGCTTCCTGACGGCGCGCTGGGTCAAGGCGCACCTGGACGCCGCGGCCGCGCGCGCGCGCGGGGTGAGTGCCGAGGATGGGGGGGGCAACGAGGCGGCCGACCCCCTGGCCGGCGCCGCGGCGGCGACGCGGATGCCGCCGCCCGATCTGCGCGCAGCGCGGGACCGCCAGCTGCGAGCACTCGCTGCGACGCAGCAGCTGCTGGCGGCAGTGGAGCTCGCCGCCCTGAAAGCGAACCACGGCAGCCATGGGCCGGGCGGCCCGCGCGTGCGCCGGCGCTGGGCTGCTGCTGGGTTCCGCCCCCGCCGCCAGCCGCGGCCGCAGGGCGCGCCAGGGGCGGCGCCGGCACCCGCGCCGCCGCAAGCCGGCTCCGGGGCGCGCCGCCCGAACCGCCGAGGGGGCCGCGGAGGGGGCGTGGCGCCGCCGCCGCCTGGCGAGGCCGCGCGCGCGTTGTTCGCCGGCCGCGCATGGCAGGCGCACGCGGCCATGCAGGGTCCCGCGTGGGTGGCGTGCCTCAGGTGCGGCTACTCGGCGCCGCGGTGGCGCGCGCTCGCCGCGCGGCCGTGCCCTGGTTGGGCCCGCGAGCTGCCGCCGCGGGCGGCAGCCCTCCTGCTGGTGCCGGCGGCGCGCGCTGGCGGAGGCGAGGTGGCGTGGCGCGCAGCGCTCGCGACGCGCCTGGCCGAGCGGCCCGGGCCACCAGGGTGAGTTGTAGTTGCGGGTTTTTCTCTCTCCCTCGTCCTCCCTCCCTCCCTCCCCCCCCTCCCCTCCTCTTCCTCTGCCGCGGGGCTCTGGGCGTGTCTGTAAAACAAAAGTATGCCCTCTGTGCCGCGGCGCCGTCCACCGAGCCGTCGTCGAGTAGCGCAGTGTGGGGGGGGGGGGGGGGGGGGGGGCGTGCGCGTCTTTATCGGTTTGGGTCCCTGCGGTCTAGTGCACTGGCGATGTCGTGGATGGTCAGCGTCGCGCGCCATTCCGGCTGGTGCGGGATGGGGCGTGGCAGGATACGTGCGCTTGATCCGTTGACGGTGCGATTGTCGGCGGGCGCGGCGGTGCTGCTGTTGTCGTCCGTGCGTCGGGCCAGTGGAGGTCCCTGAGGCGCGGGCGGTTCGCGCGCCCCCTTGGGGGGCGGTGCGCCTGCTCCTTGTGGCCCTAACATCGCGTCGGCTTGTGCCCATCCGTGCGGGTGCGCGAGGTCAATCAAGCGCCCCTCTACCCGCGCGTGTAAGTAGCCCCAATCCTGGGGGGGGGAGGACGTTCAGGCCGCTCCGTTGCGAGAGGGCGTGTGCCTCTCCTCGCAGGATTACGAGCGCGTCTCCGCTCGTCGTCACGTCCCTTCCCTCCCACCATTCTACCATGATCTGGAAGCCGTTGAGTGGTGCTCCGGCGGTCCGAAGCGACAGTCGCAGTGCCTCTCTGGTGGCCACGACGGCTGACAGCCAGAGGAAGGGGGCCAGGTATCCGCTCCAAGTGTAGATCTGCAGCGTGCGATTCGCCATGGCCTGTCTAACGTGCGCGACCTCGTTTTGCATGGTCCGCGTTAGCTGACCAGCGCGGTCTGTGAGCCCGCCTGTCTCTCCTATGCGCGGCTTGTTGCTTCTCCTATGTCCCAGGTCGTGGGCTAGGTCGGTGGCGCGCCCTGCGTCTACTTCCATGGGCGTCGCGGATCCAGCGCTGTTCAGGTGTGCTGGGGCTGCATGCGCACTTTGGTCTCGGTGGGTGGGGGCGGGCGCGTGCTCGGCACGCTCGCCCGCAGCGGCGCTGGCTGCGTCCGCTGCTTCGCTATCGGCACGCGCTGACGCGGCGGTCGTTTGGCCTGTCCTGGAGCTTGTGTTGGCGGTGTCTTCGCGGAGCCGTCTGACCGCCATGCGCATCGGCGCTCTGCTCAGCGGGGACATGGGTCGCAGGTTGGCAATGTCGTGGCGACGTTCGTGTTGAGCTGCTGTTGTGAGTGCCGCCGTCCCTTCTAGTGCTACCTCTTGCACTTCGTCGGTCATGCCGCCCCCGTACTGGTTTCGCACGAGAAAGGGGGTCATCGGGAAGTTTGGTCTGGTGTCTGCTGAGGCCCGTCACGCGGGCAATCCAGTCCACGCCCCTATCGGAGCGCCCGACATGCTCGAGTCTGTTCATGCCTCCTGGTTCTTTGAGGTCGTCGGCTTGCGCTTGGCAGTCGTCAGTGCCAGGGGCGGATGGGATGCTCTCCTGCGCGGTGATAATGGCTCGTGGTAACCACTCTGCTACCTCGCGGTTCCTCGGGGCCTGGGCTCGGATGACGTATGCTAAATCCGTAGCGTACCAGAGGTTCGATCCGCATAGCGCGGAAAGCGCCGCCGCGGCCCCGTGTTGATGATCGCTCGCAGCTGGGTTTGCCCATGCAGAGTCTTCCGAGTCGACCATCCATTTACAGGTTAGGAGCAAGTCACCCACAAGCCAGAAAGGGGGTGTAGCTGACCAGCTGTCCCTCCCCAAGTGAGCATAGCGGCGCGTATGCTTGTGCTGCGTGCGCCAGGGCTGAGAGGGCAGCGTCGCCCAGACAGTCGAAGGGGAGCCTTTGAATCCAGTCGCCTGGGACGACCTGGACGGGGATGGTTTGGTCGTAGTCGGCTCCTTGCATGGTCGCCCGACTGAACCGAGGGCAGACGGGGCACATCCCTGCCAGGGGGCCTCCTCGGAACTTCCAGGAGCCGCGGGTACCGCATTGAGCTTGTATGTGCGGGTTAAAACCGTGGGGTGGCACGAGGGGGGGGTCCCTTCTTGGCCATGTCGCCGTGGATGGCCTTGTCGTGGAGAGTCGTATGTCTCCATCTCCGTGGGTGTCGGGTAGCAAGAGGGGGGCGCCCCCCGAGCCCCGCAGGTGCTGTCCTAGTGAAGCCCGCGGGTGACGCGCCGATGGCATCCACAGCGCGATCCGGGAAGGCTCCCGTCGCTGTGAGTCGTGCCCATGTTTACATGTCGCGCGTGGACGGGAAGGACATCTTGCCGCGCCTGCATTCCCATATGAGCGCCCTTCTGACCAGTGTGCGGTCGGGGGGCCCTGCTTCCAGCCCGGCGAGGGGGAACAGGTCGAGTCCTTGCCCTGCGCGCTGCGGCTGCAGCCCCATGTTGAATTGCATTCCTGCTTCTTCCATGGTCTTTGAATGGGTGTTGGCGATGCTTTGCTCCGCCCGCGTGGCGGGGGGTCGGCCAAATGGTTCAGGGCGCGCAATTTAGACACTCTGGTGCAGGTGCGCAAATCGTATCGCGAGGAGCTCATACGCGTATGGCTCTATCCCGCCTCGCCGGATTACGCGGTCGTGGCCGCTCAGGGACCCGAGAAGCCTGGTGGCGTCGGCTGCGCCCAGTGCGCTCGTGGGCGCACCTACCTCTGTTCTGGCGGGGATGCCGCCTGTCTGGTTGGCCTCGCGTTGTGGTGGGTCTCGACGGCATCCTTCCGCAAACCAGTTCATCATGTTAGTGAGGGCTGCGCTCTGTTGAGGGGTTCTGGGGGCCCATAGCAGGTCAGCCTCGTCCTCCAAGGGGCCCCACTGATCGAAGTCCTTCGATCGTCCCTGGTCACAGTGGGTGCAGCGCTCTTCGGTGACGGGCGTGAGTGCAGGGCACCTCGGGCACGGCCAGTGCACGTTGTTCCCCGCATTCTCCAGTGAGTGCCGGGGTCGGGGCGCGTCCCTGGGCAAGGTCTGCCTGGGATTTCGGGCAGATCCGTAAACCGTCGAGGGTTTTAACAGGCATGCTGCGTCGCAGGATGCTGGGACCTGCATTTGTTGCAGGTCCACGTGACGACCTGCGCAACCAGCTGCCTCTGGCGGGGCACCCGCATCGCTCGTCGACTCGTACTGTACCCGACGCGCTGGGGCGTCGGTGGGGCCACGCCCCGCGTCCATGGGGTGTGTTGCATCGGCGGTGCGCGTTGCCGTGGGCGTGGTAGTGCCCATGGCTACCCTTGGTACGTCTTCCCGAAATGCAGGTGTCGAGTCCTGCCTTTCGGCGGTTGGGCCCTTCGTTGGCGCAGCGAGCTCGGCTTGGAAGTCGAGACCGTTCGCTTCGCGATCCGCCCCTCCTACGGGAACGTGGGCGCCGTCTACGGGGGGGGGGCACGTGGTTGGCGTTAGGGGGGTTAGCAGGTCCAGAGGTGGCGCCTAGTTGGGCGGGGAGAGTAGGCCGATCTCTGCCGATCTGAAGATCTGCCCCTCCGTCGCCTGATCGGTCCACGTCGTTCGTAGGTCGTCCTGGGAAGTCGTGGCCGCTGCTCCGTGTTGTCTGCGGACTGCTGCGGCCTCGTGGCCTACAGGGCGGCACGTCCCACCCGCTATGGTGTCCAGGTCTCGTCCCGTGACAGCCTCTGAGTAGTTGGGGACCTCCGTGGTACTCATCCCGACAACTCCGGGGGGGGCCGCGTCGTTGACGTTCCTGCGCGATGGGTACAGGGTTACATGTTGGTCGGAATGTGCTTCCACCTGGGGGGGGAGGGAGAGGTGGGCTAGGGGCAGGCAGCGCCTTCCGCGGGTTCAGGGCGACACGAAGTCGCATTGCCGGAATGATCAGGAAAAGGAGCGGGAGAGGTCTGTTTGTCTGGTAGGGGTACAGGGTGACTCAAGGTCGCAGAAGCGTGAGCGATAGAAGGAAAGAGAGGAGCCAAAGCGTCAGAATGTCGAGGGTCCGTCGATAGCGGGTCACTCGTGGGTTCAGGGCGACACAGAGTCGCATTTCCATATTGAAAGTGGGTAGGGGGGAAAGGTTGGGAGCAGAGGGCGGGACGTTCGGCAAGAGAGCTCTCGTCCTCGTGGGCGGGTCTGTCGCCGTATTCTCCCTCTCCCCTGGGCTGCCTGGTCCTGGCGGTGGAGGGGGGGGGTCGGAGTTCAGGGTGCCAGTCGTTGAGGTATGACCAGTCAGAAGTGGACGTACAGTGCCTGCGGCAGCCCCGTTGCTAGCTTGCACGCTCTGTAGTTCACTCGACTTTCCAGCGGTGGTGGGCGCAGGGCCACCAGCCTCCAAAAATCAGGACTTCCTCCCTCTCCTCCTGCCCCATCTCGTTCCTTGGCGCAGCCGCGTCCTCGGGTTCAGGCACTTGTTGCCCCGCCAGCTCCCAGTCGCTGACCTCATGGGAAGCCGGGGGGGGGTGCGACAGAGGGCCTGATCAACGAGGTGTTGTCAGCCATTCGGAGGCGATCGGTCGCGTCGAAGGGCAGCCGAGGGCGGCGCGAGGCGAGGGGCGCCGCCGGGGCGCGCGCGGGGGGGCCGGCGCGCGGCTCGGGCGGTGCGTCGGACGCCTCTTCGAGATGGGGGGTTCCCCCATCACGGCTTGAGCCAGAGGGGGGGGGTACGGTAAACATACTAATTATAACCTCAGTGCGACCCTACCTATAAGTTGGAGCCCTTAGGAAAGCAGCATCAGTGGCTATGCTATGCTATGTTTTGCTATGCTATGATATGCCATGCTATGCTGCGCTATGCTATGCTATGCTATGCTATGCTATTATATTTTGCGCAATGCTATGATATGCTATGTTATGATAATACTATGCTATGCTAAGCTATGCTATGTCTTGCTGCGCTGTGCTGTAGTAATCCATGTTATGTTATGCTATGCTATGCTAAGCTGCGCTATGCTATGCTATGCTATGCTATGCTATGCGATGCTATGCTATGCTATGCTATGCTGCGCTATGCTATGCTATGCTATGCTATGTTTGGACATGTTATGCTATGCTATGCTATGCTAATGCAGCGCTGCGCTATGCTAGCCTCCGGACTTGAGCCGAAATGGTTACGGAAGGCACTGCTTGCGGGGGCTCCGGTCCGGCCATCGAGGCTAGCTCGGCATCTGTCGCACATTGTTTTACCTTTGCCTTTCCTTTCCTTTGCTTTGCTTTTGATTTTGCTTTGCTTTGCTTTGCGTTGCTTGTGCTTTGCTTTGCTGTCGCTGCTGTTGCTTTGCCTTTGCTTGGCTGCTGTGCTATGCTATGCTCTGCTATGCTATGCTATGCGATGCTGCGCGGTGTTATGCTGTGCTGTACTGTGCTGCGCTATGCTATGCTATGCTATGCTATGCTGCGCTATGCTGTGCTATGCTGGGCTATGCTATGATATGCTGTGCTGCGCTATGCTGTGGTACGCTCTGCTATGCTCTGCTGTTCTCTGCGATGCTAAAGCTCGGCGAAGCTAATATGAAGGTAAGCTAAGCTAAGATAAGCCTGAGCTAAGATGAAGCTAAGCTAAGCTAAGCTGAAACAAACTAAACTAAGATGAGATAAGCAACGCTAAGGTAAGGGGACGCAGCTGGGGGAGCCGCAGGACGGATGCCGGGGAAACCGCCCGGGGCGGGCAACACTGCCCGGCCCTTCTAGGCAAAGAGGGTAAGAACCCTTCTAGGCAGAGCCTAGGTAGGGAACAAGCGTTGTAAGAAAACATTGTAATCATAAGAACAATACTGCTCTTAAGAATGAGAGGAAGAAGAGGAGGAAGAGGACGAGGAGGAGGAGGCGGATGGAGGAAGGGGCTGGAGGAGGATTGCGGGCGCGGAGGACGCGGAGGAGGAGGAGGACGGAGGAGGAGGAAGAGGAGGGAGAGGAGGAGGAGCAGGAGGAGGAGGAGGAGATGGAGGAGGAGGGGGTGTCAAAACGCCGCTTCAGCCCTCTGACCCGGCGAACGTCTGCGCGCCCAGTGGCCCCGGCCGGCCGTGCTCGGCGCCGCGCGCGCGTTCCACCGCGATGCGCCGCGCGCCTCGCCGTCGCCGCTCTATCGAAGCGTCGAAGACGTTCGGTTCGAGGTCTCGTTCTCCGTCCTCCTCCATCACTTCCTCCTCTTCCTCCATCCTCCTCCTCTTCCTCCTCCTCCTCCACCTCCATCTTCCCTCCTCCTCTTGCTCCTCCTCCTCCTCCGCCTCCACCTCCCGTCCTCCTCCACCGTCCTCCTCCTCCTCCTCCTCCTCCATCATCTCCCCATCCTCATTCTTGTTGTTCTCCCTTCCTCGACCTCCTCCGTCGTTGTCGTCATCGTCGTCGTCGTCTTAGACGTCGTCGCGTCGTCTTCGTCGTTGATCGTCGTCGTCGTGGTGTTGTTTATCGTCGTCTTTCGTCGTCGTCGGCGTTGTCGTTGTCGTCGTCGTCGTTGTCGTTGGTCGTCGTCGTCGTCGTGTTTGTCGTCGCCGTTGGTCGTCGTCGTCGTTGTCGTTGTCAGTGTCGTTGTCGTTGTCGGTCGTCGTCGGGCGTCGTCGGTCGTCGTCTTGGTCGTTGCCGTCGGTCGTCGTCGGTCGTCGTCGTCGTCGTCGTTGTCGTGCTGGTCGTCGTCGTCGTCGTCGTCGTCGTGTTGGTCGTCGTCGTCGGTCGTCGTCGTCGTTTTGGTCGTCGTCGTCGTGTTGGTCGTCGTCGTCATTCTCGTTCTCGTTGTCGTTGTTGTTGTTGTTGTTGTTGTGGTGGTGGTGGTGGTGGTGGTGGTGGTGGTGGTTGTTGTTGTTGTTGTTGTTGTGGTTGTTGTTGTTGTTGAACATTATTACTTCTAAAGAATAATTATTGTTGGGACCCCTGGTTCACGGCCCCCTCGCCGCGCCTAGGCCGCAGCCATGCTTTCATCATTTTCGTGAGGAAGTCTCCGGCAAAACGGGTTGGTCCGGATCCGGTTGTTTTGTTACGGGCGGTTTTCCCTTGCAAAAAATAAGGCAAAGTGGACATTTCTTGTTCTAACATAACCAAACTTCAAGAATCCCTTGCAAAAAATAAGGTAAAGTGGACATTCGCGCGCGCAAGACGAAATCCTTCCAAAACCTTAGTGTTCGTAGCGATTTTAACATAAAAACATCAAAAAACCAATGGTTTTTCAAAAAAAAAAAAAAGTGAAAATTTCATCCCGCGCGCTCTTGCGGATTTGTAGGAAACCCAACACTTTTTTAAACATTTCTGTCAAACGGGCTTTTGCGAGCAACTTTTTTTCGAACTTCTCCAACAACGGTTGCGCACCTGCCAGGGCCATCATCCCTGTCAAATAATACCATAATAGAAACGGAAAAACGTCGTATCAGACGCTAGCGTCTCACCAGCCAAAGCAGTCCATATCATTGTAGGACCTACAGACAGTACCGGCGTCGTACTGGTTTACCGTGGTTTCCTATTCTAGCGTCAGGAACACGTTACCACCAAAAACCAGTACAGGTGTCCAGTGTTGGAACAGGGGGAAAAGTCGTATACTAAGCTAGCGTCCAGAAAATGTTACCACAACAAGTCACTGTACCCATGCGCCAGTGTAGTAGCCACGGTCGTCCGCAGGCCACGAAGTGAAGTGTCCGAACGTCATAGGGCGGGAAGCTGGGTGTGGGTGGTGGCGAAGAGTCGTTTGGAAATGTGGTAGAGCTTGAACCGGCCCCCCCACAAAGTGGGGGTATTGGCGGGCGTCGTATGAAAACCCTGGCACTGGTGAGAACGGAGTGTCCCCACGTGCTAGTAATTGTTGTTGTTGTTGTGGTTGTTGTTGGTGGTTGTTTGTTTATTAGTTTGTTAGTTAGTTTGTTTGTTTGTTGTTGTCGTCGTCGTCGCCTTGAAGGCCTTCTTCCCCTCGAGGTCTTCCGTCCTCGTCCTCGTCCTTCTCGTCGTCGTCCTCGTCCTCGTCATCGTCCGCTTCCTCGTTGTGCTCGTCCTCGTCGTCATTCTAGAGGAATCGCCTGGGAAACCATTGAAATCCCGTCGACGTCGCCGTCGCCTCCGCTGCCGTTGCCGCCGCCGCCGCCACTGCCGCCTTCATCGTCGTCGTCGTCGTCGTCGTCGACGGGGTAGGTGTCATCCGCGTTTTTTTGACGCGATAGGTTTCCACTCCTGGGAGGCTGGGAGGTTGTGTTCAGGATCAGCCCTGGTGCACTCTTGGCCGACATCCGGTAATCTGGATTCATGCCGCTCAAGGCAGGCTCGTGTCGTGTCGACGCGGCGGCGTCCAAAGCGCGGCCGTTCGCTGCTGAATGAACGCCGCCAGTGGCCTGGAATCGGCCGACATCCAGCGATCCGCGCCGCAGGAAAGCCGCGACCTTTCAAGGTTCGATGATCCATGCGGATCCATGCACAACCAAGGCGCAAGTTGTCACATTACGAACCTGGAGGAGTCTAACTCAGCCTACGGAATGAAGCTGCACGCTGTGCCCCAAAATTGATTTCTTCGCGGAATCTACGAAAACACGTATAATTGCTTGTATATTCGACGAACAAATCAAGTCTGGGGTAAATGAATTCCGTAGTCGATCCCCTACTCGAAGCACGCCCCCGGCGAGGCGCAGCTGCAGAACAATCACATCCCGAGGCACAAAAGAGCGGGCGGAGAGTGCCGAAGCGAGGGGCAGTGAAGGGAGCGGAAGGGGGGGGGGGAGACCGTCTTCCGCTTTCCCTCCCTGGCCCCTCTGTCTCCAGCTCCTCGGGCCTCGGTTTTCCTCGCCTCCCCCCCCCCTCCCGCGTTACGGGCTTAACGACTTCTGTCGTCCCTCGTCTCGCGCTGGAGCGACCGCGATCTGCTCCAAACTTCCCTCGAGATCTCTGGACTTACCTAGATCTGCCACGATATACCTGCATGTGCCCCCCCCTCCCCCCTTCCCCTCCCCCCTCCCCCCCCTTCCCCTTCCCCGGCGCCTCCTCCTCCAGCTCCGCGAGGGAGCCCAGACCCGAGTCCAGACCGCGAGGGCCGCGAGGCGTTAGCCGCCCTCTGACCCCCTCCTCCCGCCGTGCGCCGCCGAGGCCCTCCGCAACGCGCCGCGCCACGCCGCCTCCGCGCCCAGCCTGCAGCCGCAGGCAGGGGACGCCCGTCTTGAGCGGGAGGAGCCCCGGGCCCGCGCGGCCCTCGCCGCGCAGGCCAGAACCGACCGAGGGGAAGTCTCGAGGAAGAACAAATCTGGACCTTCCAGATGGGGTCCGAGCAGATGGGGTCGGAGGATCGCGCCACGTCGCCGATGCCTCGGCCAGGCGGCTCGATGTGGGGCCCGATCTTTCCCACGCCGCAGTCGCCGATGCAACGCCAACGTCGGCGATGCATTGGCGATGCGGCGCAATCCTCCGACCCCGTCTACTCGGACCACAAATTGGAGGCCGCCAACAACAAAAACACACGCATAAACTGTCGGAGGGGAAGCAGATACCGCCGAGAGCCCAACGATCTGCACACGGGGCGCACTCTCGACCTCGCTGGGCCCGCCCGCCCCTTGTCGCGGGACAGAAGGACCGACGGGAAGTCTCGACGAAAAACAAACAGCACACGTAGAATTTTTTCGGAGGGGCTACAGTCAGCCCGCATAGCAAGGATGAGCAACTTGCGAAGCCTACCCTCTGCATTCTTGCCCCTGCGGCCCATCCTTGGCCACTATCGCTGGCCAGCCCCGCTCGAAAACGCCGACATGGCTTTCCCAGGCCCTTGCATCCTTATCGCGTTGCTTCCTGGGTTGACTGTATCCCGACGGAGTAGGACGCCTTCGGGAACCCCACGATCTTTACACAGGGCGCACCCTCGACCGTCTCGCTGGGTCCGCTCCCGCAGGCCTACGTGCAGCGCACCGTGACGTACCGCCTGGCCAGCCTACAAGTGCTTTCAACGCCAAGCCATGCCAGCACATCCAGCATGCCAGCACTAGTTCCAGTCAACCTATCAAGACCGGCCAGCACAGCTTGGCCAGCCTACCAGTCTTTCAGTGCCTGCAGACAAGACAGCACATCCAGCATGCCAGCAGTATCCCCTCTGTCTATCATACGGTGAAGGTGCATCCCTCCAGAGGAACCGCAGAGCGGGCCCACTGCTGGCTAGCGGGAGGCCTAAGAAGGCCAGGGGGACATTTCAAAGGCGGCTCTCTCCAAGCCGACCAATATCGACCTGGCCAGCCGTTCGCTACAGCTTACTACACACGTGTGCTATTTTTTATTTCGCTTCATCATCGATCTGGCCGCCATCTTCCAGGCCCCCTTGGACATCAGGGTGCGGCCCCGCAATTTGCCGTGTTGCAGAGTTACTCGCGCTGCGTTTCTCCTCAGCTTGTGTTCACACATGCACCTCTTTCACTTTAGCGCTACTCGCTTGCACCTACACAGATTGGGAGGTATGTGGATGCGTATCTCGGGGGAGGAGTACCAAGGTTACACCAGGTTTTGCAGCGTACACTGAGAGTCGTCTGAATATTTTACCTTTTACCGCGTTTCACTTCTTGCTTTCCCTTTTTTCCCAGCCCTCCTGTGGTGTGGGGTCCTCGTTTTGAAGAGACAACGCGCCGCGTCTCTCCATCCTCTTTTCTTCCTCCCCCTCCTTCCTCCTGCCATCATTATCATCACCATCATCATCATCACCATCATCATCATCATCATCATCAGCATCATCATCATCATCATCATCATCGTCATCACCATCGCCATCACCATCATCATCGTCGTCATCATCATCATCATCAATGTCTCCATCATCGTCATTAACATCACCACTACCATCATCATCATCATCATCATCATCATCATCATCATCATCATCATCATCGTCATCATCACCATACACGTCATCGTATTCGTCACACCCTGCACACGTTTCGTGGCCCCACGGAGAGCTCCACAAAGGTCCCAGTGGCGCAGTCCGCATGGCAGCCTGGCAGCTCCGCCCAGTTTGGCACACCGTCACGCGTTTCGTGGCCCCACAGGGCACTTCACATAAGGTCCCAGTGGCGCAGTCCGCATGGCGGCGCCGCCCCACTTTGGCACACCCCTCGCGCGCTTCGTGGCCCCACAGGGAACTTCACATAAGGTCCCAGTCGCGCAGTCCGCATGGCGCCGCCGCCCTATCTTGGCACACCCGTCACAAGTTTCGTGGCCCCAGAGGGAGCTCCACCTAAGGTCCCAGTGGTGCAGTCCGCATGGCGCCGCCGCCCCATCTTGGAACACCACTCACGCGTATCGTGGCCCCAGAGGGAGCTCCACCTAAGGTCCCAGTGGCGCAGTCCGCATGGCGCCGCCGCCCCATCTTGGCACACCGCTCACACGTTTCGTGCCCCCAGAGGGAGGTCCACCGCAGGCCCCAGTGGCGCAGTCCGCATGACGGCGCCGCCCCATTTGGGCACACCCTTCACACGTTTCGTGGCCACATAGGGGGCTAGCTCCACATAAGGCCCAAGTGGCGCAGTCCGCATGGCGGCGCCGCTGCACTTGAGCACACCCTTCACACGTTTCGTGGCCCCATAGGGAGCTCCACCTAAGGTCACAGTTGTGCAGTCCGCATGGCGCGGCCGCCCCATTTTGGAACACCGCTCACACGTTTCGTGGCTCCAGAGGGAGCTCCTCCTAAGGTCCCAGTGGCGCAGTCCGCATGGCGGCCCCATATAGGCACACCCCTCACGCGTTTCGTGGCCCCAGAGGGAGCTCCACGCAAGGCCCAAGTGGCGCAGTCCGCATGGCGGCGCCGCCCCATTTTGGCACACCCATCACACGCTTCGTGGCCCCATGGGGAGCCCCACCTAAGGTCCCAGTGGCCCAGTCAGCATGGCGGCGCCGCCCCATCTTGGAGCATCCCTCACACGTGTCGTGGCCCCATACAGGGGCTCTACACCAGGCCCCAGTAGCAGCATCAGCATGGCGGCCCCGCCCCATTTCGGCACACTCTTTCGCGTTTCGTGGCCCATAAAGAGTTCCACCGACGGCGATATTACCAACGACTGTATTCACGACTGCATATGGTTGGTTCTTGCGCCAGGTTTTGTTTGTTTCGCCACAGCTTGTCTGGATACGCTATGGGGAATTCTGGAGTTTATCCTGAGGTATGTTGGGGGGGGGGGGGTGACACCAATGTGCCACCAGGCTTAGCTGATGTCTGCGGCCTGGTGGGCGCATGCTCCAGGGTCTCTGGACCCTGCACAATGTTCGCGCCTCCGTGCCCTTCCTTTTCTTGCTGCGCCCGCCCGCCAGCTGATTTGTTTGTGCTTTACCTAAGTCAGCATTCTACATTGATTTGTTGTACTAGAGCGCGCCAGGCTTGCGCTTCACGTTTGAGCGACGTCATAATTGAGGAGGAGGCAGAGGAGGAGGAAGAGGAGGAGGAGGACGAGGAGGTGGACGGGAGGAGGAGGAGGAGGAGGAGGAGGAGGAGGAAACTGTGGAGGAGGAGGAGGCAGAGGAGGAGGAGGAGGAGGAGGTGGAGGAGGAGGATGAGGATCCATAAGACACAACAGCCCGATATTATTATCACAAGTCGTAGCACCATATCACATATCAGTAAACTAACCGTTGCGATGGTACGAATAGGACTCATAATCACATTGGCAGTACTACTGGCAATGACGCGGTTAACAATATGAGTAATGATACTATTAAGGTGGCCCCAACATTGGAGTACTACTCATACGCTCAGGAAGGCTCCGACTAATACCATGAACCAGACAACTACGAATACGGTATATTTTCCATACTGCTAACACTACTACGAACACGTATCATTTGCATACTAATAAGTGTACAATAATGCAAATACTGGTATTACGAGTGCCAGTGGGAGTGATAATACGAAACATAAGGAAACCACGACTACTAACAACACTAGTACTACTATTCAGACTAAAACCCATACTAGGGATGGTAACAATAAAACCCATCATCTGATGAGGAAGGAGAGGAGGAGGGAGGAGGGAGGAAAAGGGGGACGACTGTCACGACCGCGACGGACGATGACACATGACGGCGATGACGACTACGACGGCGACGTTTGCCGCGACCGACGACGACGTCCGCCACGGTCACGACGGCCATGACGACGGCGGCCGCATTGGCGGCTCAGGAGGTTGAGTTCGTGGCCGACGCGTTGCGGAACGTGCCGAATTTGCGGGCCCTGGTGTCCACCGACGAGGACTGGGCGAGCAGGCGCGGCTGGCAGATCGGAGTTCGTCCTCCTTCTCCATCACGTCCACTTTGTCCTCTTCCTCCTCACCCCCAGCATACCTTAGGGCAAACTCCAGAATTCCCCGTAGCTTATCCAGGCAAGCTTCCACCTCCTCGTCCTCCTCCTTTCTCCACCTCTTCGTTCTCTTCCTCCTCCTGCAAGCTGCCAGCTCGGCCCAGGCCCCCACTGGCCCCGCGAGCCCGCGCCGGGCGCTCCCCGCGCTGCCCTCCCCTCCCCCTCGTCCTGGCCGCGGCCCGCCCCGTGCCCTCGCCGCGGGCGACGGAATCCGTGCCAGAACTCGGTCGGCCGCGGAGCGCCGCGCGCAATCTTACGCGCGGGGGCAGGGCCGTGTTCAAGACCTTGACAAGGAGATCGAGCAGCAGCGAGGCCAGCAGCTCCGACCGTGCTCGGCCGCCGCGCGGAGCATGGCGCTTGCTGGTTCGCCTCGCGGCGCGCCTGCTGCTGTGGCCGGCGATGCAGCTGTGGAAACTGGTCAGGAGGCAGGTCGAGAAGCCGAGTATGGAGGAGCATAATATCTCGTGGGCGAAAACCATGTATGTATCCGCGGCCTCGTGGGCCAGGGCCCTCGGCCGCGACCCCGCGGATACGGGGCGTTTTTTTGTTCGCGGATGCCTCGCACGGAACGTTTTCGTGCGACCGCCTATCAGCGGGATCGCGTTCCAGAATCCAGACCGCAAGGGCGCGGATATGGATACGTTCCCCGCTCGCGAGCGACTCGACACCGTGGCGGCGGCTGTGTCATTTCAGAGCATCGAGGCCCCTGCAAGGAGGACCTCGGCGGAGCAGTTCGCCGCTGTGGAGCGATGCGCCTCGGGAGATGCAGCACGGGTGCCCTGGGCGGAGCGCGCGCCTCTCAGCAACGAGGCCGTCGACCCGTTCAGCCCGTTCAAGAGCAATGTGCTGGCCGATGCGCCATGAGCGCAGGGTGCGGAGCCTTGGGAGACCCACGGAGGGGCTGCAGCCAGTGGCGCGCGATGGAACTCGAGTGCAGATCGAGCACGGTTGCTTCGGGATGCTGGCGTCCTTCGAGGTCGTGCTGCTGGGGCGCCGCGAGACGTTGCGTCGACAGGCCAGCTGATCGACTGGGCGGCCATGACCAGCAACGCGGCACAGCCGGGGCGGCCTCGCCTCCCACAGCCGAGTGGCCACATTCTTGAGCCGCCCCGTAGCGTTTGCGCTCGGCTCGGAAAAGTGGCGGGGGGCTGGGGGCCCACCTGCCTCGGGGCTCGTGGGGCGTCTCTGGGTGCTGCCTGCGGGCCTCCTGGGTTTCCGTCTCCGCGGGGGTGTGGCAAGGCCTGGCAGCGACCCCCCTCCCCCCCCGCCACCTCCCCCTCTTCTCCTCTCTCCCTCCGGTCCCCTCTCCCTCCCCTCTTCTTCGGGCCGCTGTTGGTGTTTGCTCCTGTCTGGGCCTCCTCGTGGGTTCCTCGTCGCGCTGCGGGGGGGCTGGTGTGCGAAGCGTTCTCGGCTCTCGGTAGGACTGCTTTCGAAGTGGGACGCTTCGTGCTCGAATCATATTTTGTGAATGGCCTATTGAGTGGCCGCACTCCTGTCAGCGGGCGGGTTGGTAGTGGCCACCCCGATTTCAGAAGTGTGTGCGCAGTTTTTTCACGAGGGCAAAGCGGCCCAAGTGTCAGCCCAAGCCAAGCCGACCCGAATGTTGAGGCCAGTTGTTCGGGTCGTGTTTCTCTGCTTCGCGATTGTGCTACTCCAGTCCATTCCTCCTCTTCCAGCCTGCTCTTCTTCTTTTTTCTGATTATTATTTTTCTTCTCCTTCTCCTCCTCCTCCTCCTCTTCTTTTTCCTCCTCCATCCTCGAGCACGCGAGTCCCGAGTCCCATCCGTAACACCTGGCCGTGCGACGGGCCTCATGCCGCGTCCAGTGTCTTCAGTTGGTGTTGGGGGAGTTCGACTCCTGGAGCGGCTGTGTCTTTGCAGCAGCTGCCGAATTGCGAGACTGGGCGAATTCGTTGAGTACGGCCTTCAATCTTCTGAATTAAGCACGGATTTTTTCAATTACTGTGCTCGAGGGATGCAGTGCGGGGTGGTCGTCGCGCTTTCGAGACGGAACCACCCGTGGCCAGTGGTTTTCATTCTATTCACCTGGCTGCTCGAGATGACAGGTATTCTAGTACATGTCAGCATGTCAGTCTTTTGCTCATGGATGGGAGTGTTTCAGCTGTGCTGCGCCAAGGAGATTGATCCCGCGTGCGGGAAATGCAGAGGAGCACGCGGTGCGTCCAGTAAGGACAAGGTCGTTCTCCACATGTGGTCACAATGCTGTTTCTAAATGGTGGGGCCGCGCTTTTGTTTCGTACTGTTCGGTGCTTGGCTGCGGCTCCTACGAGTGCGATGTGCTGCTTGCAATATTCTCGGTGCTGGGGTTATGATGTTTCTGCGTCGTGCTATGCTGGGAGGTTGCGTCAGTCAAGCGTCGTATTGTGTGGAGTTCGTGTTTGGGTGCGTGCGCGTGCTCTTGTCCTTCGCCTCGTTGTTCGTCGAGCTCACGGCACGTGTGTGGCAGCCTCGTCAGACTTTTTCTGGCCCCCGAATTCCCGAATTCTTCTCCCCCTGCCCAGCTCCTTGTCGTCGTCCTCATTCACCCTCGGAAGCGTCGGAATGAAGGTCACCTCCATGCTTTCGCAGGGAGCCTTGAAAACAAGTCCTCCTCATGTTCCTTCCTCCCCTCCCTTCTCCCTGCTGTTTCTTCTCCTCGTCCTCCTCCCTTCCTCTCCCTGCTCCTCTTCCTCCTCCTCCTCCTCCTCCTCCTCCACGTCCTCGTACTCATCCTCTCTCGCCCCCCTGCCTCTGTGCTGCTCCTCCTCTTTTGACGTCGCGCCATCTTGAATCCACGGATTGTAGTTCTTGTACCGTGGACAAAACAAGCGCTGTGACGAGCCGACGCAGAATAGGTGGCAACGGATTGGCGAGGCCAGCACGGAATATTGAAAGGCAGGACAAGTGCGACAGGCTGGGCAAGATGCCCGAGAGCGTGTCCTCTTCCTTCTCGTCATCCGCCGTTTCCTCCCCGCTGTCGTAGTCCCCCCCCTCCTCCCTTCGTCTCCCTCTCCTCGTCCTCCTTCTCCTCCTCCTCCGTCTCCGCCTCGTCCTCCTCCTCTTCCTCCTCTTCCTCCTCCTCCGCCTTCTCCTCCTGCCAAACCTCCCTCCTTCTCCTCCTCCTCCTCCTCCTCCTCCTCCTCCTCCTCCTCCTCCTCTCTCCCCCCCCTCCTCTGTACTCCTCCTCCTCCTCCTCCTCCTCCTCCTCCTCCTCCTCCTTCTCGTCATCCGCCGTGTCCTCCCCGCTGTCGTCGTCTCGCCCCCCTCTGCCGCGGCGGCCATCCTACGCTGTTCGAGGCTTGGCCGAGAGCGGGCGCGGCCCGCAACCTCGGAGGGCGCCGGCCACGGCGGAGGAGCGCGCCGCGCCGACGCCACGGCGGCCCCCCACCGCGGGCGTTCCAGGTCGGATGCCGCCAGCGGCCCGGCATCAGCCGGTGGGGCACGATCGGCGCCATCGAGAGGCCGCGATCGTTCAAGGTTGGATCGATCGGCGCGGCGGTGTGGCCGCGACCGCGGCACAGAGAAGGGGCCTGGAGGGAAACAGGCCCAGACCGCGGACGCCCTGGCGGCTCGCTCTACTTTGCGCTCGGCGTGGCCACGACCGTGGCGTCAGCAGAAGGCCCTGGAGGAAGCAGGCCCTCCAGGGCGTCCGCGCTTCGGTCGGCTCGCTCTCTGGCGTGCGGTGGTTGCGGTGCGGTGTGCCGCGGCTGCGCCGCCGCGCCCTCTTGCGGGCTTCGGGGCCGGCGTGTGCGGCCGGCTTCGGCTTCGGCTCCGTTGTCGGCTCGGTCGGCTCTCGGTTTTGCTGCCGCCGTGGACGGCCGTGGCCCTGGGGTCTAAGCAGCACCATCAAACTCGGCGGTCCGCGTGGCTTCCTGGAGTCGGCGCCGGGCCCTTCTCAGCGGTGCCGCCGGCGCCGCCCCTGCCGCGCTCAGAGCGCCCGGGCAGATTGGTCCACCGTCGACCCAAGAACTCGGCTCGGACCTCCGAGAGTTTATGCTTTCGCCGCTTGTCCATATGTTTCTCTAGTTGTATTTCCGTTGTTGTTTTAATTGCTATCATTGCTCCTGCCATTCGTGAGGTTTTTTGCTCGTTTACAGTCTTAGTATTTGGTCTCATGTGTGCAGCTGTTCTTTTGCTCTTGGGCCCTTCTGGGCCAGGCTCCAGGGCCGTCAAAGAGATGGGAAGCTCGTTCTGGTCCGACGAAGGCATCTATACACCACCACCGTGCCAGGCCATGGCCATTCTGGGCCCCAGGATGGTGTATAGACCCTCTTGGCCTCGGCCAGGAGGGCGTATACACTATCCTGGGGCCCAGGATGGCCCTGCCTTGGCACGGTGGTGGTGTATAGATGCCTTCTGCGAATCCGACCAGGACCCGCGTCCACCAGGACCCGCTACCTTCCTGCCTGCAGATCGGAGGGCGTCAACCACACATCTGTTCGACTGTAGAGATAGGTTGGCAGTTTTAGTCGTCACGAACTCCCAGAGAGGTCCAGGGGCCGATGTTTGAGAAGGAAGAGGGCGCCAGCGGTGTGATTACACAGATACTGGCCAGGCCGATCCTGGGCTCAGGATCGGTGTGTGCGTGTGTGTGTGCGTGTGTGTGAGCCCCCCTGGGCCTCCTGGGGCTCTCTGGGGCCGCCGTGGGGCGCTGCCAGTCCGTCCCGTGGCGCTCCGGAGCCGCCCAGAGCCCTCGGGTGCCGTCTTGGGGGCGTCTGCGGCCCGCACGGAGGCTCCGCAGCAGTGGTCCTGGGGCGTTCCAAGGAGGGCCTTTTGCCTTCGAGGATCGAAGGCGTTATCATCTCTTCCTCGGCGGAAGGGCGGCGGAAGGGCGGCGGAAGGTCGGCATAGGTAAAACGAGGCCGCCTCCGCCAGCGGAAGGCGGCAGAAGGTGGCGGAAGTAAAACATGCGCCCGCAAGAGATGACAACATTTTTGGGTTCAGCAGGGTTTCCGGAATCCATCATTTGGGCCATCTAGGGGCTCTCGTTGCCATTCTTGAGCTCTTCCTTCATGGACTCTCCTGGGTCGTGGTGTGCCCCTCTTGAGCCGTCTTGGGCCCTGCTCGGGCAGTCTTCGGGCTTGCTTTGGCACGTCTGAGTGCGATCTGGGAGATCCCATTTGCCGTCTTGGGTGTTCAGGAGACCGTCAAAGTCAATGAACGTGTTTTGGAATCCCTTTATCCTGAGTGTGGGGTACTTGTTGTTCGCGTGCTGCTTCCGACTCCTCCCACCCCCCTCCTTCCTCATATCCCCTCAATCAAAGTCAGACTCACTCATCCGAAGGCTCACTCACACTCAGTCTTACTCACGGTCAGACTCGCTCACACTCAGACTCACTCAGACCACTCGGTCTCCGACTCACTCATACCCAGCTTAGCCATACTCCGAAGTCTTCACGCTTAGACTCGGCCACGCCTACTCTCACTCGCACTCAGAATCACTCGCACTCGGACTCTTCCTCCTTCCTCGCCAGCCTCCCCGCGAGCCCGATGCATCGCGCAGGCTTGCCGGCCTGTTCACCAAGCGGCAGGCATGCTGTCTGCAGGGGGGGGGTGATGAGGTCGTCGATAGGAGGGAGGAATGAAGAATAAGTGTTGCACGTGTCTTACGCCATTCCGCCGACCCCCAGAAGGAGTCAGAGCTTGCGACGGTCGTGGAAGTTATCGAAGACGCCTACGGCGAAACACCGCCGCCCCCTGCCTTTTTGGAAGCGCCTGCGTAGCCGAAAGTTGGGTTTGAGCTTGACCAAGCTATCGGGCCACGTGCTCCCGGAGTGGCTTTCGAAAGCCTTCGGGGAACACGGAGTCGGGCGAGCTATCGGACCAGGTGGTTTCCGAGCTTTCGGGCCTCCTGGAGGACTTGGAGGGGTCTTGGGCCGTCTTGGAGGCCTCTTGCGGGCCTTTTGGGCAGTCTAAGGCCATCTTGAGGCCATCTGGGGCGTCTTGGGTGCATCTTGGGGCCATCTTCGCTGTCTTGGAGGCCTCTTGGCCGTCTTGGAGGCATCTTGGAGGCCATCTTGGCCGTCTTGGAGGCCATCTTCGGCGTCTTCGGGGCCATCTTGGGGCGTCTTGGCTCTTCTTGGGGCCGCCTTGGGGGCCTCTTGGGCTGTCATGGCGCCATCTTGGAGGCCTCTTGGGCGCTCTTGGGACGATGTCGGGGGCCTCTTGGGCCGTCTTGGGCCGTCGGAAGGCTGATAGGAAGAACATGCCAAGATCCTTCAAACACCTAAGGAACATCAATGATTTTTGTCCTTTCGGGCCTTCCTGGAGGACGTCTTGGAGGCCTCTTGGGGGCCTCGTGGCCAGTCGTGGGCCATCTTGGAGCCATATAGGGCGGTTTGGGAGGCTTCTTGGACGAATGTGAAGGCATCTTGGACTCTCTCGGGCCGTCTCGGAAGCCATCTTGGACCATCCTTGGCGACTTCGATGCCACGTCTTGGAGCATTTTTTGCGGTCGTTGAGGTCCCTTTCGGTTGGCCGGCGGGACGAGCCGAAGCCCCAGGGAGAGTTCTTTGGGGAAAAGAACCAAAACCAAAAGCGAAAGGATTCAGCACGCCAGGCACCCCTGTGATGAATCAACAGGGGGCGGCGGATCGACGACGCCCACTGCGAATCACCGCCGCCCCCTGCCCTTTTTGGAAGTGCCTCTGTGGCCTCGGGCCACGTGTTCCCCGAATCGGTTTGGAAAGACTTCGGGGAACGCATGGGGGAGCAAGAAGAGGAGGAGGGGGAGAATGAGGAAAAAAGAGGAGGAGGAGGAGGAGGAGGAGG
>CAUYUJ010019968.1:94537-107037 GCA_963575745.1 Prorocentrum cordatum
GGGAGGGAGGGAGGGAGGAGGAGGAGGAGGTTAGTTGGGAGCCTTTGGGGTTGGGTGCCTCTTTTGGCTGTCCCAGGGCGTTCCTGGCTTGTCTGACGCTGTCGGATGCCGTCTTGGGGGCCTGTCTGGGTCGTCTTGGGGCCTTCTTGGGGCAGATCAGGGGTTCTTCGAGGCCATCTTGGGCGTCTTGGAGGCATCTTGGGCCGTCTTGGGGCCCTCTTGGGGCCGTCTTGGGGGCCTTTTGGGCCGTCGGCCATCTTGAGGCCATCTTGAGGCCATCTCAGGCCGTCTTGGGTGCATCTTGGGCCGTCTTGGAGGCATCTTGGGGCCATCTTAGCCGTCTTGGAGGCCATTTTGGCCGTCTTGGAGGCCTCTTGGGCCCTCTTGGGGCCGTCTTGGGGGCCTCTTGGGCCGTCATGGGACTATCTTGGAGGCCTCGTGGGCGATCTTGGGGGCCTCTTGGGTCGTCTTGAGCAGTCGGAATGCCGAGAAGAAGCAAATGCCAACATCCTTCAAAAGCCAATGGAACATCAATGATTCTTAGGCTTACGCCACACCGCCGACCCCTTGTTTATGCCAATCTGGGGGTAGTAGAAGCTGCGAAGGGGTGAAAAGGCGAGTGATATTTGTTTGGTGTCTGTTCGCCGCCACCGCCAGAGGGTCTCGGGCAGTTCCGCGGGGGGGTCCGAGCGGACGGCGACACCGCGGGCGGTCGTGGTCTCATCTGGGGCCATCTGAGAGGCATAATGGAGCCAGGTTGGGCTCGGGAATGTCTTCGAGCCGTTTCGGTAGCGGTCGGGAGTTTTTTGGGGGGACTGCCCAGGAGTCATGATGGGTCAACTTGGCCATGTGCGAGGCCACGGCGCGTGCAAAGGGTGTGCCGGCATGGGGCCTATGGCAGGCAGTTTGGAACCACTTGGGGGCCCAGGTGGAGGAAAAGGAGGAGGAGGAGAAGGGGGACACGGAGAAACGGCTCTGGGTTATGGGTTATGGGTGAGAGGCTTCCTGTATGTGTATCGGGATCTCGCGGATTGCTTCTCGGGGGCCTCTGGAAGCGAGTTTTGGAGCCACTTGGGGGCCGTTTCGGAGCCTCTGGGGTGCTTCTTGGGGGTTCCTTGGGGCGTCTGGGCGGCCTCGTGAGGGCCTCTGGGGGCCTCTTGGGGCACTCTTGGGGCCCCCTGGGGCTCCTGGGGGCAGAAAGCTAGAGTTTCAACATGTTTGGTCGCCCTCTTGGGCCCCTCTTGGTGCCGTCTTGGAGCCCTCTTGGGCCGTCTTGGGGACCTCTTGGGCCGTGTTGGGGCCGTCTTGGGCCGTCTGGAGGCCGTCTTGGGGGCCTCTTGGGCCATCTTGGGGCTGTCTTTGGGGCCTCTTTGGCCGTCTTGGAGCGTCGGGAAGCCGAAAAGGCGGAAAAGCAAAAAACATCGAAAAACACTATGGAAAATCAACAATTTTAGACTCTTGGGGCCCTCTTGGGAGGCTTGTTTGGGACCTCGGGGGCCGTCTTGGAGACCTCTTGGCCCGTCTTGGGGCCATCTTGGGCGTCTTGGAGCGGTCGTTTGGCGTCTCGGGGCCTTCGTGGGCCGTCTTGGAGGCCTCTTGGGGGCTTCTTGGCCCGTCTTGAGGCCCTCTTGGGCCCGGAAAAGCCCCGTGAGTCGCTCGTCCCGGACCCCCCCCGCTCGCGCCGGACCCCCCCCCCCTCCAAATCGACCGGACCGGGCTCCCGGGGGAGGGGTTTGGGGAGGGGGAAGCATCTCACACGCCGATGATCCCCAAGGGGTCGGCGGATTTTGGTCTCTTCGGGTCCTCCTGGAGGACCTCTTGGAGGCCTCTTGAGCCTTCTTGGAGGCTCTTGGGGGCCTCTTGGGCCGTCTTAGGCCATCTCGAGGCCATCTCAGGCCGTCTTGGATGCATCTTGGGCCGCCTTGGAGGCATCTTGGGGTCATCTTAGCCGTCTTGGAGGCGATCGTGGCCATCTTTGAGGCCTCTTGGGGCTCTCTTGGGGCCGTTTTGGGGGCCTCTTGGGCCGTCATGGGGCCATCTTGGAGGCCTCGTGGGCGATCTTGGGGCGATCTTTGGGGCCTCTTGGGCCGTCTTGAGCCATCGGAATGCCCAGAAGGAGCAAATGCCAACATTCTTCAAAAGCCAATGGAAAATCAATGATTTTGGTCTCTTCGGGTCCTCCTGGAGGACCTCTTGGAGGCCTCTTGAGCCTTCTTGGAGGCTCTTGGGGGCCTCTTGGGCCGTCTTAGGCCATCTCGAGGCCATCTTAGGCCGTCTTGGACGCATCTTGGGCCGCCTTGGAGGCCATCTTCTTAGGGGGACGCATCTTGGAGGCATCTTGGGGTCATCTTAGCCGTCTTGGAGGCGATCGTGGCCATCTTGGAGTCCTCTTGGGGCCCTCTTGGGGCCGTTTTGGGGGCCTCTTGGGCCGTCATGGGGCCATCTTGGAGGCCTCGTGGGCGATCTTAGGGCGATCTTTGGGGCCTCTTGGGCCGTCTTGAGCCGTCGGAATGCAGAGAAGAACTAAATGCCAAACTCCTTCAAAAACCTATTGACAATCACTGAATTGGGTCTCTTCGGGTCCTCCAGGAGGACCTCTTGGAGGCCTCTTGGGTCGTGTTGGGCCGTCTTGGAGGCTTCTTGGGCGAACTTGGAGGTATCTCGGACTCTCTTGGGCCGTCTTGGAGGCCGTGTCGGACCATCTCGGGCCGACTTGGAGGCCATCTTGGACAATTTTGGAGGCCATCTTGGGCCAACGTGGCCAGCTTGGAGGCCATCTTGAGCCGTCTTGGAGGCAACATTGGGGATTGAGCTCCCTTCCGGGACCCCGGCGGGACGGGCCGAAGCCCCAGGGGGAGTCTTTTTGGAAAAGAACCAAAACCAAAACCGACAGGATCTAGCACGCCAGGCACCCCTGTGATGAATCAACAGGGGGCGGCGGATCGAACACGCCTACGGCGAATCACCGCCGCCACCTTCCCTTGTGGAAGCGCCTATGTGGCCGAACGTTTGTGGCCAGAGCCCTGCCAAGCTATCGGAACATGTGTTCCCCGAATCGGTTTGGAAAGCCTTCGGGGAACACATGGGGGAGGAACAGGAAGAGGAGGAGAGGGAGGTACAATGAGAACGGAGGAGGAGGAGGAGGCCTCTTGGAGACCATCTTCAGCCACATTAGCCGTCTTGGAGGTGTCTTGGGGCAGCCTTGGGACCATCTTAGCCGTCTTGTAGGGAGCTTTCGTGGACCTTGAGGTCTTTTTATGACCTCTGCGTATCTGTTGAAGCCCTCTTTGGGCCGTCTTCGGGGCTTGTTGCGCCATCAAGGGACCATCTTTGATGCCTCCTGGGCAATCTTGGGGCGATCTTGGAGATATATATTGGGCCGTCTTGGGCTGTCGGAAGGCCCAACATAAACACATCCCAAAGTCTATCAAAACCCGTGGGACAACCAATGGTTTTGGCCTCTTCGGACTCTCCTGGAGAACGTCTTGGCGCCTCTTGGGGCATCTTCGAGGCATCTTGGGGCCATTGTGGCCGTCTTGGAGGGAATGCTGACCGTCTTGGAGGTGTCTTAGCAGCCATTCGGCCATTGAAGCCATCTTGGCCGTCTTGAGGACAATCTTGGGCCATCTTGGAGCCGTCTTGGTGCCGTCTTGGGGGCCTCTTGTGGAACCATCTTGGAGACGTCCTGGGCGACTTTGAGGCGACCTTGGGGGCCTCTTGGGCCGTCTTAGGCTGTCGGAAGGACGTACAGAAACACATCCCCAAATCTCTATCAACAACCAATTGAAAACCAATGATTTTGGCCTCTTCGGGATCTGCTGGAGGAGGCCTAGGAGGCCTCTTGGCTCATCTTGGAGGCATCTTGGGGCCGCCTGTCTTTTTTGGAAGCGCCTGTGTTGTCGAAAGTTGGGCCAGATCTTGCCCAAACTATCAGACTATGTGTTTCCCGAGTCGTTGTGGAAAGCCTTCGGGGAACACACATGGGGGAGAAAGAGGAGGAGGGGGAGGATCAGGAAAAAGGAGCAGGAGGAAGAGGAGGAGGAGGAGGAGGAGGAGGAGGAGGAGGAGGAGGAGGAGGAGGAGGAGGAGGAGGAGGAGGATGGGTAGGAGGCCTCTTGGGAGCCTCTTGGGGGACTTTTAGGGCCTCCTGGGAGCTTCCTGGGGGCCTCTTGGAGGCCTTTAGGAGGCCTCCTTTGGCCTCTTGGGGGCCTTCGGGGGCTTCTCGGGGGCTTCTTTAGCCGTCTGAGGGCGTTCCTGGCCTGTCTGACGCCGTCGGAAGCCGTGTTGTTGGCCTCTCTGGGTCGTCTTGGGGCCCTCGTTGGGCACTTCAGGGCCGTCTTGGAGGCCATCTTGGGCGTCTTGGAGGCCTCTTGGGCCTTGGGGCCCTCTTGGGGCCATCTTGGGGGCCTCTTGGGCCGTCATGGGGCCATCTTGGAGGCCTCGTGGGCGATCGTGGGGCGATCTTGGGGGCCTCTTGGGCCGTCTTGAGCCGTCGGAAGGCTGAAAAGAAGCAAATGCCAAAATCCTTCAAAAACCGAATGACAATCAAGGATTTTGGCCTCTTCGGGCCCTTCTGGAGGACCTCTTGCAGGCCTCTTGGGCTGTCTTGGACGCCTCTTGGGGGCCTCTTGGGCTGTCTTGGGCCATCTTGAGGCCATCTTATGCCGTCTTGGGTGCATCTTTGGCCGTCTTGGAGGTAGCTTGGGGCCGACTTAGCCGTCTTGGAGGCCATCCTGGCCGTCTTGGAGCCATCTTGGAGGCCATCTTGGGCCATCTTGGCCGTCTTGGACGCGACAGGGGGGACCAGCGGGGCATTTTCCGGATTGTCCGGGACCCCGGCGGGACGGGCCGAAGCCCCAGGAGTAGTTCTTTTGGAAAAAGAACCAAAACCAAAACCGAAAGGGTCTAGCACGCCAGGCACCCCTGGGATGGATGGACAGGGGGCGGCGGATCTATTGGCCATTGGCCTAACCCGCCACCGTGTCTGGGCTGTGGGTCAAAAGCCTCTCGGATGATTATGAGGGTGCCTTGGGATGCTTCTCAAGGTGCCTCTTGGAGAGCTCTTGGGTGCATTTGGGAGACTTTCGAGAGCCTCTCGGGGGCCTCTTGTGGGCTTCTTGGGGGCATCTTGGAGGCCTTTTGGGGCCTCTTTAGGGCGCCTCGGGGGACTCTGGGGGGCTCTTGGGGCCATCTTGCGGGGAAAGCCTCGAAACATCAGTTCGTATTCCCCCTCTTGGGCTCTGTTGGGGCCCTCTTGCGGCTCTCTTGGGCCGTCTTGGGGGCCCCTGGGCCTTTCTTGGTTCGTATTGGGGCCCTCCTGGGGGCCTCATCGGCCGTCTTGTGACGATCTTGGGGGTCCCTTGGACAGTCTTAGAAGCTGTCAAGACGAAAAAGGCGAGTGTGGAAAACACGCGCGTCTTCATCTGGGAATGAGACGAGTTTTCTCTCTTGGGCCCTTCGCGGCGGTCCTCTTGGAACAATTTGGGCCGTCTGGGGGGCCTCGTAGGCCTCCTTGAAGTCATCTTGGATCGTCGTGCTGCTATTCTGGGCCGTCTCGACGCTCTCTTCGACTGTCTTGACCCTTTTTCTGGGCCCGCCTGGATCTGTTGAAAGACTCCAGAGTCCCCGGGGGTTGCGTTGACGTCCCCACCCCCTCCTTCCAACGGCATCATTTCGGACCCCAGGGCAGGGCTGGACCTAAACGGTGTTTTGGCGATTTCGTGGGCCGTTTTCGGTTCGACTTCGTTTTGCGGTAAAGGCGGATTGAAGACAAAACGAGGGAACACGAGAACAAAGCGAAAACGAAAAACACCGTTTAGGTTCAGCCCTGCCCAGGGGAGGGAGAAAAAGGGGAGGGGAGAGCCGAATGTCTCTCGGTAGGCGGGGGTCGGCGGATTCGAGGAGGGGGAGATCGAGTCGGCGCAAACATGGATTACAGTCGAGACGGATTAGTAGGTCGACCCAGCCAAATCGAGGGTGCCCTTGTGTTCTGAGCTTCGCCACCCATGCATTCCTACATTCCTATGACAATGTGGCCCTCGGAAGGGTCTTGTGTCCTCTCGCGTGTCCTCTCCAATCAACCCCGACTGTAAGGCGTGTGGGTTATCGACTGGACCCATTTCTATACAGAATCAGCGTGCTCCGTCACCAAATCAGGTGGCATTGCCCTCATGTTTCGGGGGTACCTTCCCCGACCCATGGGTCCATTACAATTGTGGTCGCGATTGGGGGCCACCGTGGGAGGCCACAATGGGAGGATCGGGATAAGGAAAAGGATTCAGGATACGCGGTAGGGCCAGGAATCTAGCGATAGGGGTATAGGCATATGCTGTTGGGGTAAGTGTCGGGATGGGGACAGGGATATGGATGGGGATCGGAATTAGGGTCTACGTAGGCAAGTTCGGGGAGCTCGTCACACATCCGCCATCCAAAGACCTTTCCGTATTATGTTCAGTTAGAAAACGGCCACAATAATTGCGTTCATGGGGATGTGGGGAGGAGGAGGAGGAGGAGGAGGAGGAGGAGGAGGAGGAGGAGGAGGACGAATAGCAGCATTGGAAATTAGAGTGGAAGGGTGGTGAGGGGCAGGAGGACCAGGGAAAGCCCGAGGAGGTGAAAGGAGGGTGGGCAACAACAATGAGGAAGCACTTGAATCCAGAAAAGTGGGCCGCGGTTGGGGCGAGAGCGCCACTGTGAACGACGAGAGCAAAACGTCGATCTGGAAATGCGGCCAACGCTGCAGCGACAGCACCCATTCTGAGACACCAGAAGCGTTCCGATTAAAGTAGGAGCATCATCAGATGTTTTGGTCAAAAGCCGTAAGCGGAGTGGGCGGGCGGACATATTCTTATGGAGTAGTTGTAGTGTGATAGGGACAGGGATAGGGATGGGGATAGGGATAGGGATCGATGCAGAGGAATACGCATGTTGTTAGGGATGCACAGGGATAGGATAGGGATCCGGATAGGGATAGGCAGAAGGAATGGGGATACGGATAATGATAGGGATAGCGTGACGGGCCTAGGGCCAGGAATACAGGGATCGGGACAAGGAATCCGGAGTCAAAAAGGGCCAGGGATAGGGACACAGGGGTACGGATAGAGGTAGGGATAGGGTCAGGGATGCGGATATGGCTAGGGGTAGACAGTGGGAGACACTGGGAGACAATCGGAGACAATGGAAGGTTATGGGAGACAATGGGGGACAGCGCCGCTCGACCGATTCTGGATCTGGAAGCGCACCTACATGTTTCTTAGAGCACACATCCACAAGTTGACAGACAGATTGTTCAGGGCATGGTGGAGCCCTTCGCAGACAACATATGGACATTCTGCTACGCCCCGACGTGAACAAGGCACGGTGGCCCTTTTTCGTTTCCTCTCTTTGTCTCTTTTTTTTTTTCTCCTCTCTCTCTCTCTCTCCCTCCCTCCTCCACATACCAACCAGCCATGCTTCCCCGCAGCTGGCTGCGCGCCAGTGCCAGCTTTTTGCATGGAGTCGATTTTGATGATCGTGGCAATGGTGGTGATAACGGTGATGTTGATGCTGATGGAGATGGTGATGGTGATGATGGCGATGGTGCTTGTCATGGTAATGGTGACTATGCTTATGATGATGGCGATGGTTATCATTGCGACGATGATGATGACTACGGTGATGATGGCGGTGGTGGTGATGATGATGAAGATGATGCTGTTGCTGTGGATGATGTTGGTGATGGTCAAGGCGATGGAGAAGATGCTGATGGTGATGATGCTGATTATGATGGCGACGATGGCGACGTTTACAATGATGATGACTATGCAGATGGCGATGATGATGCTGATGATGATGACGGTGATGGTAATGTTGATTAAGCAGATGCTGATGATGACGACCACGATGCTGACGACCATGATGATGGTGATGATGAATACTATGATGATGTTGATTATGATGCTCATGTGGCGGATAATGACGACGAGCATGAACATGATATGGCGATAGTGATGATGGTGCCGATGATGATGATGCTGATGCTGTTGTTTGTCATGATGATGCGGATGCTGCCGATGATGGCGATGACGGTTATGACGATTATGATGACGCTGATGATGACGATGCTGATGTGCATCTGGTGACGGCGATGATGATGATGATGATGACGATGACAAACATGATGATGTTGATGACGATGATGATGATGCTGATGCCGATGTTGCTGATGATGATGACGATGATGATGCTGCTGCTGCTGCTGATGATGATGATGATGATGATGATGATGATGACGATGATCCCCGCGTCTGAAGGGGTCAGGAACTCCTGGCTCGAACTGCCCCTCGGACCGAGGCGTTCCCCTTATGGCCCTGCGGAGGCAACGCTCGGTCTCGTGCGCCTCAGCACACACACGCAGATCGCCCGAGTACCGTGAGCAATCAACCGCCTCAGCCGAGGCAAGCGGGTGACCGATCCAAGCAGTCGAAGCGACTCAGCACGCTCGGCAGCTGGCGGAGGCCACGCTGGCGGTCTAGCAGGCTGGTACACAGCTGAGCTGTACGCCGCACCTGAGAAACGACTAGGTCGATAGGACCAGGCCACTGCTGACCGACGGTGCTCCTCAGGCCTGCGGAGATCGAACCAGAGCGTGGGCGAACCTACGCTCTCGGGTCGCCCTCCACGTCAATTGACGGGCAGGGCACTGACGCGGTAGCGCCAGAAGCTACATTGCGCAGGAGGCGTGCACACACGCCGAAAAAAAGAACCTCATATGAGGGCATCGGAACCATCGCCCCGACCCAGCCCAACGCGCATCTCCCGTGCGCGCTGAGGTGTCGCGCCTGGTGCGGCTGAGTCGGTGCCCTTGGGCCAATGCCGTGGCTGGCCAGCAAGCAGATGCAGGGGTGGAGAGGGAAACGTGGCAGCGGTCAAAGCGGCCTGGCAAACCCAGGCCACCTCCGTGCCGCTCCCTCCCCCCCAATGGACAAGTGCACCACCTCCCGACTGGCGGAACCCCAAGGCCCGAGTTCCAGGGCTGGCTGCGAGACACCAGCACCGCCAGAGGTCGGCAGCGGCAGTGCGACAGTATGACCCGTCTCGCGGAACCCCACGGCCCGAGTTCCAGGGCTGGCTGCGTAGCACCAACACCGCCAAACAGGACGAAACTGAAAGGAAAGGAGGCAGGAGAAAGGGCACGGAACGTGCCGCAAAAGACCGGTCAAGTGCAGCACCGCAGGACCCATCAGCAGAGCAACGTGTCCGTTCGGCCCCAGGCCACACACTGGACTATTGCATTGCCAATGGGCGGAGCCCGATGCCGTGCGTGGGCGGACCTGCGCGCCTGTCCCTCTTGGGCGCCCTCGGACACACCTTCGCCGAGCCCGACATCCTGACACTCTGCGTCCAGTAGCCGCACTTGACGCAGAAGAGGCGATTGCCTGCACGCCATAGCTCGTGGGAGACGTGCGGATCAAGCCCCCGCCGCGGTGGAAGCGCGGGTGGGTGGGGGGGGGCAGCGGCTGCGCCGCAGGTGCTGCCACCCGTTGCTCGTGAGCTGCAGCGGCCGCGCCGCCGCTGCCAGACGAAGCCCCGCCACCTCCACCGTCACGCTGATCCCCGTCATCTGCTGCTGCTGCGCTCTGCGAGCCGCTGGCCTGGCTGGAGAGCAAAGCCGCGCTCGCTGTGAGGGGGGGCGCGGCCGCGGCGACCGCGCCCGAGGCTCCCTCTGAGCCCGAAAGCCACGAGCCTGAGATCGCCTCGCCCCGACCGGCGCATTCCTGTCAGGCCCAGAGCGTGTCGCTGCCGACCTCGATCCATGTCCCGTGCATGCCGCATGTCCTCCGCGCGCAGTCGCGAACGCAGCAGTGACTCCTCCAGCGCAGCTTGCAGCCGTGCCAGTCGCACCGCACCGCCGCCATGCCTGGCCCCTCGTGGCCGTCCAGGGCGGTCAGCTCCGCGTCGCCCTCCTGCATGGCGGCGCCCAACCAGCGGAAGACCTCCCTGACGAGGCGGTCCTGGCGCAGGTTGCGCGCGCGGACCGCGTCGTCCGTGGGGTGCATCTCAGCGCCCTGAATGGCGCGAGCGTCCGCACTGTGGTCGCCCCTGCGCTGCCAGGCTGTGATGCGCTCTGCCTGTGCGTCCGCCAGCGTCGCGTGGGCCTTCACCTTGTGGATCGTGACGTTGTCGAGACCGATGTCCTCGAACGCTCGCCACGAGCGAACCCGTAGTTCTCGATGGGGCCGCTGCCGCTGGAGGCACCGCGCCATGCCCGCTGCGAAGCCACCCGCTAGCAGCTGGCAGTCGGTGAAGATCCTGACTGGCGGGAGGCAGTCCTGTAGCCCCTTGAGGACAGCTGCCGGCTCCGCGGCCCCCGGCTCTTGTGGGCATGGCCGAGGGGGCGGGCCGAAGATGCTGAGGGCCTTCCGCGTCGCTGCTCATGGCGACGGCAGCCCAGCCACCCCTTGCGGAGGCCAGGCTGGGGTCCAGGACGCTGCCGTCGGTGAAGATGCCCCCAACCAGTGGTTGGCCCGCGAGATCGGCGCGCCCTCCCTCCCTTGCGCGCCAGGCGCTCCTCCGTGGGCAGAGGGAGTGAACGCCTATGCTCGGGCGCCAGGTCCTCGACCAAAGCGGGTCCTCCGCAGCGTCGGCGTTGGCCATGTCGACGAGGGTCCCGAAGTGGATGTTGTTGGGCGCCCTCCTCTCGTCTGCGTCGTCATTGGCCTCCCACTCGGCGCGGCCGAGCGCGGTGACAGGGCGCTGCCGCGCTAGGTGCCGCGCCGTGCCGCGTGGAATGCGCCCGCGAGGGCACCGTGGCGACGACGCCAACGGCCGCCCCTCTGCAAAGCGACGCGCCACAGGCCACGTTTCTCCATCCACTCGGCCTCGTCGTCGTAGTGGTTGGGGCTGCTAGGGTTCGAGACCCAGCTGCGCGCTCGCCGCCCCAACGTGCGCTTGTAGCGCTTGATGGCCCTGGCCTGCATGCGCTCGGCCTCGCGGCGCTCGGGGTCCGGCTTAAGGCGCCCCTCGAACGCGGGCCCCCCGTCATCGGCTTCAGTTCCGCCTGTGAGAGGCCTCGCCTGTGTGAAGTAGTCGCTCAGGTGCGTGAGCTTCTCCCCCTTGAAGCTGGCCTTGGGGCCCTCGATGGGGCGCGCCTTCGCCTGGGGGCCGAGCGCGAACTTCGGCGGGCCCCCCGTCCCCGATAGAAGTCGGCGTCGCCGCGGTCGATCTGGCACGCCCAGACGAGCTCCTCCTCTACGCCCTCGCAGAGCCCCTGGTAGGCCTCCTCCATGTCCTGCAAGGTGCCGGTCATGTCAATCTGCGCCCGAACAGCGTTGTGCTCCCAGCGCATCTCCACCATGGGCCGGAAGGGGCGGGCCTTGGGGAACGCCATCGGCCCCTTGGCCCTGAACGATTGGCCCATGTCACCGTTGCAGGTGAGGCTGAGCTGCGCTGCCGCATGTGGGCGGCAAGGTTTGGCGCACCCGTGGGCGGCCATGCCCAGGCGCTTGCAGGCGAGGACTCGGTCGAACATATCGGAGCTGATAATGAACCAGTCTAGCTCCGAGGGCCCCTTGGTCGGGGAGTGCTTGCAGGCGCCCGCGCCCGTGTCAACGACGTGACCGCCGACTTTGCAGAGCCAATGCCCCGCGCGTTGAAGGATGCGCTCGGGCTCCACGTTCCAGGTCGCCTGCGATGACCCACGTCTTCCCTGTGCGCTTGAAGAGGGCGCCGACCCCCTGCAGTACGGACTGGCTGGTCTCGCCGAAGTCGTCGTTGTCCAGATAAGAGGAGCCCAGCAAGAATCCGCCGGGTATCGCTCCATTGACATGGGCTACCGTGGCCCTTCTGTCAGAGACATGGCAGCTGGCCTCGCGGCCCTGATCGCCTGGGTCGCACATGCCGCTGGTGGGGCGTGGGGCGCGCTGCGACTCCAGTGCCGCCGCTCACCGCGCGCTGTTGCGATGCCCCCACGGAGCTCACGCCTGGGTTCAGCGCCGCGTTCCAGCCGACCTGCCTGCGCCACTGCTCCTGCTCGACAACTCGGTAGCCGTTGAGGTGGCGTTCCTGGGCGCAGATCGCGTCTCCCATGCGCGCGTCGGCGACCACCTGCTACTGGGGGCCCAGCTGCTCGCCAGGGATGGTCGCGAAGGGGCCCCAGCTGCTGACGTTGAGGCTGACCGCCGTGAATGCGGGCTCGCTACCCGCGCTTCCCCCTTCCGCTCGAGCCCCGAGGAGCTTCTGCGCGCGAAGCCTGCGCCTCTGGGCGGCCTGGGCTGCGGGGTCCCTGCGTCGAGCCCCTTCGTCGCCGCTGCCAGCGCTTGCTGCCGCGCTGCCCTCCTCTGCGGGGACCTCGACCTCTTCCTCCATGCTGTCCGGGATGTTGCTGGGGTCGGGCTCCTCGAGCTCCTCGTCGCCGCTGTCGCGTTCTGCTGCTGCGCCCGCTGCTGCGACGCTGCGAGCCAGCCGACGAAGCTGGGGGACTTACTTCTCCCAATGCTGAGCGTAACCTGTGTTGGGCATGC
>CAUYUJ010019968.1:112403-117403 GCA_963575745.1 Prorocentrum cordatum
AGTAGTAGTAGTAGTAGTAGTAGTCGTAGTCGTAGTCGTAGTCGTAGCAGCAGTAGTAGTAGTAGTAGTAGTAGTAGTATTAGTAGTAGTAGTCGTAGTAGTAGTAGTAGTAGTAGTCGTAGTAGTAGTAGTAGTAGTCGTAGTAGTAGTAGTAGTAGTAGTAGTAGTAGCAGCAGTAGTGGTGGTGGTAGTAGTCGTAGAAGTAGTGGTAGTCGTAACCGTAGTGGTAGTAGTAGTCGTAGTAGCAGTAGTAGTAGTAGTAGTAGTAGTAGTAGTAGTAGTAGTAGTAGTAGTAGTAGTAGTGGTAGTAGTAGTATTAGTATGATTAGTAGTAGTAGTAGTAGTAGTAGTCGTAGTAGTAGTAGTAGTAGTAGTAGTAGTAGTAGTAGTAGTAGGAGTAGTAGTGGTAGTGGTAGTAGTAGTAGTAGTAGTAGTAGTTTTCGTACTAGTATGAGTTGCAGTCGTAGCCGTAGTCGTCGTCATCGTTGTATCAGTGGCCGTAGTAGTAGTAGCAGGTGTAGTAGTAGCTGGAGTAGTAGTAGCAGTAGTAGAGGTAGTGGTAGTGGTAGTGGTAGTATTGGTAGTTGTAGTGGTAGTGGTAGTGGTAGTGGTAGTGGTAGTGGTAGTGGTAGTGGTCGAGCTTGGCGCCGCCGCTGTTCGTCCTCCCTCTCCTCCTCCTCCCCCTCCTCTTCCTTCCCCCTCTTCCCCCCTCCCGCGTCCTATATCATGACGTGCTGGTTTGTGTGAATTGGCTG
Organism: Prorocentrum cordatum; assembly: GCA_963575745.1. Lineage (NCBI taxonomy): Eukaryota > Dinophyceae > Prorocentrales > Prorocentraceae > Prorocentrum > Prorocentrum cordatum. The sequence goes on from CAUYUJ010019968.1 coordinate 113,159, forward strand.
GTTGGGCCATTCTGTATCTTCCAGCTCGCTCATGTGGAACGCATCAACGGTTGTCTAGGACTCGGGGGGTACAGGCACATGGCACACCCCGTTCCTCAGTTTTGTTAACTTTCTCATGGTGTGAGTGTTCAGCTGGTGGGGCTGGGATGTTGTATAATACTTCGCAGTGGCTGTAAGTGAGGAATAGAAAAAGGTAGTGGTAATTGTAGTGGTAGTGGTGGTGGTAATGGTAGTGGCAGCAGTCGTATTAGTCGTAGTAGTAGTAGTAGTAGTAGTAGTAGTAGTAGTAGTAGTAGTAGTAGTAGTAGTAGTAGAAGTAGTAGTAGTATATCGTCGTAGCGTGTATAGTATAGTGTAGTAGTCTTAGTACGTTCCTGTATCAGTTGTAGTTTGTAGTTTAGTAGTAGTAATTAGTAAGTAGTAGAGTAGTCGTATTAGTTAGTCGTAGTAGTAGTATCAGTAGTGTAGTTATTAGTAGTCGTAATAGTGTAGTAGTAGTAGTAGTAGTATCGAGTAGTATAGTAGTAGAAGTTTTAGTAGAGTCGTAGTAGTAATTAGTAGTAGTCGTCGCCGTAGTGGTCGTGTCGTAAGTCATAGTAGTCGTTACAAGTAGCAGTAGGAGTAGTGCGCACTAAATGAGTAGTATAGTAGTATTAGTAGTAATCGTGTAGTAGTAGTAGTAGATTATAGTAGTAGTATTATTACGTAGTAGTCAATAGTAGTAATAGTAGTAGTGTTAGTATAGTATTCGTAGCGTATTATTATTATGCTCCGTAGTAGTAGGAGTGTAGTAGTAGCCTGTAGTAGTAGTAGTAGTAGTAGTATAGTATCGTCCGTGATAGTGTATCAGTAGTGTAGTCAGTAAGTGTAGTCAGTAGTAGTAGTCGTAGTCGTAGTCGTAGTAGTAGTAGTAGTAGTAGTAGTAGTAGTAGTAGTAGTGGTAGCACTAGTAGTAGTAGGGTAGTATTTTTAAGTATTAGTAAAGAGTGGCCGTGGTGTATTAGTAGTGTTAGTAGTGGTAGTAGTAGTAGTCCGTGATTAGTCGCTTCGGTCGTCGTCGTCGTCGTCGTAGTAGTAGTGTAGTTGTAGTAGTAGTAGTAGTAGTAGTAGTAGTAGTAGTAGTAGTAGTAGTAGTAGTAGTAGTAGTAGTAGTAGTAGTAGTAGTAGTAGTAGTAGTAGTAGCAGTAGTAGTAGTAGTAGTAGTAGTAGTAGCAGTAGTAGTTTTAGTAGGAGTAGGGGTAGCAGTGGTAGTCGTAGTAGTCGTAGAAGTAGTAGTAGTAGTAGTAGTAGTAGTAGTAGTAGTAGTAGTAGTTGTTGTTGTAACAGTTGTAGTGGTAGTAGTAGTGGTAGTGGCAGTGGTAGTGGTAGTGGAAGTGATAGTGGCAGTTGTAGTGGTAGTGGTAGTGTGTTAGTGGTAGTGTTAGTGGTAGGAATAGTGGTAGTGGTAGTGGTAGTAGTCGTAGTAGTAGTCGTAGTAGTAGTAGCAGTAGTCGTAGTAGTAGTAGTAGTAGTAGTAGTAGTAGTAGTAGTATTAGTCGTAGTAGTGGTAGTAGTAGTAGTAGTAGTAGAAGTAGTAGTAGTAGTAGTAGTAGTCGTAGTAGTAGTCGTAGTAGTAGTCGTAGTAGTCGTAGTAGTCGTAGTAGTAGTTTTAGTTTTTAGTAAGAGCAGTCGTAACATCAGCAGCAGCAGGAGGAGGGGGAGTAGTAGTAGTAGTAGTAGTAGTAGTAGTCGTCGTCGTCGTCGTCGTCGTCGTCGTCGTCGTCTGGTCAGTAGTAGTAGTAGTAGTAGTAGTAGTAGTAGTAGTAGTAGTAGTAGTAGTAGTAGTAGTAGTAGTAGTAGTAGTAGTAGTAGTAGTAGTAGTAGTAGTAGTCGTAGTAGGGTAGGAGTAGTAGTAGTAGCAGTAGTAGTAGTAGTAAGTATATATATAGTAGTAGTAAGGTAGGTAAGTAGTTAGTAGTAGTAGGAGTGGTAGTAGTAGTAGTAGTAGTCATTAGTAGTAGTAGTAATAGTAGTAGTAGTAGTAGTAGTAGTAGTAGTAGTAGTAGTAGTAGTAGTAGTTAGTAGTAGTAGGAGTAGCAGGAGCAGTTTCAGGAGCAGTAGTAACAGGAGTAGTAGTAGTTGTAGGAGTGGTGGTGGTAGAAGTAGTCGTCGGAGTAGTAGGGAGCAGGTAGGAGTCCCACCACCCCCCCCCCCCACCCCCCCCGCACCAGAAGCAGTAGAATGATGATCGGGTAGCTAGTAAGTAGTCCGTACAGTCGAAGTAGTAAATGGCAAGTCGTAAAGGAGTATTAGTATATAGTATAGTAGTAGTAGTAGTAGTAGTAGTAGTAGTAGTAGTAGTAGTAGTAGTAGTAGTAGTAGTAGTAGTCGTAGTCGTAGTAGTAGTAGTAGTTGTAGTAGTAGTAGTCGTAGTCGTAGTAGTAGTAGTAGTAGTAGTAGTGGTAGTAGTAGTAGTAGTAGTAGTAGTAGTAGTAGTAGTAGTAGTAGTAGTTGTAGTCGTAGTTGTAGTCGTAGTCGTTTCCGTAGCCGTAGTCGTGGTAGTCGCAGTAGTAGTAGTAGTAGTAGTAGTAGTAGTAGTAGTAGTAGTAGTAGTAGGAGCCGCACCAGCAGCAGTAGCAATGGCGATCGTAGGCTTAGTAGTAGTCGTAACAGTCGTAGTAGTAGTGGCAGTAGTATGAGTAGTAGTAGTAGTAGTAGTAGTAGTAGTAATAGTAGTAGTAGTAGTAGTAGTAGTAGTAGTAGTAGTAGTAGTAGTAGTAGTAGTAGTAGTAGTAGTAGTCGTAGTAGTAGTAGTAGTAGTAGTAGTAGTAGTAGTAGTAGTAGTCGTAGTCGTAGTCGTAGTAGTAGTAGTAGTAGTAGTAGTAGTAGTAGCAGTAGTAGTAGTAGTAGTAGTCCTCGTAGTTGTAGTCGTAGTCGTTTTCGTAGCCGTAGTCGTGGTAGTCGTAGTAGTAGTAGTAGTAGTAGTAGTAGTAGTAGTAGTAGTAGTAGTAGTAGTAGTAGTAGTAGTAGTAGTAGTAGTAGTAGTAGTAGGACGCGACTACCTGGACGACGACTACCTGGACGACCAGGTGACGAGCGAAGACGCGTACCACGAGTTGGGCTTCGTCAGCCTGGATTGGTGGGATGCCATCGGGTGGGGCCGCATCCTGCTCCCAGGGGCGCCCACCACAGCCATGATCCCCGACAGCATGGCGGCAGCCGTCAGCCACGTGAAGGTGCGGTTGTGCTTGGCAATTGAGCAAGCCCGCCAGGGCAACGACGCTCAGTCGTCGAGCACATTGACGAGGCTGTGGAAGGTGTTCCTCTCGCTGGGTGGACTGCTGTTCAGCGAAAATGCGACCCCGACCCCGACGACGCGACGGGAGCGCCTCCAGGAGCGCCTGCGGTGCATCCAGGACGGCCAGTTGGATGTCGCCTGGCTTTCCATGGAGGACCAGACGCGCACCACGGTCACCACGAAGGGCCGCGAGGATCACGTCGCAGCCCGTGTACGCCGTGTCATCGAGCTCGCACGAGCGGGAGAGATGTCTCGGGCGGCGGCGGCAGTTTGGCCCCGGGGGGGCATGGCGGACGCAGCGCCGGTGGTGAGGAAGTTCAGCACCGCCCAGCAGCCCGAGGCGCCTCGCCCAGGCGAGTGGTGCCCTCTCCCTGGCACTGGGGCCGCCCCGCGTGGGCCAGGGAGAAGGGGCCGCGTGGGGCGGGGGCCGACGCGGCGATGCCGCCAGCCGCAGCTCCCCACGAGCTCGACGGCGCAGCGGAACTCCACCGCCGCGTGGCCAACCACCTCAAACGTCAGTTTGGCCGTTTCCCCCGCCGTGGAGGGGCGGGGCCTGGAGGAGGACGCTACGAGCACTGGGCCCCTCTCAAGCACGACGAGGATGGGGCAGAGGCGGTGGCCAACGCGCTGGCTCGACTGGCCATCGGGGACCTCCCCCCCGAGGCGCTAGCCGCCATGGCGGCGGCGCGCCTCGCAGGCATCCCCAAGGCAACCCCCCGGGGATGTGCGAGTCCTGGGCTGCGGAAATGTCACCCGCCGCACGGTGGGCTGCAGTGCCGCCAAAGTCCATCACAAGGACATGCGGACGGCGGTGGCAGACCAGCAGTTCGGCCCTGCCAAGGACGGATGTGGTGCGCTCCACCGACGCCTATGCACGATGGCCAACTCGAGCCCAGGCAAGTGGGTGGTGGCGGTGGACCTCGGGGATGCGTTCAGCAACATCCCCCGCGACCTGGTGAAGGAGGCCG
>CAUYUJ010019968.1:127403-133401 GCA_963575745.1 Prorocentrum cordatum
ACAAAGGCACATAGGAATGCCAAATGATTGCCATGTGCGGCTCCCGTGTGATAGGCCATACGTATCCCGTCTGAATGTCACACGGTCCCTATATGATAGCGACGCGCTGTTCGTGCTAGTCATTTACGCTTTCTAGATGACAGCCATGTATTCATCACAGGATTCCGCGACGCTTCGTCAGCATGCCGCATGGTCCTAGAAGGATTGAGGGTGGTTTCGCCTGAGAGGCAGGCCCACCGGTCGTTCATCATTCATAGGTACGCTTCGCGGATTGGAAAGAAATCGCAAAGATTTGATGGGAAGGGACTTGGGACGGGAGGGTATATTGCAGCATGCGTCCTCGTTACCCGGGTCAGAGGCAGGTTGCGCCCGCTTCTGCGTCAGGTAGTGTGGCCTGGACCCTCGTACGTTTACCACGCTTGCGTTCCCTATCCGTTCTCCTCCTCCTCCTCCTCCTCCTTTTTTGAGTTGCCCATGCTTGTGTCAGCGACTGTGGCGTTCTTGCAAAGAAAAGTTAATGAAATGTACACGACTCGGGGCAAACGGTACCTGGCGGGCGCCGCGGGAACGGTGGACAAGAAGAGGCCGATGCGAGAATGGTAGAAGAAGTAGGCGCCCGCAAGGTACTGTAGCATGTACCTAGTTTGAGAAACCTTAGAAATAATGTGATCTGAAACCCTCCCCTCGTTTTGAGGTACATGCTGCGAAGTGTAAGAGGCGGCTGCAGGACGTAGCGGCAGGTGGGCAGATTGTTCACTTGTCCGTGCGCAGTGCACAAATTGTGAGGCAGACGGTGTGCAGTTCTAGGGCTGCTACCCTTAGATCGTATGTCCCTCCCGATGAGTACCCATCCTCCCCATCCCTCCCCTAAAGTACCCGGCCACCTCCAGTGTGTGGGCAGCGGTCTGTCTGCTCTCCTGTCCCCGTAGGACAGAACAAATGAGGTAAGACGGTATGCAATTCTTGGGGTGCTACCCTTGGTTGGAGGGGTGGTCCTCCTCCTCTTTTTCATTCTCTCCCTTCACAATTTCACATTACGAGCTACTCTCCCCTCTCTCTCTCTCTCTCTCTTTTTTCCCCCGACTTTGAAAACTCGATTGCTTTCGGTGTTTCAAAATGGTGCTCCCGCTGCAGCGTGGGCCTCATTTTCGGATCGGCGATTTGGTCCCGTCCCAGAGCGGACCACTTTTCAGATCCGAGTCCCTATTCATCATTGTCGCCCCCTCATTTTCCCTCTTCCCCCTTTTTCTAGTCCTCCTGCCCCTTCCGCTCCTTCAACTCAAGCTCCTGCTGCTGCTGCTGCTGTTCGTCATCCGCCTCCTCCAATGTACGCAGATCTTTGTTTCCCGATTGCACATCGTAAATATGGGGTCCCATGTGGAATTCTGGGTCCGCTATGTCACGCGTAGGCGGATAGAGAGAAACAGCGCAATGGGAGGGAATGGGTGGGAGGCGTAAGATGTTGGATACGGCGCGAGCGGACCTAGCCTGCCCAGCTGCTCCTCTCCCCCCGTCCCCTCTTCTCCCTCCCCCTCTCCCCCCTCCCCCTCGCACTCCCCCCTCCCCCCTTCTCCCTCTTCCGCCTCCTCTTCCTCCTCCTCCTCCTTCTTCGTCTTCTTCCTCCTCCTCCTCCTCCTCCTCCTCCTCCTGCTCCCTCTTCCCTCCTCCCTCCGTCTCTTCTCCCTCCTCCCTCCTCCCTCCTCGTTCCCCCCTCCGCCCTCCAGTTGGTATCGTGGCTCAAGCTTCGCCTCGCTGGGTCGGCCCGCCTTCCCGCTGTGTCGCCGATGCCGCCGACGACGGACGCCCGCGCTGCTGCGACGCTGGAGGCCGCGCGGGGCGCGGTCCTGGCGGTGCACGCTGCTGCTGGGCTCGCCAGCGGCGCTGGGCTCCGAGATGCTGCGCGTCTCGCCCGCGCCGCTGAAGGTCTGCTGCGCACGGCGGTGGCCGTGCTGGCCAAGCCCACGCACCTGCGCCCGCGGCGGCGCCGCCAGCGGAGCCCGCGGCTGCCCCTCGGAGACGGCGGCGTCGGCCTCGCGGCCGCGGCGGAGCGGCGGGAGCGGCTGGGGTGGCCATGCACGGCCTCGGCGCCGCCGGCATGATGACGGAGGCTGGGACGGCGGGTGGCGCGGCGCAGGTGGCGGCCGCGCTGCCCGCGCCGACGACGCCTGGGCCGACGAGCTCCCCGTGGTGGTGCAGCCGCCGCGGGCGGCCGATCGCGGCCCGCCCTCCAGCGCGGGCCGAGGCAAGGGCAAGGACGACGGCCAGGGCAAGGACGACCTGCTCCGCTCCGCGCGGGCGCGCGTCGCCTCCCTCCGCGGGAGCCTCGGCCTGCCAGCCGACTGGGGCTCGATCCCCACCAGCCCCTACGAGCTCGAGGCGGTCCTCGAGGAGCTCTGCCGCCGCGTGGAGGAGGTGGTCGAGCCGCCAAGGGCCAGGGGCCTGCGCTCCGGGGCGGCGCGGGGGGGCGGCCGTTGGGGACGGTAGCCCTCCCGCGCAACGCGGTGCTCGACTTCGGCGCGCACCTCGGCTCCCTCCTCGTCGTCCCTGGCGTGGAGGGCCTCCAAGGCGAGCTCCTCGGAGGCCCGCCCGATGGACGGGCTCGTCGTCTCCCCGGGCGTACCCCTGCGGGCGGGCGTGTTGCGGGCGGGCGCGTGGGTGGCGACGAGGTCGTCCAGTCGCCGTGGTTTGTTCGCCCGTCGGAGGACGGGTCCTCAGTGCTCCGCTCCGCCCCCCTCCCCCCTCCTCCCTCCTCCCTCCCTCCTCCTCTTCTACTCCCTCCTTGTCCTCCTCCCTCCTTGTCCTCCTCTCTTCTCCCTCCTGGTCTTGCTTCTCCCTCCTCTCTCGGTCTCCCTCCCTCCTCCTCCGCCTGATAACCGCCACCTCGGGCAGGAACTGTTCCGGGTAGCTTTGTGATGTCCGATTTGGCTCAGCCTTCATTCTCTGGGCGACTTGGGGATAACACCTCCTCCCTCCCCTTCCTCCCGCTCGCCTCCTCGCTCCTCCCTCCTTCCTCCCTCCTGCCTCCTCCGGCCACCTCCTCGCCCCCCCCCGTCATCCTCCCCCCTCCCCCTTCCCCTCCCCAGGCCGCCCGCCTCCCTCCCTCCGCAGCCTCCCCGCCCGCTCCTGCCTTCCATGCGTGCCGCCCTCCTCCGTGCGAGACCCTCCCCGCCAGCCCCCCCCCCTGCCCCCCCCAGGCACGAGTTCTTGCAGCAGCTCTCCACGGACGCGGGCGCCCCCAGGCGCGGCGCCCGGCGACGACGACGACGACGACTACGACGACGACCTGCGGCGACGATGCGGATGATTCGACTGGATACGATGGATATGCTGATGACGATGCTGATGCTGATAATGATGCTGATGATGATGGTGCTGATGAGGATGATTATGTTGATGTAGTTGATGATGATGATGATGATGATGATGATGATGATGATGATGATGATGATGATGATGTTGATGTTGCTGAGTATGATGAGGTTGTTGTTGATGATGACGCGGGTGATTATGATGAGGATGACGCTGATCATGATGCTGGTGATGATGATGATGCTGATGACGACGCTGATGATGATCATGCTGATGATGATGGTGATGGTGACGGTGATTGTGATTATGGTGCTAATGATGATGCTGCTGCTGATGATGATGATGATGCTGATGCTGATGCTGATGCTGCTGATGATGCTGATGCTGATGAAGATGCTGCTGCGGATGCTGATACTGCTGCGGATGCTGATGCTGATGATGGCTATGATGCGGATGATGATGCTGATGATGCTGATGATGGTGATGATGTTGGTGATGGTTATGCTGCTGCTGCTGCTGATGATTATGATGATGATGATTACGATGATGAGGATGATGATGATGATGATGCTGATGATGATGATGATGTTGATGCTGATGATGGTGGTATTGCTGCTGATGATGATTATGATGATGATGAGGATGACGATGCTGATGATGCTGATGATGATGATGATGATACTGATGATGATGATTCCGATGCTGATGATGATGATGATGCTGATGATGATGGTGATGATGCTGATGATGATTCCGATGCTGATGATGATGACGATGCTGATGATGATGATGATAATGATGATAATGATGATGATGATGACGATGACGACGACGATGACGATGACGATGATGATGATGATGATGATGATGATGATGATGATGATGATGATTATGTTGATGATATTGATGATGCTGATGATGATGATGATGATGATGATGATGATGGTGGTGGTGGTGGTGGTGATGATGATGATGATGAGGGTGATGGTGATGGTGATGGTGATGATGATGATGATGATGATGATGATGATGATGATGATGCTGATGACGACGACGACGACGATGTCGATGACGATGATGATGCTGATGATGCTGCTGCTGACGATGATGCTGCTGATGCTGATGATGCTGATGAGTGCTTATGCTGCCGATGCGACTACCTGTGACTGGCGATGCTGGCGATGATGTTGGTGCTGATGACGCAACTGACGACGGCACTGATTACGCTGGTGAAATTCTTCACGCCTTGCGTATCCCCACCAGCTCGTTGCCAATCGTCTCGCCTTGCGCCCCTGTCGAGATTGACCCGCTCCCTGGAGCCGTCCTTGGAGCCGCAGGTCAAAAAAAGTATCCCCACCAGCGCCTGCCGCTCCCTGTCCGCCGCCTCGGAGCCGCCGACCAAAAAACGTATCCCCACCAGCCCAACCAGAAATGTTGCCGCCGAATGCCGATGGGAACCGTGCGGGAAAAAAAACCCTGAAGCGATGCATTGGGTGATTGCCGTCGTCAAGAAAGTGCAGAAGCGTGCAGTGGAACATCTGGCCAGAGGAGGAGGAAGCGGAGGAGAAGGAGGAGGAGGATGAGGAGGAGGAGGAGGAGGAGAAGGAGGAAACGGAGCAGGACACGAGCACGGGAACGAGGAGGAGGAGGAGGAGGAGGAGGAGTAGGAGGGGGAGGAGGGGGAGGAGGAGGCGGACTACGAGGAAGACGAGGGAGACGAGGATGAGGCGGAGGAGGAGGCTCCTGCTGCTGCGGAGGAGGAGGAGGCGGAGGAGGAGGAGGAGGAGGAGGATGAGGTGGAGGAGGAGGATGCGGATGATGATGCTGCTGCTGCTGATGATGATGATGATGATGAGGAGGAGGAGGATGAGGATGAGGATAAGGATGAGGATGCTGATGCTGACGATGATGATGATGATGCTGATGATGATGATGATGATGATGATGGAGATGCTGATTATGATGGTGCTGATGATGATGGTGATGATGATGATGCTGATGATGAGGATGATGATGATGCTGATGCTGATGATGCTGATGATGATGTTGACGACGATGATGCTGCTGCTGTTGATGGTGATGATGATGCTGATGATGATGACGATGCTGATCATGATGATGATGACGTCGATGGTGATGGTGATGGTGATGGTGATTTTGCTGCTGATGCTGCTACTGATAATGACGCTGCCGATGTGGTTGATGCTTATGGTGATGTTGATGATGCTGCTGATGCTGATGATGCTGATGCTGATGCTGCTGATGCTGATGATGATGATGCTGCTGCTGATGATGATGTTGATGATGCTGATTATGATGATGCTGCTGATGATGATGTTGATGATGATGATGATGATTGTGATTATGATGATGTTGATGCTGATTATGATGATGCTGCTGATGATGCTGATGCTGATGAGGACGATGATGCTGATGCTGATGATGATGATGATGATGATGATGATGATGTTGATGATCATGCGGCTGCTGATGCTGATGCTGATGCTGATGATGATGACGATGATGATGATGATGGTGTTGATGCTGATGATGATGATGACGATGACGATGATGATGCTGATGATGATGATGACGATGCTGATGCTGATTCTGATGCTGATGCTGATGCTGATGCTGATGATGTTGATGCTGATGACGATGATGATGCTGATGATGATGATGATGATGA
>CAUYUJ010019968.1:133501-143501 GCA_963575745.1 Prorocentrum cordatum
TGATGATGATGATGATGATGAGCTGGAGGAGGAGGAGGAGGAGGAGGAGGAGGAGGAGGAGGAGGAGGAGGAGGAGAGCGGGGGGAAGCGGGTCCTGCGCTTTTCCGCCGTGCTGTGTCCTCCCTGTGCCCTCCGCGGACCCGGGACTGTCTGGAAACGGTTCCGGACGAAAAGCTGACCTTGGGGGACGGCCCCAGGGTCCAGGACCCGCTTCCCTCGGGAACCGCCAGCTCCGAGGAAACGCAAACAATGATGGAAACGCGTGGATTAGCGTTAAGTCGGGCCTGTCCCTCTACAGGAGGAATCCTCAAAAATATAACAAATAGTCAGGGAACGATTTTTGGAGCATTTTTCTACCATTTTTTGTTATTTTTAGATATTTTTTTTTTAGTTTTCCTCTAAAATGCCGACGGCCGCCCTCGCTGATTCGCCGCCGTGCAGAGCACACTCCGAGACGATCGGCCCGTTTCGAGGCGGCTTCGGCCAGCTCGACCCGATCCGTCCCCGAGATTTTTGACGACCCAGCGCGGCTCGCGTATGTAGGCGCTGCTGTGCGTCCGGGCGCGGCCGATCCGATTCGATCCCGGCTGCGCGCCGTCATTCGGCACGATCCGACGCACACCCCGATTCGGCTCGGGTTGCCGTCTCGACGCCGACTGTTTCTGCCGCCGCCGCCGCGCCGCCGCGCCCAGATGCCGCCGCCGGCCGCAGACCGCCGCCGTCGGCTGCCGCCGTCGACTCTGCCGTCGTCCGCCGTCGCCGGCTGCCGCCGACTGCCGCCGCGGCCGTCGAGGGCCGCCGGCGGCCGCCGCCGGAGGTCGCGGGCCGGGATCGCGACCTCCGTGTGGGTGCGGGCGGCGGGTGGCGGCGCGGCTGCGGCGGGGAGCGAGAGGCCGCAGGGCAGGGCGTGCGCGACCGAGGAGAAGGCGGGGCGGGGGAGGGAACGCCGTCGTCATCGTCGTTGTCGTCGTCGTCGTCGTCGTCGTCGTCGCAGGGCAGGGCGTGCACGACCCAGCCGCGTCCCCGCGGATACGGGGCGTTTTATCGCGCATGTCCCGCGCGGAAGATGTCCGGCGACCGCGTATCCGCGGGATTGCGCCCTGGAATCCAGATCGCGAGGGCTTGGATATGAACGCGTTCGCCACTCGTGAGCCCCAAGAGGAACGTGGGGACCGGTTTCGAGCTGCCGTTGTCTCAGCTCGCCCTCCTCTGGGTACAGGCTGCGGGGAGCTGTCGGCGCCAGCAGCGCGGATGGAAACTACCGTTACGGTTGGCGTTGTAGAGATAGCGTGCGTTGTGGCGCCAGCGGCCCGCTTATTTCACGTTATCCCCCGCCTAGGGGACAGCCTGCACCGTAGAAGTCCTGGCAAAGCGATAGCGTGCAAGAAAGGACCCCTGCTGAAGGAACGCCTCACAGGGATAGCGTGCACGGTGGAAACCCTCATATTTGGGGGTAGCGTGTTGTTCGGAGGTCGGTGTCGCACGCTATTTTTGAGACGCCGACCTTATGAATACAATCACGACGGGGGTTACGTGGTACTTTTTTCGGCCTCCTGGGGCCCTTGATGGGCCCCAGGACAGTCAAAGCTGAGGATGAAACTCGGTGCGATCGAGGTGGGTGCGGAAAGAGTGAGGACGAACGTCGAGCGCAGTCACCGTCCTTGTGCACAGGAATCGCTGTTGTTGTCGCCGCGGAAGTTGCTCATTTGAGGCACAAGGTCGCCTGCTCAACAACGGCCGCTGCCAGATCAGGACAAACTTTGTGTGGGACGATCGAGCTTGGTACGGAAAGAGTTGGTACGATGCCCAACAGCAGGTTCTGCTCATTTGAGCAGGACTCGCTGTCCGCGCCGCCGCGGACATTGTTTTTGAAGACATAAAGCTGCCTGCCCAACAGCGGCCGCTGTCGATTTTGGACAACATTTGTTGTTGGGCATTGTGCCAATTTTTTCAGTACACATTTCGGGCGTCGAAATTTGTTGGGAATCGTACCCAGGTTTTCCTCACCCATTTCGGGCGTTTACAGACATGCTGGTTCCAGTGAGAAGGACCAGACCTCTAGGGGGGTTTCACGCTGTGACAAATCACGGTGTCAGTTCAGAGGAGGAAGCTGGATGAGGATCGATGATCCTCAGGACTTGTGCTACATCACAGCCAGGACGCCGAAGTAAGAAGCATGTGGGTTGACGAGGTGCTCCCTGGTGTTCGGGCCGTTCTTTCGATCTGATGTCGGGGAACCTGTTCGTGGCCGAGGCTCGCTGTGGTCAGATGACCGCCTCCGTTCCTTCTTCGGCTTCCCTCGTGGTAGCGCCATTGTCGTACTGTGCACCATTACCGCTGCTCGAAAATCTTGGGTTCTTACGCAGCGTGGGCCGTTCAGCCCACAACGATGAGCATCATACGCTTTCGGAGTCCGCGCGCACTTGTTGGGTCGGCGCTGGACCTCCTCGGTGGCGGCGCCTCTTGGGAGCTTCGTGCGCCAAGGGCTGACACAAGATGTCCGTGCTGACACAAGATCGGTCGCGAGACCATGTGCTCGCACTGCTGCTTTTTCTTCCTCACCTCTTGCCTCCAACTTTCTTTTGTGGGGTATCGTTGCTGATCGTGTTGATCGATAATCTGCTGTAGCTGGGGCAGAATCCGAACAATTGCCACAAGCGGCGCGCAGTCGACTACCAACATCCACCCAATTTCAACACGAAAGGTGTCGCCAAGGCAAACATCTTGACGTGTGTGCACATACCCTGTTGGCATGACCTCGGTTCTTTTGCCAAGAAGTGACAAGTACGGAGTATGATACATACTGGGCCGCCTGCCCAAACTATCAAGCCCGCGGGCGGATAGGAAGGCCTCTGCTCAAATGGTACGGTTAATTCTTTGAGGGGGACAGCAACATTCTAGGCATTGGCATCAAAGAGCAGTTGCTAACATCATGTCGAGCACTAGTCGCGCATGTGTTCTGGAAGGATCGCCCTTCGCCTCGAGTGGAATAGTTACACAGGGCCCCAACAATGTCCTCAATTCTCTCGTTGCGTCGAAGTTCCATCAGCAGGTGCCCGTCCAAATTCGTCGCAAACGCTACAGCTGCCTTCGTCGATCGACCCGTCCGTCCCGTCAGACTCGTCGAGCTCGCCCGATGAGGGTTCCGAGCTTTCGTTGTGCAGCAGGCCCATGTATCGAGCTTCAGAGCAGTTGTCAAACCGACGTCTGATCTCTGAGGGCTTCCCTCGGGCAGTGATGGTGTCCGAGCGCACCTTATGCAGTTGCGTTTGCAATGTCTTGCTTGGCTCGTCGCTCTTGCTGCAATATTGCATCATCGATGCAGTCGGGTGCTCGTTGCGAATTGATGTCTGTCTTGTCTACGGTCGAGCCGAGCTCAGAGAAATGCATGGTGCTGCTAATTGCGCGAACGTCGCCACGTCCATGTGCCCCTGGGAGATCTTTGGGTGGTCCAACTGTGCAACTGTCTCCACTTTCGTGAGCTCCTTCCAGGTCCCGCGGAGTGCGGTTTTTCGTTGGCCAAGCTAAGTTAACCCTCGCAGCAGAAGAACCTAAACGGCATATTACAAGTATGTTAGCCAGAGTGGGCACCACATATTGTTTTCGAGCAGACCATGTTGTGCAATCCAGTGGTGCACGCGACATGGTGCAATCTATGTGGTGCAATCCGTGTGGTGCAACCTATGTGGTGCAATTCACTTGCCGAACTTGAAGTTGTCAACTCCACTGCTCGCGCAATCATCCCACCCACCCACCCGCAACTTGGTTTGCAAAACCCATGCGGGCCCGAGCACAGATATCGCTCCAGGGTCGTCTTGGAGCCCTCGGGGGCGTCTCAAGAGCGCCCCAAGAAGGCCAGAGAAGCAAGACGGCCGACGACGACGACGACGACGGCGGCGACGACGACGACGCCGACGTCGACGACGACGAAGGCGACGACGACGACGCCGACGACGACGAAGACGACGACGACGTCGCCAACGAGGACGACGACGAGCGAGGAGGGAGGACGACGACGGCGACAACGACGACAACGACGACAACGACGACAACGAGGGAGGAGGGAGGACGGCGACGACGCGAACGACGAAGAAGGAGGAAGGACGGCGACGCCGACGACGACAACGACGAGGGAGGAGGGAAGACGACGACGAGACGACGACGACAACGACGACGACGACGGCGACGAAATAGGAGGGACGACGACGAGACGCCGACGACGGACGACGACGACGACGACGAGGGAGGAGGAGGAAGGACGACCACGGCGACAACGACGACGGAAACGACCACGACGCCAAAGAGGACGACGACGACGAACACGAGGAAAGACACAGGACGACGTAGGCGACGACGACGACGACGCGGGAGGAGGGAGGACGGCGACGACGACGACGACGACGACGACGACGCCGCAAGAGCGCGCGCGCACGCTTTTGTTGAAAATCCGTGTTGCGAAACCTTGTTTTTTGATAGGTTTTTTGGACGCGCGATTGTGAAATCCTTCCGAAACCGATGGGTTTTGAAGGATTCCGGCGTACGCGCGCGACGACGCGCGCGTCTGCATTTCGTCCCATTTTTGGCAGAGGATTCTCGCGACGGCACACGCGCAAGGGCATTCGACAGATTTCGACATGCGCGCGCGACGCCCGTTTGGTAGCATGTTGTGAAAATCTTGAAAAACCAATGGTTTTCTTAAGATTTCGCAAGAGCTCGCGCGTAAGCTTCTTTAGTAAATCAGTGCTACGAAACCCTGTGTTTTTGTATTTCTTAAAAACTCGATTGCGAAATCCTTCCAGCACCAAAGGTTTTTGAAGGATGTTGGCACGCGCGCGCGACAACGCGCGCGTGTGCACTTCGTCCCATTGTTGCAAGGGGTTCGAAAACAAAGTG
Source organism: Prorocentrum cordatum (assembly GCA_963575745.1). Classification (NCBI taxonomy): domain Eukaryota; class Dinophyceae; order Prorocentrales; family Prorocentraceae; genus Prorocentrum; species Prorocentrum cordatum. The sequence goes on from CAUYUJ010019968.1 coordinate 138,395, forward strand.
TTATGTTAGAACCACACCGCATTGTGTTTTTTACAAGGGAACCTCAGGGGGGGAACCCGGTTGGCCTGGGACATTGTGATTTCATAGTTTGGATGGACATGCGGTCAGAGTCATATGTGATTTACATACCCGAAAAGGGGGGGCGATAACGCCGGGGGGGGGATATTCTTTTTTTTAGAAAGGAGAATGGATCCACGTGGTGCAATCCACGCGGTGCAATCAAGGAGGCGACGACGGGGCGGCAACGGCGACCACACATTCGCCAGACCAGCGCGCAGGCCCAGACGGCGTGCGGCGACGAGGTGGCGACGGGGCGGCGACGGCGACCACATAGCCGTCAGACTGGAGCCCAGGCCAAAATTTTGAGACAGACGTAAGACACCCTAAGTCCAAGCATTGTTTGAGGAACTTCTAAAATTATATTGTGCTGCGTGTGCCGAAGACCATGCAGGAAGGCATACTGTAGGCCATACGGGAAACCATACCGGGGACCATGCGGGAGACCATACGGGAGACCACGCAGGATAGTAAACGGGGGACCGGGCGGGAGACCATCATATTGGAGACCATACGAATCGGAATGCAACGGCGGATATGAACGCACATTCTGATAATATGAGTGGTCGTGAAGCCAATCGTACTACAGTAGTCAAAGTAATAGCGATAGTCACAATAATAACAATACTAGTTGTATTTGGCGCAGTAATCGTAGTAATCATGCAAGGGGTAGTTATAGTAATAACAGTGGTGGGAATACGAGGGATAGTAATAGTATTGACAGTTGTAATACCCCCCGCGAAACTTAACGCAAGTTTTGCCGCCCCCCCTCGCCCCAATTCCAATGTTCAGTTGCGCGCGCGGCGCGGTGCGCGGACGCCGTCGGAAAATTTGAAATCGCGTGTTTGGGTATGTTCATTGAAATTTGGGTGTCTGGGGGCGTCAGCGCGGTGCGGGAAAACTTGCATTCAGTTTCGCGGGGGTATGGTCGCACGGCCCCATTGATCGTTTTTTTTTTCTTGGCGCGTTTTTGACAATCAGTGATCAATCGCGTGAGCGCCTTCCACTTCGCCGCCCCGCGGCGCGCGCGCGCGGCTGCGCCGTGCCGCGCACGTCTCACGTGGCCCCCTTGTCGACCCCGCCGCGCCCGGCGCGCCCCGCGCCATGGGCGAGCCCGCGCGATCTCCACGCATGCCAGCGTTTCGCGCGATGCCGCCGCCCGCCCGCTGGGTACCGAAACTGATTTGCTGGGGCCCGGGGGCTTCGTGGGCGTGGCCCGCCCAGGGCGCTGGCGCCTTCCCCTGTGCGCCTTGCGGCGGTGCCCTCATGGCGGAGCTGCTCCAGAAGCGCGCCGAGCCTGCTTGGCGTATGTGCGTCGTCCAGCTGTATTTCAATTGCCATATATTTGCGCGCTAGTTGCTACATGTGTTTCTCCCGTTGCCACTCTTTTCCGTTCAAAAGGCATACTCCATGTTTACTAATTCTAAGTAAGAAGCGATTGGCAATTAGAGAAAACAAATGTGGCAACTAATTCGCAAATGTACGGCAATTGAATAGCAATTGGAAAAAGTTGCAGGCCAGCGTGCAAGGTGTCTCCAGGTCAAACCGTCGGACGCCGTGCTCTCCTCCAGGCGCCGGGCGAGCCGCGGAAGGCGCGTTGGCGGGCCGCGCAGGCAAGTCGCGACTTGGCCATGAGGGGCTCGCCAGAGTGCCTCTCTGCCTGTCAGCCCGCCCAGTGCTCGTCGCCATTGCTGCCGTTGACGTCGGCGCCGTCGCGGACGATGTCGCGCCGTCACCCCCCCACGAAACTTCATGCAAGTTTTGCCGCCCCCCCTCGCCCCAATTTCAGTATTCACTTGCTCGCGCGCGCGGTGCGCGGGCGCCGTCGGAATATTTGAACATTGTTAATTTGTCGGGGTCTGGGGGCGCCAGCGCGTCGCCGGAAAACTTGCGTTAAGTTTCGCGTGTGTGTGCAGAAGGTGCCACTAGCAGTAATAATAGTAGTAACAATACGAGCGGTGGTAATAGTATTGGAAATGTTGACACTAGTCGTACCAGCAATGGCAATCGTAGCTTTTTATTCGTAGTGGTCATGGTCGTTATAATAATAATCTCGGTAGTGGCATTCAAGTGCAGTTGTAGCCGTGATGGTAGTATCATTCATGATTCATATTGGTAGAAGTATTATTAGCCATGTTGTTTTCGTTGCTGTCATAACAGTGTTGGGGGAAAAAAACGTGTGATTGTCATATCCGTTGTGATGTTTCAAATATTCGTGTCAGTAATGGTAAGACTACAGCAGGGATTAGCAGTAGTAGTAGTAGTAGTAGTAGTAGTAGTAGTCGTAGTAGTCGTAGTAGTCGTAGTAGTCGTAGTATTAGTCGTAGTAGTAGTAGTACTAGTACTAGTAGTAGTAGTAGTAGTAGTAGTAGTAGTAGTAGTAGTAGTAGTAGTTGTAGTAATCATAGTAGTCGTAGTAGTGGTAGTAGTAGTAGTAGTAGTAGTAGTAGCTTAGTAGTAGTGGTAGTAGTGGTATGAGTAGTAGTAATAGTCGTAGTAGTAGTAGTAGGAGTAGTAGTAGTAGTAGTAGTAGAAGTAGTAGAAGAAGTAGTAGTAGTAGTCGTACTAGTAGTTGTATTCGTAGTAGTAGTAGTGGTAGTAGTAGTCGTCGTCGTAGTAGTAGCAGTAGTAGTAGTAGTAGTAGTTGTTGTTGTAGCAGTAGTAGAAGTAGTAGTAGTAGTAGTCGTAGTCGTAGTCGTAGTCATAAACATACCCGTAATAGTAGTATAATTGTAGTAGTAACAATAATTGTGGTAGTAGTCTTCGCAGCAGGAGTCGTACCAGTCGTAGTAGTAATCGTAGCAGGAATAGTAGTCGTAGTAGTAGTAGTAGTAGTAGTAGTAGTCGTAGTAGTAGTAGTAGTAGTAGTAGTCGTAGTAGTAGTAGTAGTAGTAGTAGTAGTACTCGTCGTCGTAGTACTAGTAGTAGTCGTAGTAGTAGTAGTCGTAGTTGTAGTAGTAGTAGTAGTAGTAGTAGTAGTCGTAGTAGTAGTAGTAGTAGTAGTAGTAGTAATAGTAGTAGTAGTATAGTAATAGTATAGTAGTAGTAGCACAGTGTATGTAGTAGTAAGTATTAGTAGTATTAGTAGTGGTAGTGCAGTGGTAGTAGTAGTAGTAGTACAGTAGTAGTCGTAGTAGTAGTAGTAATACTAGCATTCGTAGTAGTAGTAGTAGTAGGTGGTAGTAGTAGTAGTAGTAGTATAATAGTAGTATAGTTTTAATTAATAGGTAGTAGTAGTAGTAAGTAGATAGTGTAGTAGTAGTAGTAGTAGTAAGTATAGTCGTAGTAGTCGTAAGCGTAGTAATCGTAGTAGTAGTAGTAGTAGTAGCCGTATAGTAGTAGTCGTAAGTAGTAGTAGTAGTAGTAGTAGGAGAAGTAGTAGTAGTAGTAGTAGTAGTAGTAGTAGTAGTAGTAGTAGTAGCCGTAGTATTAGTAGTAGGAGTAGTAGCAGCAGCAGTAGTAGTAGTAGTAATTTTAGTAGTGGTAGTAGTAGTAGTAGTAGTAGTAGCAGTAGTAGCAGTGGTAGTAGTAGTAGTAGTAGTAGTAGTAGTAGTAGTAGTAGTAGTGGTGGTGGTGGTGGTAGTAGTAGTAGTAGAGTCTGCGTATTAGTAGTAGTTGTATTTGTCGTCGTAGTAGACGTCGGAGTCGTAGTAGTATTAGTAGTAGTTGTATTTGTCGTCGTAGTAGACGTTGGAGTCGTAGTAGTAGTAGTAGTAGTAGTAGTAGTAGTAGCAGTCGTAGTAGTAGTAGTAGTATTCGCAGTGCGGTTATTGTTTTTGATAAGTCTTGGTATACTTGATGGTGGGGCGTTATGGCAGCGCTAGTCATCGTACTGCCACAAGTAAGCAGTATACATTTCGTTTTCAGCGTCCTCGTGTTACGCGCTTTGCTGCTACTACGAGTTTCAGTCATTTTGGCACTACTTGCAATACTATTCGTAGTCGTAGTAGTAGAAATCGTATCAATATGTTGAAATAGTCGACTGTGCGCCGTAACCGTAATAGACAATGTCTTCGTGCTTAATATACTAGTAATTGTAGTCTGTATCGTGATTGCAAGAGTGAGAGTGGGAGCGTCGTCGTACTCGTATTCGCAGTACGGCTATAGTACGAGTAGCAGGTATAGCGATAGTGACGGTGATAGTGGAAGTGACAGTGACCGTGGTAGCAGTAGTGGTAAGAGAAATCGTCGTAGTAATCGTGGTAGTAATCGTGGTCAGTGTATTTATAAATTTGACACCCATGATAGTAATGCTAGGTAGTATCGAAGACGTCTACGTCGAATCACCGCCGCCCCCTGCCTTTTTGGAAGCGCCTATGTGGCCGAACGTTGAGGCCAGACCTGTCACGCTATCGGACCACGTGTTCCCCGAATCGGTTTGGAAAGCATTCGGGGAACACGTCAGCATCTTGAAGGTCATCTCGGCCGCCTGGAGGCCATTTTGACCCTTTCGGGCCTTCTTGGAGGACGTCTTGGAGGGCACTTTGGCCGTGCTGGAGGCCATCTTGAGCGTCTTGGATGCCTCTTGTGCTGTCTTGGGGGCCTCTTGGGGCCGTCTTGGGCCTCTTGGGCGACCTTTGGGGGCACTTGGGCAGTCGCGGGCCGTCGGAAGGCAGAACAAAAAACGAATGCCGCATTCCTTCAAAAACTATCAATCGTTTTCGGGCCTTCCTGGAGGCCCTCTTGGAGGCCTCTTGGGCCGTCTTGGGCCATCTTAGTGTCATTTTCGGCCGTCTTGGTGGGCCCCTGGCCCGTCCGACGCCGTCGGAAGCCGTTTGGGGGGCCTTTCTGGAGGCCCTCTTGGAGGCCTCTTGGGCCGTCTTGGGCCAGCTTCAAGCCAACTTCGGTGGGCTCCTGGCCCGTCTGACGCCGTCAGAAGCCGTTTGGGGGGCCTTTCTGGGCCGACTTGGGGCCCTCTTGGGGTGCTCCAGGGCTGCCTTAGAGGCTATCTTGGGCGTCTTGGAGGCCTCTTGGGTCGTCTTTGTGCCCTCTTGGGGCCGTCTTGGGGGCCTCTTGGGCAGTCCTGAGGCCATCTTGGAGGCCTCTTGGG
>CAUYUJ010019968.1:153501-166001 GCA_963575745.1 Prorocentrum cordatum
CAATGGTCTCAGAAGGCCCCCAAGAGACGCCCACGAACGCCATGGGGGACTCCCAAAAAGGGCACTGGAGGCCCCCAAGAGAACCCTGGATGGCTTCAGAAGGCCTCTGGAGGGCCCCAGCCCTTCAAGACGGCCCAATCAGGCCCCGGGGCGGCCCAGGAGGGCCCGAGGACAGCCCCAAAGAGCCCCAAAACGTTCAGACGGCGTTCTCCTATGAAGTTCATCGAGCTGGCCCGACGATCTGGGTTCCGCGCATGCGGCTCGAGGTTTAAATTCGTCGGTCGAGAGAGACAGGCAATGAATCTAGATTCGAAGTTCGACGATCGAAGATTTCCTGCGTGCTTAGGGCCCTCCAAGCATTCAAGGAGCGACCGAACATCGGCTTGTTCGGAGCTGCTGCGACTTCTTCGGCGTGTCATAGGAACGCTCGTTACTTCCTCCAGGGACTTCGCGCGTCAAAACATATCATTCCTTCCCCGCTCCTGCGCGCAAGTGCGCAAGCGCATCGGGCGAACGCGGTGTCAGCAAGCACCAGGTGCATTAGAAAAATAAGCTGGTCGCCCGTCAAGGCCTCGAGGCCTCCCTGCTGAAGCAAGCGATGATTGATAGGTTTGCCGGGGAAGCGTCCTGGACAAGGCGCATGGCGCGAAACGCCAATGCAGTCTTCTGTATATATATATACATAACTATTGCGAGGGTTATCGGGGTAGGGATAGGGATGGTGATAGGAGTAAACACATGTATCAGTGGGCTGGAGGCACAGACAACGAAGGAGCGGAAGACAACAGGAGACAGCGAGAGACAGCGAGAGACAACGGGAAACATCAGAGAACGGGAGATACTATGAGAGACGACCAGAGCAACAGGAGACAACGGGGGACAATTGGCGAGAACGGGAGACAATGAGAGACAACGGGGGATCTTCGGCGCCCGATCGACCGATTCCAAGTCCGTGTCCGCCCCTAGTGGGCTTCTAAGAAACAGCGTATCTATATATGTGGGACCCTTGCAGACACGTTGTTTGGGGAACCGTGCCTCCCTGCGTGCTGCCAATTGCGCGGCTGGCACCTCTTTCGCGCAGTCCTTGGAGGTCCCTCGGAGCACGTTCCCTAGGAAAACCGCTGGGTCTTTTTGCCGACCGATGCCGACCGATGCCGAAACGGTGCGTCTTTGCGGGGAACGCGCATTCACTGCGCTCCGGGTCTCTACCCGGGGCGCTTCTTCCAGCGAGTGGGGCACTGAGAGGGCACGTCGATATGTCGGGAGTGCGCGTCCAGGGGCGAGAGGGAGAAGCCCGAGCGCACAAAGGAGGATAGATACATAGGGGCGAGGGGAGGTAGAGAAGGAGGAAGAGGAGGAAGAGGAGGATTCGCTCGATGATCGATTTTCGGAAATTCGATGTCGGGGTTGCGATGGATAGAGAAGTAGGCAGCCCGACATTATCGGATATCCTCTCGAACCGCCAAAAGAAGCACACCTTAAGACATGGGGTGCAACGCATTGCGGCTGCGCTGCGCACCGTATATGTCGGGAGCGGCCTCAGCGAATGTCGCGCATTCAACGCGCGAATACTTGCACGCGCAGCGCGCGTTCGCGCGGCCATGCCCAACCGGCGCCGCCGCGCGCCCGCGTGCGCGACGCGCCCTTCGGCTCGAGCCGAACGGAAACACCGATCAAACAATGCACTGGGGAAAATCCCATTTGTTGATCGCGCGAAGCATGTGCGGGCGGCGCCATGTCTCTGGCCGCAGGAGCCTTGCGTGGCTTCCGAAGGGACCCGTGGGGGGCCCTCGGACGGCCCGCGGAGTCAACCTGAGTGGGGTACCTTAGGCGGTTGTTTCAGATTCCCCACTCTGGCTCGCTCTCGGTTCACCCCAGGGGCCCTTCTGGGGTCATCTCAGGCCCCCCGAAAGCTTCATGTGCGCCTCAAAGGATGTCAAGACGGCACCATGGCCAACCAGAGTTGAGCATTTGAAGGGGTCGTCTCTGAAGCTGGCTCGACGACGGGGCCCGCTGGGGCCCGCTCAGCTTTCGCGGCCATCTAGAAGTCCTCCAGAGGCCCGGAGGCTTCAAGAGGCGCTGAGACGTCCCCCAGAGCCGACCATAGTGGGGCATTGGAAACGGCCGTTTCAGATGCTCCATTGTGGGTCGCTCTCGGGGCCGTCTTCGGGCCCTCCTGGGACCATCTTGCCTGGGGGGTCTTGAGCGGGCCGTGAGACGGCCCCGGCCGCGCAGAGTGCGTTCTTTCAAGGTGCTCCCTTTTCTGGCTCGCTCTCGGCGTCCTGCGGGGCCCCTCCCGGGGCCCTGCTGGAGCAATCTTGGAAGCCCGAGGAGGCGCCGGGGGAGGTTCGGAAAAGGCTCCAGAACGGCCCAGCACGTAAACCAGACTGGAATATCTGAAAAAGTCGCGTCAGATGTCCCAGCCCCACCCATGCCCAAGGCGTGGATCTTCGCGCGGACCCCTTCCCTCTCCCATGAAAACATTACTTGGGAGCAGTGTCGCGTCGACTGCCTCGGCAGACAAGCTCTTGGGAATGCGGTCCACAGGGGTGACAGCTCAGTGCGTGCATGCTTCGAGATAGTGTAAGCCAGAAGGATATACAAATACCCGAATTGATGTTGTTTCTCTGAGGCGTGAGGGCAATGCGCCCGCGATTCGTCGACGTCAGATGCAGTGGCCCGTCGCCAATTCATGCTTCATCTGGGGCATGGCGGCGACTCGCCAGCAGTTACTTCGCGACGGGCAACCGAAAACATCGCCAGCGACATTTCAAATTCAAGTGTTTGCGGCGAGGCGACCCGCCCCTGCGTCGAACGGCCGATTGCCAGGGCGGCCCGCCACCATGCGCATTCTAGATCGCGCGGGGAGGCGCAGCATATTGATTGGCACGTCGTAGTCTCTCGCCTGCGGTCTACCGCCGTCGCGGACCAGTGCGATTCAGAAATCGCATTCCCTTCTGTGTCGAGGCGGTTGTGCGAGGCGACTATCCACGGAAATCGCGCGACATGTTTATGGCCTGGACTAGCTTGAAAATAACCAAAATCACGAGCTGGGCAATCAGTCGCGGAGCTGGGGCAACTTCGCCACCAGAGCAGCTCAAGTTCAGCAGGGGCGTTCGATTTCCCGCTGAGCCACCTGCCATCGCTTCGGGCCGCCAAAGCCACGTCGGCGAGGCGGGGGGTGCAAGCCGTCCGCGTGGATGGTCAGAAATCAATCGTTTGCGCGCCCCCCTCCGCCCATGCTAGGACAAGTCCTAACATTTGCGGCCGAGACGCGCCGAAGGCCCAGACGCGGTGCGCGGACGGCCGCGAGGGGGCGACAGTCGCTCCAACATGGAATTTCTGGGCTCACCCGCCTCCCCAGGCCCCGAAGGTGCCCCCCCATATGCTCCCGGGACACTCCTGGGACACTCCCGGGGCACTCCTCGGACACTCCCGGGACGCTCCGGGAACGCTTCCGGGACACTCCCGGGACGCTCCCGGGACATTCCGGGACGCTGCCAGTTCTGCGCGCCCCAGTTTTGTGGATTCCGCCCCGAGCATGCCCGCGGGGCCTCTTTTTTGTATCCTTCTTCTTCCTTTCCATACATATATATATGTATATATATATATACACATATACATATATGATATTTTTCAATATTTTCGAATTTATTATATTTTAATATTATATGTATATATATATATATATTATTTGAATATTCTCTCTCTCTCTCTCTATATATATATATTCGTGTTTTCCCCCGGATGTCAAACGGAGAGCTGAAGGACCTTCAGAATTCCTCGGGGCGTCTCAGAGGCCAATCAGAGCTTCCCGGGGCCCCTTAGAACATTGCCCGGCGCCTTCGGGCCGTTTTCCGCGGTGGGGAGGTCTTGCCTCGAGAGTATTGGGTCGGTTGCGTTGGCCTGGCCTTGGGGGGGCCTCAATTAAGTTCGAACCCGAGGTTGCAATGTGCGCGCGCGCCTGCCTGTATCGTTGCCGGTCTGGCCCGACAGGCTCGCCACGCGCGCGCGCTGCCGATGGCAGGCCGGGGGATCGACGAGGCCGCCCCCGAACGTGGCATGGTTGACCGCTCCGCAGCTGAAGTTGAGAGTTGCTTTTGCGATTTCCCGAGCTGCGGGGCCGATGGTCCAGCCCATCATTCTTGAGATTGCCAACCGCATGAACAAACTGCGCCGTTTCCATCCATGCCCGAGTAGCGCGGCGTGCTCGACAGAAGCGGGGATACAATTTATGAATCACTGGCTCGCGACATGTGTCGATCCTCGGGCCAGTCGGCTGCAGCGGGAATGCGATTTCTTAATATTCTGCGCCCCCGCGAGGATCCGTGGGCCCACGCTGGCGAGAGCTGCCAAGGCCATCGGCCGCTCGGCGCAACGGCAGGCCGTTTCAGTGCAAGCACTGCTCGCTTAGACATACCACTGGTAATCTTCACGGTTGATTATTTGACGGGGGAAAAGATGAAAGAGCCGCTGGCGCGCCGCTGTCACTACCGGGAGGAAGCAACCGCATTCGTTACATCGTTGTGTGTCTGATTCTGACGAATCTTTTGAAACCGCTCCAAGTAAATCAACGCATCAATGGTGTCATATTTTTCGTCATCAGCTCAATTTATGTTTGAGGTCGGTTGCGGACTGCGCTTATGTATTGGCGGAGCGCGTTGCCGATGGTCTCTCAAGAAGCAGTCCCTATCACGTGGTGTCCCAAATCGCGTTTTCACGTTTTGGTTGAAGGTGGCCCTTGCGAATTTGGAATGGAAGTCTCGGGTAAATGTGGAACATGTGAAGCGGCAGTGGTTTCAGATGATTCATTCTTGTTTGCTCTTGTTTTGCTCTTTGGGCTGTTGAGATGCCGTTTTCCACGCCTCATTGAAGCTTGCCGCGGATCTCCAGATGGCTCCGAAATGGCACAGGAGGCCCCAGAGGGCCCCGCGAGAGAGCCAGAGCGAAGCATCTGAGAGGGCAGTTTCATAATTTCTCCGCTCTGGTTGGCTCTTGGGGCCCGCTTGGGGCTCTCATGGGCTCCCCTGATGGGCTCCAGGGGATTTCGAGGTAGCTCGAAAAGAAACCAGCCCCGACAGCGAACCGCAATGGGGCATTTGAGAACTCCGTTGGACATGTTCCAGTCAAGCTGGCTATCGGGCCATCTAAACGTCCTTCGATGCTTTTATCGGACTTCCCGGGAACTTCCGGATGGCCCCGAACAGGGGCCCGGCAGGGGCCCCAATGGGCCCCGCGGGCAATCCAGACTGGAGCAGTTGAAACGGCCGGTTCGGATGTTCCGCTCCGGTTGGTTCTTGGGGCGTCTAAGGATCTTTTCTGGCGCCGTGGAGGCTTTCAGGGACTTCAGCTGGCCCCAAAAGGGCCCTGGAGGCGGCCGGAGAGTGAGCCAGAGTGGAGCATCTGGAACAACCGTTTCAAATCTTCGACTTTGGTTGGCCCTTCGCGCCGTCTCGGGCCCCCCCGCGGGCTCTGTTCAAAGCCGCATCGGGCCTCCTCTGGCCCGAGACATCATGCTGTCCGCGCAGGTTTCGCTCGAGCCACTCATTGATGTGGGTTGTCTTGTGTGCAATCATGAACGTGCGTTGTCTTCTGACTCAGGCCGAGGGGTGCGTCGCGCGAGCAGGCGCGCGGCGATGCTCAGTCAGGGTGTCCGTTGGGTTGGGTACGATCGTGCGAACGCGTGCTGTGCATATTGATGCGTGCTGCCTGCGCGTATTTCGTTAAGGGCGTTCCATATGATAATTTTATATGGCGTGCTCCGTCGTGGATTGTACCATCTGTTCTCAGGGTGTGCGTTCACTGGAGATTCATTGGGTTCCCAAGTCATATGACAGTCGTCACAAACCCGAAACTTGAATTCGGGCGACGAGGGTTTGATTCGGGGAATCCTGCTTGCAGCGGTGTCCCCGAGCGGTTTTCCTAACGGTCCCACGTGGAATTGCCAACTGAGGTCTGCCGTAGTGCGGTCTTATGCGGACTTCGCCATTTGGGTGCTGCACACAGGCAGCGAAACCATCGGCACTTCGTGATCTCCTGGGCGGCCCAGTGGAGTGCTGCGCGGACCAAACTCGTCCTTGCCTCCATTGGTTCTGCCTATTGTGGAGGTATCGCCGCCGTCGTGAGCTCTAAACGTATCCAAGTTCGACCTCCCCGCTCTGGGCGCTGCCAGCTGCGCGACCGTCGCCACTTGCGTGATGTCCTCGGAGGTCCCCGGAGTGCGTTCCGAAATGTATCTAGAGTAGACCTTCTTTCTCTGGGCGCTGTCAGGCGTGCGCTTGTCGCCACTCGCGAGCTCCTGGGGGAGTGGTTCTATGCGGGTTCGAACTAAACCTTCCCTCCTGAAGGCTGCCGCCTGCATAACTGTCGTCAATTTCCGGACCTCCTAGGAGGTCCACGGAATGCGGTCCTAAACGGATTTTGACTGAAGCTGCCATTTTTGAGCGATGCCAGTTTCCTTTTTGGTGCCGCAGCGTATAGCTCTGTATGGCGCGCAACGCATGGATTGTCCCCGCAGCTTGCATGAGGGGCGACGCGCCTTCTGTTCGTTGTGGATGGGCCCGCTGAGATTGTCACTCGTTGCAGGTGCGCTGCGTACGTCTCTGGGCAATTTTTTCAGCCCCCTTTGGGCCCATTTGGATATCTAAAGGCAGTATCGGCAGTCGCCTCCACCGAGGGAAGATGGTCCTGGTGGTCTCGGTGATGGTGGTCATATTCGGGCTTTCCGGGTAAGCAAGGCATTGCCACCAGCACCAACATCCAGGATCATCATCCCCCCGTGGAGGGAACTCCTTGTGTTGGTGTTGGTGCCCATTTGCAGGCCCACAACCCTCTGTTGAACCGGTAGATTCGCACCGCCTTGACGCGATGACGACCCCAGCGGGCGCTCGTGGTTCACCGCCGCCTTTGGCCCAGCATCGGCCGCCATCAAAGGATCTGCGCTAACGGGAAGCCGTGATCGTTCAAGTTTGAGCGATCCACGTGGTGTCAGAAACCAACGCCGACGTCATCACAACGTTCGCCTACCGTCAATGCGCAGAGCGTATCTAGACAGCAGAGCCCTTCCTGGCCATGGCCGTTCTGGACCCCAGGGTGGTGCATAGACACTCCTGGCCTCAGCGAGGATGGCATATGCACGCATGCACCGTGCCAGGGCCCTGGATGGCCCTCTTCGCCGCGTGCGGGCCTCCAAAGGTAACCTCCCCGCCCCTCGTCAGGAGAAGGAGGAGGAGGAGGAGGGAGGAGGAGGCCCTCATCCCCTGCGTGGTAGTGGTGATTGTGCTTGCGAAGCATGCGGCTGCCCCCCTGCTCTTGCAGTTTTTGTTCAGGGTGCTCCCTGGTCTTCGGGCCAGAACTCGAGCCTCTGGCGGCTGTTCGGGACGATTCGGGCACCCCCCGGAACGGCCTCGACGAGGCGCAGCTGATGGAAAACAACCCGAGGCTGGAAAGACGCCGAGATCGCGAGAGCGAAGGAAAACAGCTGAAAACCTGTAACCTCGAAAGTTCGTCCCCTCCCTGACCCTATCCCCCCGAGCCCCCCCCCGAACCTCGGCTCTTGCCTTCCTCCCCGCGTGCCTCCCCGCGGGAGGACAAGAGGCGGCGCGCCACGCTGGCCCTCCCTGGGCGGCGGCAGTTCAGCAGCGAGTCCAGGTTCAGCAGGCAGGACAAGGAGACCCTGATCAGGCAGTGCTGCGAAGGGTCACCACCGATGGGGTCGCAATGGTAGGTTTTTTTGTTTCGCCCGACCTAATCCTTAAGGTTGGCCTCCTCCTGGAGGCGTTGGCGGCCACCCCCAGTGGTGGACCCCCTCGGCACTGCCTGGCCCGGGGGGGGGGGTGCTCGGCTGCGGGAGCCTCGCCGCCTCCGCCGCTCAGCAAAGGGGCCCCAAGGTGGAGGGTTTCTCCGAAGGGCTTAGGCGACCCGCTCTCCTCCTCCTTTTTTGTTTTTTCCTTCTCCTCCTCCTTCCTCCTCCTCCCCACACCCTCCTCCTCCTGCTCCTCCTCCTCCTCCTCCTCCTCCTCCTCGGGTCGCCTACGGCCCTGGGGGACACCGTGCACCCCAAGGGAGATCGTCCCTGGCGTTTCTCCGCTCTTGGGCTCCACACCTCGTGCGCCCAGGCGCTTTTTGTTTGGGGGGGGCAGCTAGCGTTCCCTGCCTTATCCTTGTAGTGGTAGCTTGCTGGTAATCCCCTAGGCGCGCCAGGGTCAACTTCGATCTGATCGATCTGGTCTGGTGCGACATCGAGTCCAGCCCGCTCGATCTGGTTTCGATCCCGACATCCCAGCGATCCGAGGTGCGGCCCGATGCCCGCACGGCGCTGCTGTGGATCTCGGCGCGGCCGATCCGATTCGACGCCGACCGTCTGCGACCACTATCGAACCCTGCCCCGCCCCATGCAGGCCAAATCGACGCTGGGATACCAGACACCACCGCTGGGTTCTCATGGCTGCAGACATCCTTCATGTTCTGAACCCTCGCCAATGTTTCAGACATCTGGTTTGCCGCTCTTGGAGGGTTCTTCGGTGCGCCCCAGAGTGGTCATATCGCTTAACCGCCGCTCTGTCGCTGAGCCTCTTTGCGCTGCATGCTTCCCTACTCCGCCCTCTCCTCCTCCCTCTCCTCCATTCTCCTCCCTGTTCTTGCCGTGCTTTACGATTGTTCTTTTACCTCTTCCTCCTCCTTGGTTAGCTGTTGCATACTGGAGTCCTATTCGCATTAGTTGGGAAGCTGGCACTTTTAATGCCGAGTCGTATTGGATCTCCCAAGTTGCCCAACTATCCGCCCTGCTTTTCTGAGGTGGGGATTTCTGCTGTACTTGTTCGTATCGTTTGGTGTGCATTTCCGATACAAGCTTGAGCAGGGGTATGTCGGTTTCGCATGTGGTTCCCTTGTGATCTTGCCCAGAAAAGAGGAAGGCAACAGTTGCGTAATAATAAACTTTCGTATCTCGGCGCGGATTTCTTGGATCGGCGTGGATCGGCTGGACCTCCCTCCCTGGCGCGCTGGGTGGCGCTGGAGGCGCGGCCATGGTGGCTCAGAGCCGATCCCAGAAATCCGTTCGGAGCTCTGATTGTATATTCCCGGATAGATCTCTGAGAGCTAAGAGGGTTTCAGATTAGAAGCCGGCAGCGCAGGGTAACCTCAAGAAGCCATTAAGGACCTCCCCGGGGTTATCATTAGCATAGCACCGTAATTCAATAATTCTGGGGGGCGGTTTTCGCCAAACGATATGATTAGCACCGCGCAAATGGAACGACAATAGATGATTCTCGCGCCCTGGCTCGGGTGTCATCCCAATTGGAATTGGAATCATATTATGAATAAGAGTGAAATGCGAATAATACGAAGAAACCTAATACTAATAAACATGATAATACTGTGAGTAAGGATAATAATAAAGGTAGTAACACTAGTAATAATAATAAGAACCCTTACTATAAGGATGCAGTTACCCCTTGCACCCTTATACTATTAGGATGCAGGTGCAATACTACTAAGAGTACTACTGATACTGATAATACGAAGAATGCGACAACTAATCATGATAATAATACGAATATGAATGCTGATTAAAAGAAGAACAGTTTTTTCTCATTATCTTCATCATCCTTGTCCTCTACGATTTGTATTACCACCCCTGTTGAACAACTGCTTTTCCCGGCCGTCGTGTGGGGTAGTACATCCGAGGTATCGCCCCCGCCACGCACGGCGTGTTATCTTAGCACCGCACCCGTACAAACTAATAAACGAGAAATACAGTAAGACCCAAACTACTAATAATACAACTTATAATGATACCAATATAAAGGATAATCGTAAGAACACGAATAAGAGTAATGGTACTTCTAAGAAAAATGATCCCACATCAGACGGGCTCCCCTGCTTCTTTCCTCCCTCCCTCCTTTTTCTCATTTTCTTCATCATCCTTGTCCTATACGATTCTTACTGCGACCCCTATTGATTTTTGTTTTCCCCCGGCCGTCGTGTGGGGTCCATCTTGCGAGAATGTCTCAGGCGGTTTGCTTGTTTCGGCGAGCAGACTCGTCTGCGTTCACAGAAAGGTGCGAGGTGCCAGGGTAACGCTTCTTGGGTGCCGGGTGCGTTATACTTTCGCCGGAGAGGGGGGGGGGTCCTAATTGCTTCACAAGGTTATCGGACAGGCACAGCACTACACTTTGGGCGAGTGCATTAGCTTCTTGCGCGGATCCCCACATTCCACATTTACTTTTCCGACATCGTCTCACGTATTGGTTCGCCCGCCATTCGAGAAGGGCCGATCGCGCCTGTTGGATTTGCTGGGGCTTCGGCGTCGCTCGGTGTCAGTCTGGAATGAAGACTTGCGCCGCACGAGTGGATTGGAGGACGAGCGCAAGGTGAGTCTTTGAGCTGCGGGGGGCGCGAGCGTTTGCCGCCGCGCAGGGGCCAGGGGCAATTAAGAAAGGCTCAGGGAAATATAGGGCGGCAGGTAGAGGAAGAACGGGGGAGGGGGGATGCAAAGCAGCGGGCGAGAATGGGGAACATAGCGACCAGGCGATATGCTCTGATAGGGGGAGCGATGTGGGCGGAGGCCGCAGTTGGAATTCCTTCGGAAAGCCCTGGGACGTTCAGACACCTCCGCCTGGAGGCCGGCAGGGGGTTCAGCGGCCCTTGCCGTCCTGACTCGGCGGGCGGGGCGCGACGACGCACCCGACCTGCACCCCGCCCTTTCGCTAGGTGCCGGTCTGCACGTGTTCGCCCCGCGCGAGACATCCAACACGTTCAGAAATACACTTAGCCAGGTACTAGGTGTAGTTTTGTGCGCGCTGGTTTCGCCGGAGACATCCTCACGAAACGGAGCATTTATAGAACTACACCTAGCCAGCGGGGCGGGGTGCATGTTTGTTGCCGCCGCGCGCGCTCCCAACGTGTACCGCGCCCCGGCCGCTAAGTGCCGTTTTGCGAAGCATCGGCTGCCCGCGCTGCCCATCGCCGAGGCCCCGCCCCCTGGGCCGCTTCCCACCGACATCCCACATCCCCTGGCTCAGCGAAGCCAGCCGTGTGCCTGGGGACCTCGACCTGGCGCGCCCCGCTTCCCTCCCCCGCCTGTGCCCCAGCAGCAAATTCGCGATCCGATCCCCCGCGCTTTCGAGTTCCTCTTCGTGCCGGAGTCCCCGTCCGAGGGTGAAACGCTTGTTCGTGTTATGTTTTTTCTTGCGGCTGCCGCCAAGCCTCGCCGTGGAACATGGTGATCGCTTCCACGCTTCACGCGCAACGTCGTCGGCACGACCATCGCCTTCCATCGTAGGTCGTGAGGCGGTGTCCGTCCACCCAAACCGACCGACGCGCCAAATCTAAGTATGATTGCCGCCCGTGGTCCCCGCAACAAGGTGCAGTTTTGCTGTGTGTAGTTGTGGACGTGTTCGAGGTTCGCCCAGGAGCTCTGTCCGGCGTCAAGCAGCGCCGCAGCGAGTTGCTTGAATCGGAAGTCTGTCCCAAAAGGCCTTTTCCTAGCTGTTTTCCAATACATGTGCCCAGAAACTGTCCACGAGCTCCTTCCGAAGCTCGTTCCGGGAGCTTCCTGTGGTCCTTCGCATTTCCCCCCCCCCCCCCCCCCCGAAGGCCTTTCGGAAACTCCGCTATCGGGGCTTTGGACACCACGCGTTTTTTTTGCAGTTGTGTTCTTCTATGCTCGGCAACTGCGCCCGCCGCGATGACGCCCGCGGGGGCGCCGCGTGCGGCTCGACATATGGCTCGACATCGATTCCAATCGCCTCGGTCCGATTCGACGCCGACCGCCTGCGACCTCTATCGGACGCTAGTTTCCCCAATCCCTGCGGTCTCAACCGGTGCTGGGGCATCGGGCACCCCTGCTGGGGTTGTCTTGGCGTGTTTTGATCCCGATATCCCAGCGATCCGAGATGCGGCCCGATGCCGGCACGGCGCTGCTGTGGATCCTGGCGCGGCCGATCATATTCGACGCCGACCGTCTTGCGACCGCTATCGAACCCTACCCCCGTCCCTGCGGGTTCAACCGATGCTGGGGTATCGGACCCCCCTGCTGGGGTTTTCTTGGCCGCAGAAGTCCTTCATGTTCTGAACACCCTCCATAATATGAGAAATCTGGCCCGTAGGGGTACAGTCGAGACGCTAAAGTAAGGACCGCTTGGGCTCAGGAAGGGCTCTCGTTTTCGGGCTGTTCCTTAGATCTATGTCGGAGGACACCTTCATGACCGAGGCTCGCCGTGGCCAGTTAAGCCCCCCCGTGCCCTCTTCAACGCGCCTTACGGCAACACGATGCGTGCAGGTTTTGCATGTGGTTCCCTCGTGCTCCTGTCCAGCAGAGAGGAAGACACCAACTGCGTAAACGTAAATTTTTGAAACTCCCCTCGGATTTGTTGGTTCGGTGCTGGCGCGGCCGACCCGAGTCGACGCCGACCG
Organism: Prorocentrum cordatum; assembly: GCA_963575745.1. NCBI lineage: Eukaryota > Dinophyceae > Prorocentrales > Prorocentraceae > Prorocentrum > Prorocentrum cordatum. The sequence goes on from CAUYUJ010019968.1 coordinate 165,919, forward strand.
ACCCTGCCCGCGGCGAGGACGCCCGCGGAGACGCTGCGTGCGCGGAGGTACGCGTGCGAGGCGGGACCTACGGGGAGATGGCC
>CAUYUJ010019969.1:0-2500 GCA_963575745.1 Prorocentrum cordatum
CATCTAAGGCCCAAATGGCTGCGTCCGCATGCCGCCGCCGCCCAATTTTGGCACACACCCCTCACACGTTTCGTGGCACCATGGGGAGCTCCACCGAAGGCCCAAATGGCTGCGTCCGAATGCCGCCGCCACCCAATTTTGGCACACCCCTCACACGTTTCGTGGCCCCATAGGGAGCTCCATCTAAGGCCCAAGTGGCTGCGTTCGCATGCCGCCGCCACCCCATATTTGGCACACCCCTTACACGTTTCGTGGCCCCATGGGGAGCTCCACCGAAGGCCCAAATGGCTGCGTCCGAATGCCGCCGCCATCCAATTTTGGCACACCCCTCACACGTTTCGTGGCCCCATAGGGAGCTCCATCTAAGGCCCAAATGGCTGCGTTCGCATGCCGCCGCCACCCCATGTTGGCACACCCCTCACACGTTGCGTGGCCCCACAGGGAGCTCCACCGAAGGCCCAAATGGCTGCGTCCGCATGCTGCCGCCGCCCCATCTCGGCACACCCCTCACACGTTTCGTGGCCCCATAGGGAGCTCCACCGAAGGCCCCAGTGGCAGACCTCGCATGCCGCCCGCCACGACGACAGCCTCACGGGGGACCTCACGGGCCCGCTGGTGTTCATCGAGCCCCGCACGTCGGAGCCGTTCACCTTCCGCACCTCCAAGGTCACCCGGACGGGCTTCCCGTTTTCACACGGCAGGGTCATCACCACGGTGGCGTGCCAGGGGCGCACCATGCGGGAAGGCGGCGGGGCGGGGGAACGGCGCCACTGGGCAGTCTACGGCCGAACCCTTCGAACGCGAGCGGCCCGCAGCCGGACCTTCTCGGTCCCGTGGACTCTCGCCCTGGGCCGTCGGCTGTCTTGCGCGCCGCTCCCTCGACCGACGCCGCCCAGGCGTGATCCTGGACTGCGGCCGCCACGAGGTCGGGAACGGCAAGAAGGAGGACGACGACTGGTGGCTGGAGCTCTACGTGCTGCTCTCGCGCGCCACGCGCCACGAGGATCTCCTGCTCATGCGGGCGCCGCTCATCGAGTTCTTCCTGGCAGGGCCGCCGGAGGGCTTGCGGAAGCAGCTGGGGCAGTTTGCTGCGCGCACGAAGCGGTGCAGGAAGGAGGCGACGGCCCTCGCCAGAGAGCTGGGCTTCAGCGAGTTCATCCGCGAGGCCTGACCTGGGGAGCGGCCCCGCACGAGCCAGCGCGCGCGCTGGTTGTCGCTGACGCTTGGATGACCCCAGCTCGTCGTCGGGATTTCTCGCCAGAGGATGACCGGCGCCTGTCGGGGGATTTTGCCCAGATCGCGCCATTTTCGCACGCCTCGCCACGCAGTGCGGGGGCGCTATCTGTTGACTCAGAGTCGCAGTGGACGACCCCCGCGCGTCGATGGGATTCCCTCGGGATGACCAGACCGCGTCGGCGAGGACTTCCCAGGCACTTTCGCGCGGCGCCGCCTGCGCGCTGCATTCTGCGCGGCTCGCTGTCGGTCTGGAGGCAAAAACGTCTCCCCTCGTCTCTCGCTCCTCCTGCTTCCCATCGCTTCTTGACCGCGCGCTTCCCCGTCTCGTTTCTGCCGCTGCTGACCTGCCTTCGACATCTACACGGTGTCTCCGCCACCTCTTCCTGCGTGCCCAGTGACAGGTCTCATGATACGATGATGATACTGATGTGTTGGCTCGCCCCAGTGAGCTCTCCTCCTCCGCCCGCCGCCTCCTGCCCGCGCTGCCTTGTGCCTCGTCCATGCAGTGGCGCGGTGCCTATGAGAAGGGGGGCCTAGTTTGCGTGCCCCTCCTTCGTCTCATATCCGTGCGGTACTCGCAGCTGCATATGGTTGGGTCCTTCGCCAGGCTAATTATATTGTTTTCTTGTTTTTGTTTTTGTTTTTTGTTTTGGGTTTTGTTGTTGTTGTTGTTGTTGTTGAACTCTCATTCTTGAAGAATAATTATTGTTGATCCCCTCCACCGGTGCACATTGTTTTTTTTTCAATTGAAGTGCCCCCCCCCCAGGGCTCGCACTTTGTTTTTTTGTCAAGGGAAGTCTTCCTGCTCAAACTGGCCCCCTGGCCCCCGGGTTACAACGACAACGGCTCCCGCTTGAGACTTCCTCACAATTTAGCCAGGACCCCCGCTCCCCCCCGAGACTTTCTTGCATTTTATTCAAGAATCGCGCTCTCGCTTGGGACTTCCTGACGATTTATTCAGGAATCGCTCCTCCTGCGCTCTGGAGTCGCGTTGTCTCTGGAGACTTGCTTGCAATTTACGGAAGAATGCGCCCTTGCGTTGGAATTTCTTGCAATTTACTCCAGCGCCGCGCTCCCGACACCCAGGCACCCAGGAGTCGCGCTCACGCTTAGGACTCCTTCACATATTACCTAGGAATCGGGATCTCGCTGCCCTTCGTGGCCCCAGCCCTTCGTGGCCCCACGCTTTGTTTCGTGGCCCCGTACCCTTCGTGGCCCCCTCGGCGTGGCCCCTCAGCTTTGTGCCCTTCGTGGCCCCGTTGCA
>CAUYUJ010019969.1:5000-7500 GCA_963575745.1 Prorocentrum cordatum
AGGGGCGGTCGAGCCGCTGGGCTCCCCCGTCCCGGCACGCGCGCGCGCGAGCTCCGCGCCGCTTGCTCGACCTGCTCCGCCTCGTCGCTGCGCGCGGGGCCGCGGTTGTCAAACAGTGCGTGTGTGTCTGTCTGTGTGTGTGTGTGTGCCCAGACATGATCGCGTCGTAACAAAAATCAGGACGGGAGGTTTTTGCCTACTCTCGGCCTCGGGGGGCCCTCGCCGGGCCTCGGGGCCGTCAAACATTGACTCAGGGCGAAGAACTGGCCCCGGGAAAAGGGTCGGGACTTCCGGGGACGCCGTTCTGAAAAAATCAGGACGTCGCATGTCTGGGTGGATATCATGGCGGGGGTCATAACACCCCCAAGCTTTACAGGCCTCCTCTTCTTCTCTGGACGCGCCCCTGGCCGCCCCTCTTCGTCCGGGCTCATGCCCCGGGCCACGGTGCGCAGAGTCTCCCGTTCCTGCCCCCCCGCCCCCTTCTCGGGCGCACTCGGTCGGAGGGCTAACCACGGACTCCGTGCCACGAGTTGGCTCCCTGTCGGCCGCGTGGCCTGCAACGCCCCCCGCTCCCAGAAAGCCAGGGCGCTGCAGGAGTTCGGGGTGCTCGGGTTGGGGCGGAGAGGGCCGTCTGCCTGGCTGGCGCTGAAGTCGCTGGCGGGCACGACGACGCCGCCGTCCCCTGGGGGAGCAAACGGTACCTGATACCGCTGCTCCTAGGAACTCTCCCGGGGCGCGTTCTGACCCGGACATCGGGGCGAAACTAGCCGTGGCAGCGAGGGCTCTCCTCGGCGGCAAGGCGGGGGGGAGAAAGCGAAGGAGAAGGCCTTTTCAGAAGGCGGCGGGTCTTCTCAGAAGCCCTCGCGCCTTCCGAGAAGTTTTCTGTGTCTGCTCACTGGGCCTTGTGAGACGGCCCGCCCCTTCTCGTTTCTCGCCTGGGCTCGCCGCCGACCTCCACGACGAGCGGCCGCATCGGTATCTTTTTCTCCTCTGATCCCCGGCGCACCCGATTTCTTGGCGGCGCCCGGACCTGAGGGCACACCCCAGGCCCCCGACGCCATGTTTTTTTCATCACGTCGACCCCCCGAGGCCTCGACCTATTCCCCAGGACGGGTTCTTATGCTGCGTCGTCTTCATGCTGGCCCCGAGGCCCGGTGAGGGCCCCCGGGGGCCGAACATTGCGGAAGACCTCCGTCGCGATTTCTTTGTGTCCACTGCTCGAGGGCGTCTGGGGCCGTGGGAGGGCCCAGGATGGCCCCAGTCAGGCACGGGCGGGCGGTGCACGGGGCGCCCTCTGCGCACCAGGCGGTGGCGAGAGCCTCACGCTCGAGTTCGAGCTGCCGGCCGGGGCGCTGGGGACCGGGTTCGCCGAGGCCGGCGGTCCCGCCGACGGACGGGTCGCGCCAGGCACGGCGCCTCAGACCCAGACCCCCTCGAGCAAAAAGAAATCACGAAATCACGACGGGAGGTTCTTCGTCATTTTCAGCCTCTGGGGGCCTTTGCCGGGCCTCGGGATCCTCAAAAGCCAACTCAGGATGAAGAGCCGGTCCCAGGGAAGGGGGTCGAAACCTCTGGGGGTCGACGTCCTGAAAAAATCATGGCGTCGGGGGTCTAGGGACGAGGGCGAGTTGAGACAACGGTCGTTGGCCTTCGGATGGCCCTCTCGTCGCCGCGACTGGGCGCAGCTCGGACAGCTGGTGCGCTTGGACCCCGGGAGAGGGCCAGGGCCTGATTTTGAGTTGCCGTTGTCTCAACTCGCCCTGCTCTGAGGGACAGGTCGCGCCAGGCACGGTGCCGGAAGGGCTTCCCACACATTGTTTTGGTTCTTCGTCGGTACCGGTTCCGCAGACCTCCGATGGATGGACCAAACAATCAAGACAGGACAGGAGGGAGGGAGGGTTGGGCAAATGACGGGGAGGAGTGGGAGGAGAACGGGGAGGAGGCGGTGGAGGAGGAGTAGGAGGAGGATGATGAGGAGGAGGACGAGGAGGAGGAAGAGGAGGAGGAGGGAAGTCACACTAAACCAAAGATGCAGAAACGATGCTGCAGTACACTCTACCGTCCCAAGTCCCCTCCTCTGACGCCCCTACAAGTCTTCCTTTTCACTACACGGAACGCCTCTTCTTGAAAGACCAACACAGTTGGGCCTGCATTTTTGTTCGATGGCCCCTCTCTGGAACTGACTGGCATCTGTCTGGCGCGTAGTCCAGAGCGCGAAATAGCAATGATCACATATTTCCACGAGGTGCCCAGCTATCTTCCCCGCTCGAGGAAAGACCGTTCCCCATCCGAGTAGCAATTTCACGGGCTTGCCCTTCGTCATGGGCTTCGAGGAAGTCTCACGCGACAACTCCATTTGAAAGAAACGCCATGGGTTCGTGCAGCGCTACGTGCGTTGACTTGTCGGGTCCTTCTAGTACGCAACAAACTTTCAGGCGACAATACCATCATGAAAAGAGCAGTCCTCCATCTAGCTAAGCGTTGCATTAGAGAAGAAGCA
>CAUYUJ010019969.1:10000-65000 GCA_963575745.1 Prorocentrum cordatum
GTGACTACTCCAGTGCGTCAGTTGAGAAAGAAACAGCCAATTCAGGGCGAACAGTCGCCTTGTTATCCTCGCCTTCATGGTCGTGGCCAGCCAGCCAGGGCTCGCGCCTGCGACTGTGAAGACCAGTGCAAGGGGCGCCAATTCCGAGCACAGCGCGCACAGTGCCGGGTGCCTGGCCCTGCCCGGCGCGACGGAGTCGAGCGCCGCGAGCGCTGGCATCTCGATGTTTAGCAGTATGGCCGCTGGAGTCGGACGTGTGCCGCCGCGAGGACAGCGCCGCTGAGCAGCAAGACGGGGGCTGGCAGCGCGTCGTCGCGTCGCGTGCCGGAAGCAGCTCGACCCAGACCCCCTGCGAGAGGAGCGAGTGCTGCCTCGACTGTTGCGTCGCTGACCACCGCGGCGGGAACCAGCAGCGCATCTTCGAGGCGCGCTTCGGAGAGCACCAGCTCGACCCTGACGTCCACGAGCGGGATGAGAATTACCTCGAGTGCCGCGTTGCATGGCGGCGCGGGGGGCGCTGCCGCCGCGAAGTTGAGCGGTGCGTCGGAGAGCAGCGGCCCGACCCTGCCGTCCATGAGGGGGGCAAGTGTTCCTTCGAGTGCCGCGTCGCTGTGCGGCGCGACGGGCGCTGGCCTCTCGACGCCAGCCAGCGCCTCGGAGAGCCATGGCTCCACCTTGGCGCCCGTGAGTGGGGCGAAGAGAGCCTCGAGTGCCGCGTTGTTGATTGCCGCGACGGGCGCTCGCAGCGCGTCGTCGAGCAGCGCGCGTGACAATGGCGCCTCGACCCTGGCGGCCATGAGGGGTGCGAGCATTGCCCTGACTGCCGCGTCTTTGGCCAGCGCGGCGGGCGCTGGCATCTGAATGCTTTGCAGCAGGTCGGAGAGAGCAACTCGACCTTGGCGCCCGCGAGCGGGGCGAGTGCTACCTCGGGTGCCGCGCCGTCAAGCTGCGCCGCCGAGGCTGAGTTGCGCGACGGAGAGCGCCGGATCTACCCGGATGCGCATCGGTGGGGTGGGCGCTGCCTCGGTTGCCACGCCGCCGAGCAACGCGACGGCCACTCGCATCTCTACGTGGAGCAGCGCGTCGGGGAACGGCAGGTCGACCCTTGCGCCCGCGAGGGGGGTGGGGGCTGTCTCGAGCGCCGCGTCCCTGAGCGCCGCGAATGGCGCTGGCAGCGCGGCGTTGACGAGCGCGCTGGAGAGCAGCAGCTCGACCCTGTCGCCCATGTATGTGGCGGGTGCCGCCTCGGGCACCGCTTCGCTGAGCAGCGCGACGGGTGCTGACATCCCGACGTTGAGCAGCATGTCGGCGAGCAGCAGCTCGAGCCTTCCAGTTGAGGGAGGGGCGAGCACTGCTTCGGGCGCCACGTCGTTGGCCGCCGCGGCGTGCTCCCGCGCCATCTCGACCCTGGCGACCCCCTCGGGGCGACCGCTGCCTCGACTACCTCGCCGCTGAGCAGCGCGACGAGCGCGAGCGTCCCAACGTCGAGCAGCGCGTCGAAGAGCAGCGGCTCGACCCTGGCGCCAACTCGTTTGACGAGTGTCTTGTCGAGTTCGGGGTCTCGGAGCACGGCGACCGGCGCCCGCGGCGCGAGCTGCGCGCCGGAGCCGCAGCTCGTCCCAGACGACCGCGAGCGGGGCGAGCGCTGCCCCGAGCGCCGCGGCGCCGAGCGGCATGGCGGGCGCTAGCGTTCCCGCGTTGAGCAGCGTGTCGGAGTGCAGCGTGCCGACCCTGGCGTCCGCGACTGGGGCGAGCACTGCCTCGAGCACCGCGTCGTGGGCCGCGGCGACGGAAGCTGGCGACGCATCGTCGAGTAGCACGCCTGAGAACGGCATCTCGACCCTGACGTCCACGAGGGGGAGGGGCGCTGCCCCGAGCGCCGTGTCGTGGGCCACCGTGGCGCGCTGGCATCCTGGCGTTGTGCAGCACGTTGGGGGGCAGCATGTCGATTCTGACGTGCACGATTGGGGCGAGTACTGTCCTGAGTGCCACGTTGCTAGGCGGCGTGGCCGGGGCCGGTGGCGCACCGCTGAGCAGCGCGTCGGAGAGCATCAGCTCGACCCCGACGCGCGCCAGTGGTGCGAGCGCTGCCTCGAGCACCGCGCCGCTGAGCGCCGCGACGAGCACTTGCGTCTTCGACGTCGAGCGCCGCGTCGGGGCGCGGCGGCTCAACCCCGACGCCCGCGCGGGGGGCGAGCGCTGTTGCGAGCGCCGCGTCGTGGGGCGCCGCGACCAGTGCCGGGGGCCCTGCGTGGAGTAACGCGTCGGAGAGCACCGGCCAGGCCTTGTCGCCCATTCGTGGGGCGAGTGCTGGCTCGAGCACCGCGTCGCTGACCGCCGCGATGGGTGCCGGCATTTCGTCGCTGAGCAGCAAGTTGGAGAGCAGTGCCCCGACCCTGGCGCCCGCGAGGGGGGCGAGTGCTGCCCTGGGCGCCGCGTCGTGGACCGCCGCGACTGGCGCGGGCCGGATGGCAGCAGCTCGACCCCGAAGCGTTCGAGTTGGACGAGTGGTGCCTCGAGAGCCGCGTCGCTGAGCAGCTTTGCCCTGGCTTCTACGAGTGGGGCGAGCGCCGTCTCGAGTGCCGTCTCGAGTGCCATGTCGAGTCCGAGCGGGAACTGCAGCTCGACCTTGGCGCCCATGAGCGGACGATTGCTGCGTCGTGCACCGCGTCGCGGGGCAGCACGGTGGGAACAAGCGCCCCGATGCTGAACGGCATCTTGGGGGGCATCAGCAGGGCCCCGACGCCCGCGAGGGGGGCGAATGCTGCCTCGAGCAATGCGCCGCTGAACACCGCCGTGGGCGCGGCAGCGCGCTGTCGAGCGGCGCGTCGGCGTGTGCCTGCTCGGCCATAACGTGCGCCGGCGGGGCGAGGGCTGCCTCGAGTGCCGCGTCGCTGGCCACGAGGGGAACGAGTGTTGCCGCGATTGCCGCCTCGCGGAGACGCGCGACGGACGCTGGTACTTTGACGTTCAATTGCGCGGCGAAGTTCAACGGCTGGGCCCTGATGCCTGCGAGTATGGCGAGCATTGTCTCGAGCGCCGCGTCGCTGACCGCCGCGACGGGCGCTGGCAGAGCACTGTTGCGCAGCGCGTTGGCGTGCATTTGCTCGACCCTGGCGGGCGCCGGCGGGGCGAGCGGCGCCTTGTGTGCCGAGTCGCTGAGCCGCGTGGCGGCTAGTAGCATCTCGACGTCGAGTAGCGCGGCGGGGGGGGGGGGCAGCAGCTCGACCCTCGCGCCCGGGAGGGTGGCGAGCGCGTCCGAATGTAGCAGCCCGGCCAGGATGTCCACGAGCGGGGCGAATATTGCCTCGAGTATCAAGTTGACGACTGCCGCGACGGGCGCCAGCGGCCCATCGCCAAGCAGCGCGGCCGAGAGCTGCATCTCGACCCAGACGCCCACGAGCTTGACAGGTAGTGCTACTAGGTCCATGCCCAGCTCACCAGGCTCGCGCATGCGGGAGCCAGTAGCCTCATATCCACGACTACGAGTGGGGCGAGTATTGGCCAGAGTACCACGTCTCTGACTACGCTGAGCAGCGCGGCCGGGGGCACCAGTTCAACCTTGTGCGCCAGCGGGGGGGGGCGCCGCCTCGAGTGCCGCGTCGCTGAGCAGCTGCGCGACGGGCAATGGCATCTCGTTTCTGAGCATCGCGTCGGGGAGTCGGGGAGCATCAGCTCGACCCCCCCAGCCCGCGCAGGGGGCGAGTGCTGTCTCGAGTGCCATGTCCCCGTCCATAACAAAGAGCATCAGCTGCGCATCGCTGATGAGTTCGACCGGGGGCAGCAACTCGGCTTTGACCACCGTGAGTGGGGCGAGTGCTGCCTCGAGTGCTGCCCCGTGTGCTGCCGGGTCTGTGGCCAGCCCGCCAGGGGTCGCGCGCGTGGGCGCCGACAGCCTCGCATCCACGACATCGCGCGCAAGCCCTCGGTGCCGCGCGCTGCGCAAGACACCGCGGCCTCTGGGCCGCGGCATCACCTGCCAGGGTGAAGGCAGCCGACTGACCCCTGGGCGGGCCACCGACGGGAGGTGTGCCACGCGACGCCCCGCTGCCGTCAGTCAATCAGCCGCCCCGACCGCGGGGCTGCCCGCGCCCCAGCATGACGACGATGCATCAGCGTGCTATCAAACTCTGAAGGCGCGCGACACATCCGCCGACCCTTTTTTCTGCTCTCGGGTGCCGCGGGGTTTCCCTGGGGGCCCGAAGAGGGCACCTCAAAGCGCTGTGGCGCAGTGCGATGTTCGAGCGGCCCGTGCCGGTCGCTCTTCGAAGAAAAGACGGACATGTCAGAAGCGCAGAAGAAATTCAACGCTGCTGGGAAGAGGCCGCGTCGGAAATGAGCAGAGGAACGCGAGAAGTTTACGTTCGAGCTAAATCATCCCAAACGGAATTCTGAGGCGAAATCGAAACCGCTGGCGTGCTGTGCGCCAGTGCGCCAGGTTGCGGGAAGACTTTCTGGGGCACGGGTCATGTGAACCGGAGCCAAGTGGGGCATCATCGGTCGGCGAAGGGAGCCGGAGTGATCTGCGGAGCATGTGACAAACAGGGGGTCAGCGCGAAAGGCGTGGCCGATGCGGCAAAGCGGCTTAAGCCAGGGCTTACGTGCGCGGCCTGCAATAAGGGCTTCCCGCGGCAGGGTCACATAATTGGCGGCATAAGACGGGACACTTTGCGAAGGGAAGGAATATGATATTCGCGGACTACGTGGGCGTCGGCTTCGCATCGCGCAATTGGCACGCGTATGAGTGTTCGGGCACCTGCAGGAGGAAATTTTCCAAATCCGGCTTCGCGGGGCGGCGACTGAAGTGCAAGTTGTGCGGGTGATGCCGTGGAAGTGCCTACGTGGGAGTTGTGAGAAAGCGAACACTGATGACGAGGTTGCGAAGAGGAGCGGGGAAAAGGGTCGTGGAGAGGATGAGTGGGGAAGGGGGAAAATGGGGGTGACGTGGGGGAGGAAGGGTGATTTCGAAGGTGATTCGTGGGAGCCCACAGGAACGGAAAATAGCAAGGGCAGCCAGGAGGAAAGGGGGAGGGAGGGAGGGACAAGATGAACAACGTGCGGGAATAGGAGTCTGAAGGGCGATTTCGAAGGTGATTCGTGGGAGCCCACGGGAACGGAAAATGGCAAGGGCAGTCTGGAGGAAGAAGGGGAGGGAGGCAGGGACAAGAGGTAACACATAAGGGAATAAAAGGTTGAGGGTGATTTCGAAGGTGACTCATGGGAACCCGCGGGGGCGGAAACTGGCGGGCATTCGCTTTGTGACCGTATCGAAGACGCCCACGGGCGAATCACCGCCTGGACCATGCGTTCCCCCAGCCGTTGCGGAAACCCTGCTGGGAACATGTGAGGGAAGGAAGAGGATGAGGACAGGGAGGACAACAGGAGACGGAGGAGGAGGAGGAAGAGGAGGTGCATGACGATGGTGGAGGTGATGCTGATGGTGATGATGGTGGTGGTGGTTGTGATGCTGATGATGATTCTGAAAATGATGATGCTGCTGCTGATGATGATGAGGGGGAGGAGGAGGAGGAGGAAGAAGAGGACGAGGAAGAGGAGGAGGAAGAGGATGAGGAAGAGGAGGAGGAGGAGGAGGCAGATGAGGAGGACCAGTGTAAACCCACAAGTCATCAATGATGTTGGAATCAACCCTCCCTCAAATCTCCCTCTTCATAGGCCCCTACATGTATTCATTTCCACTGGGTAAACTGCGTCGCTGGAAGACGAAAACAACCGCAGGATGATCCTGAAGCATGCCAAAACAGTATTCCCAGGATTTTATCGCGACGGATCAACCCGACTGTTGCATTTTGCCGATCCTGAATCGTGCCAGAACGCCATTCTTGGGACTACAATACTGCGAATTAGCGCAACTGTTGTAACCTCATAATGCCGCAGCTCTCCAAAACACAATTTCTGGTACGTTGACCGTGGGAATCCTTGAAACTCTTGCATTTTGAAAATTAGGAATGTGCGCGGCGCTATGGCGAGAACTACATTTTGAAAAGGAACCGTCCTCAATCCGTGAAGCTCTTGCAACATTGAAGAATAATGTGCGCGGCGCTAAGGCAAGAGCCACATTTTCGAAAGGACCCGCCCTCAATCTTTCAAACTCTAGCACTTTTTACAACGAATGTGCGCGGCGCTAAGGCGAGAGCCACTTTTTGAAAACGATCCGCCCTACATTTGTGAAGCGGTTGCCAGTTTTCAAGCTTCAGGGTCATAAGTGATGAGGACGTCTCAGGCGAAGCGCCGGGCCCGCCCTTTCGACCAGTCGCGGGGTGCGACAGGGAGAAGTTATTCATACGGAACAGGAATGGAGGAAGGGGAGGAGGAAGAGGAGGAGGAGGAAGATGAGGAGGAGGCGGAGGAGGAGGAGGAGGAGGAGTAGGAGGAGGAGGAGGACACCATCGAAGGCCAGCCGCGCGGCGGACCTGGGCAGTCTGGCCGCCGCCCCGGAGGACGGGGCGGGCCTCGCCCCGGCTGCGGCCCCTGGGCCGGGCCCGCAGTCGGCGACGGGCTCAGCGACCCGCCTCGCCCCGCGACGGGGCATCGCTGGCCGCGTCGGCCGTGCGATCGGGACCGCGCGGCGGGCAGCGTCGGGCCCCGCGATACTCTCCGCGGGCCCTGCCGCGAGCGCGGCGGCGGGCCGCGCGGCTGGAGGTGCGGGCTGGACCGCGCGACCGGGCGTCGCGACCGGCCCCCCCCGCGAGCGGCAGGCATCGGCGGCGAGCCCGGGGAGGAGGTGAGAAGGGGCGGGCCTGCCCAGAAGGCTCGGAGGCCCCCTCTGCCCTTCTGAGGAGTCTCGAGGCTTCCCCCAGAGACGCGGAGAACCTTTCTCGGAAGGCCCGAGGGCTTCTGAGAAGCCCCGCCGCCTTCTGAGAAGGCCTTCTTCCTCTCGCTCCCCCCCCCCAGCTCGCCGCCGAAATCAGGCCCAGGACGAACACGAACCGTACCCCGGCATTCCCTCACATCTGGCGCCTCGAAGCAAGTGCGGCCCCGGGGGATATCGCCACCGCAGCCCACGAGGGCCTCATCCCTCCGCAGCGCCTCCCGATCTATCCGCATGGAGCTGCGACGACCCCCGGGGGGTCCGAACCCAGGCCCCCGACGTCGTGATTTTTTCATGACGTCGACCCCCAGAGGCTTCGACCTATTCCCTGGGACCCGTTTTTCATCCTGAGGTGTTTTCTGACGGCCCCGAGGCCCGGCAATGGCCCCTAGAGGCCGAAAATGATAGAACACCTCCCGTCGTGATTCTTGCATTGCTCGAGGGGGTCCAGGAATCCAGGTGGACCCCGCCCGCCGCGCAAAGAATGCGACGCCAGGACCTCGGGCCCCCGGGGCACTCGATCGTCGTGTTCCTGCTCCTGCCTCGAGCCGACCGCACCTCGAGCCCGCGATCGGGGGCAAGGCCGAGCCGCGGGCGACGGCGGGCCTCGGAGGGTGCGGCCTGGACCCCTCGGCACGGCGGCGCGGCCGGTCCCCGGCGCTCTGCCGGGCACTGCGGGCGGCGCGCGCAAGTCGGGAGCGGAAAAGAGGGGGGTGATGACTGGGGGGGGGGGTGGATGTCATGGCGGGGGCCATGATATTTCCACAGATCTCATGGCGCCTCTTCTTACTTCATTACGTCCCTGGCCCCCCCGCGGGGCCGCGCACATGCCGCCGGTCATGATTTGCGCCCCCCCTCTTGGACACCCCCCTCTTGGCCGCTCCCGAGCAAGGGGGTGGGGCGACCCCGAGACCCCCGCGTCTCGCACAGAAGTGCGGCAGGAGGTGCTCTCGTTGGCCGCTTTCGGCTTCTTGGGCCCTCTGCTGTGAGCGGCTTGAATATGAGGAACCCTTGCTTTTCAAAAGGTGTTGGGTCGCTCCTCAGGCTTGCATGCGTTATTTATCAGACTTCATGCGTTATTTCATTACTTATCGTTCCTTATGCGTTACTCCCTGGAAGAAAGGGGCTTCGCTGCTTATTTTTCGTTCCTTGGGTCAGGCCGATGACTGTAGCGGGACCGTCAAGAAGGGCTCGGGACGAAAAGGCGGTCCCCTGGGAAGGCGCCCAGTCCTCTGGGGAGCCCCGGCTCGACGCAAGTCACGACGTTCCGAGGTGTGTGGGCTGGGGTGGCCTCTCACAACCCTCGTCAAAATTAACCTCAAACATGTCTTATGTGGCTGAACAGTTTGTGGGGAGATACTGGACAGAGTAGCAATGACTGCGAGGTACTTGCATGCGCCGCACCTCCAATGTCGGCCATCATCGAACTTCCGAGTCGTTCCTGGTCAGACCACCTTTGCCCTGGCCCCGACACTGGAGGGGCGTCTACCGATATTGAAGGGCGCGCCGACATCGCAGGGGCGTGTTTGCCATTCTTGAGGTCATTTTTGGCGAGGCTAGCATTAAGTCGGGCCCGTCCCTCTACATGAGGAAAATCCAAACATAGTCCAAACATAGCCTGGGGACGATTTTTTCAGTATTTTGGGCATCTTTCGAGCATTTTTGGAGCATCTGGAGGTCTTCGCTTGACTCCGCCTCCTCCTCCTCCTCCGCGTCCTCGTCCTCTGGCCCTTCTCTTCTTCTTGGCCGTCTCCTCCTGGCCTGGAACGACGAACGTGCCCTTCCTCTGCGGCCGCCTCCTGGCCGCAGCCTCCGCCCCCTCTGCGCCCTCGTCCTCCAACATAGCCATCCTCCTCCTCCTCCTCCTCCTCCTCCTCCTCCTCCTCGTCGACAATCCCCCTGTAGGGGGGACACGCCCGACTTAAGGGCAGTAGGAAGGCGGGGGTCTTAAGGCATCTTTGGAGCATTTTTGGGGCATCTTTTGAGCATTTTTTTGGGGGCGTCCTTGGAGCACTTTCGGGGCATTCCTCATTCTTCGTCGACGGTCCCCCTGTAGGGGGGACACGCCCGACGCAAGGGCAGCAGGAAGGCGGGGGTCTTCGAGGCAGGCTGCCCCGCAGGGCCCCCCGGGCGTCGCCGCAGGCGGCCACCCCACCCCGCCGGTCGGGGGCCCGCCCGCCCCCCCGGAGGGGGCCGCGCCGCTCGCCCCGCGTGACCCGAGGCCCGGGCGACGGCGTCTGGCCGGGGCCACCCTGGGCTCCAGTCGGGCTCCTCCTCCTCCTCCCTCCTCCTCCTCCTCCTCCTCCTCCTCCTCCTCCTCCTCCTCCTCCTCCTCCTCCTCCTCCTCCTCCTCCTCCTCCCCCCCCTCCTCCTCCTCCACCTCCCCCTCCTCCTCCTCCTCCTCCTCCACCTCCTCCTCTTCCTCCTCCACCTCCTCCTCCTCCTCCTCCTCCTCCACTGCTCGGGGGCATATTCCAAAATACCCCAACAAATAGTCTGGGCACTGCTTTTGGAGTCATTTTTTTTGTTACCTCTTTTCGGGCCCGTCCCTCTGGCTCGGGGGCGGCAGAGGGGGGGGGGGATGACTGGGGTGTGTGTGGATATCGTGGCGTGGGCCGTGATGTTTCCCCAGATTTCCTGGCGCCTCTTCTCATTTCGTTGCGTCCCTGGCCCCCCCGCGGGGTCGCGCACATGCCGCCGGCCATGATTTGCACCCCCCCCCTCTTGGACGCCCCCCTCTTTGCCGCCCCCGATCTACAGGGGGGCATATTCCAAACATAGTCCAACAAATAGTCAGGGGACTATTCTTGGAGTTTTTTTTTGGGGGGGGTGGGTGGGTGGGTGTTTTTTTTGTTGTCTTTATTTTTCGTCGAAAAGAAATTCCAAGACTTATGATGTTCCAACCTACTTTAGCCTGGATCACCAGAAAGAATTTCGAGCGCCAGAAAAGTGCCCCCAAGCTCGAGGGTTTTCACGGGTCGGGCCCTGGGAGGCACTCGTCCGACACTGTTTCGACACTCTTTGGACACTCGTTCGACACTTTTCCGGGTGCTCGAAATCATTTCTGGGATGCGGTCCTTAAGTACGATGGGAGCAACATAAGGCCAGGGTGGAGTGCAGCCAAGACGCTGGCAAGAAGGACCACTGTGGGCTCAGGAGCTTAGCTTCAAGTCGGGGCGCCCCTCTACAGGAGGAACGTTCAAAGATATTAAAGAAATCGTCAGGGGACGATTTTTGTTGACCAGTTTTGGGCATTTTGGGAGCATTTTCTGATTCTGTTTTCTTTTTCGACCAAAGTCCGCCTGTTGGGGGACATGCCCGACCTAAGCTTAGCTGCCCCGATATGCCCGTTCTGAAACGCAACACGTGATGTGTTCAAAGCGGCCGTGTTGACACGCTGCGTTTTTGGCTCGACGTATTGGCCCACGCGTTCGCGCCCGTACCGCGCCAGACCTACGTTTTCAGTCTGCGTGTTGAGCTCTGTGCCAGTACGCTGCGAGTTGCGTGTTTCGTATCGGGGCAGCAGAGTTCGGGAGTGGCTCTGGTTTTCAGGCCGTTCCTGAAGTCTGGGTCGGAAGGTCCACACATTATAAAGTTATTTGATTCTTTGGGGGGCCAAGATCCTTTCATGTCTAATTCTTCTATCCTGGGCCTCTTCCTGGCCACTAGGGGGCCAGGAACAATTAGAAACGAATGCAATTAGAAATGAACACGATTAGAAATGAACGACGTGTACTCGTTCCCGAGGCTCGCGGTGGCCAGGAAAGCCTGGTCGTCCCTTGCTCAGCGTTCCTTTCGCAGCACGATGATTGTACGGCAGGTTCGTGTCGTGTCGACCGGCGGCGACCCCGCCAGCGGCGTTCAATGTTGAACGCCGCGGGCGACCCAGAATCGTTTGATGTGGGACGATTTGGACGTTTAGGAAACGGCCGATCGTTCAAGGTTGAACGATGCCCGCGGTGTCAGAAACCAACGCCGAAGTCGGCACGACTCGAACCTGACGTGCAGACCTCCAAGTAGACCTCCTGGCCTTGGCCAGGAGGGCGCATGCACACCATCCCCCGTGTGCATCGATGGCCTTGGCGAGGTCTCTGGAGGGGAGGGTTTCTCCGAAGGGCTTTGGCGAACCGTCCTCCTCCTTCTCCTCCTCCTCCTCCTTCACCTCCTCCTCCTTCACCTCCACCTCCACCTCCTCCTCCTACTCCTCCTCCTCGAGTCGCCTACGGCCCTGGGGGAAACCGTGCACTCTGGAGGCGTTCTCTGGCGGTCTCTGGAAAGGCACCCTCGATGCCCTCCGAATACCTCCGAAGGCCCCTCGCCAGGCAGGCCGATGATGATAATACATCGCTCTCCAGACTCCCTCGCGCTTCGAACGATCACGGCAGAATGTCTTGGCAGTTTGTTGGCCTCTGAAAGGCCCTCCCTCAGTGGCCCCCAGGGCCGTCAATTACCTTGGCGAAGGACCCAACATTATGCGGGTGCGGGTGCCGCAAGGCAGGTGGGACGAAAGAGGGGCAGCTCCCTATGGGGCCGCGAAATTTGTGAGGAGTGTGCCGACGTGGGTGCGGTGACGCCATGTGGACCCTGTCACTCGGGAACTCGGTGGAGCTCCCCATGGGGCCACGAATCTTGTGATGGATGTGCTGGAATGGGTGCGGTGGTGCCATGCGAAGCCTGCCAGTAGGTCCTTCGGTTGAACTCCCTTTGGGGCCACGAGACGTGTGAGGGGTGTATCGAAATGGGTGCGGTGGCGCCATGCGAAGCCTTCTGCTGGGGGCCTTCGGTGGAGCTCCATTTGGGACCACGAATCGTGTGAGGGGTATGCCGGAATGGGTGCGATGGCGCCATGCGAAGCTTGCCACTGGGGCCTTTGGTCGAGCTCCGTATGGGGCCACGAACCGTGCGGGGGTGTGCAGAAATTTGTGCGGTGGCGCCATGCGAAGTCTCCCACTGGGGCCTTTGGAGCTCCCTATGGGGCCGCGAAGCGTGTGGGGGGTATGCCGAAACGGGTGCATTTGCGCCATGCGAAGTCTCCCAAAGGGGCCCTCGATGGAGCTCCCTATGGGGCCACGACACGTGTGAGGGGTGCGCCGACATGGGTGCGGTGGCGCTATGTGAACCCTGCCAATGGGGCCTTCGGTGGAGCTTCCTATGGGGCCGCGAATCGTGTGAGGAGTGTGCCAGGATGGCTACGGTGGTGCCATGCGATCCCTCCCACTGGGGCCCTCGGTGGAGCTCCCGTTGGGGCCACGAAGCGTGTGATGGGCGTGCCGAAATGGGTGCGGTGGCGCCATGAGAACCCCTCTGCTGGTGCCTTCGGTTGAGCTCCTTATGGGGCCAAGAAGCGTGTGGGGGGTATGCCAGCATGTATGTGGTGGCGCCATGCGAACCCGTCGAGCTTCTTGTGGGGCCACGAAGCGTCGTGTGAGGGGTGTGCCAAAACGGGTGCGGTGGCGCCATGCGAAGTCTCCCACTGGGGCCTTCGGTGGAACTCCCTATGGGGCCGCGAAGCGTGTGGGGGGTATGCCGAAACGGGTGCGTTTGCGCCATGCGAAGTCTCCCAGTGGGGCCCTTGGTGGAGCCCCCAATGGGGCCACGACATGTGTGAGTGGTGTGCCGTAAGTGGTGCGGTGGCGCCATGCGAACCTTGCCAATGGGGCCTTCGGTGGAGCTCCCTATGGGGCCTGTGAGGGGTGTGCTGGGATGGGTGCGGTGGCGCCCTGCGAAGCCTCCAAATGTGGCCTTCGGTGGAGCTCCCTGCGGGGGGTCACGAAGCGTGTGAAGGGTGTGCCGGAATGGGCGCGGGGCGCCATGCGAAGCCTTCCACTGGTGCCTTCGGCGGAGCTCCATTTGAGGCCACGAATCGTGTGAGGGGTGTGCCGACATAGTGGGTGCGGTGGCGTCATGCGAGCTCTACCAACGGGGCCTTCGGTTGAGCTCCTTATGGGGCCACCGAATCGTGTGAGAGGTGCGCCGGCTTGGGTGCGGTGGCACCATGCGAAGCTTCCCTCTGGGGCCTTCGGTTGAGCTTGTTTTGGGGCCACGAAGCGTGTGAGTTGATGCGGTGGCGCCATGCGAAGCCTCCCAGTGGGGCCTCTGGTGGAGCTCCCTGTGCAGCCACGAATTATGAGAGCGGTGTGCCGAAGTGAGCGCGGTGGCGCCATGCGAAGCCTTCCACTGGGGCCTTCGCTGGAGTTTCTTTCTGGGCCACGAAACGTGTGAGCGGTGTGCCGAAATTTGTGTGGTGGCGCCTTTGGTGGAGCTCCCTTTGGGCCGCGAAGCGTGTGAGGGGTGTGCCGACATGGGTGCGGTGGTGCCATGCGAACATTGCCATCGGGATCTTCGGTAGAGCTCTCTGTGGGGCCACACAACGTGTGAGGGGTGTGCCGACATGTGACTGATGACGGTGCTAATGCTGATTATGATGCCCATGAGGCTGGCGATGATGGTGCTGATAAGGATGATAATGAGGCGGGTGATGCTGATGCTGATGATGCGTATGCTGATCCTGATGTTGATGTTGATGCTGATGCTGATGACGTTAACGATGATGATGAGGATGATGATGATGATGATGATGATGGTGATGGTGATGGTGATGGTGATGATGATGTCCATATCGATGACGATGACGATGACAACGACGATGACGATGGTGATGATACTGCTGCTTCTGATGATGATGATGATGGGAGTGCGTGCACAGTAATGACGACACGGGGGCCGTACAGTGACACGAGTAGGGGGAAGGTAGCAAGAGCGTCGCGTGCCTCGCCCGTCCCGTGCTCATAGCCTTCTGTTGTTCAGGAGGTTCGCGCGCGCCGCCCGCCGCCGCCAGGCCAGCCCGTGCATGCCAGAGTGGCTCGCGGGCGCTGTGCTGGAGGCTGCGCGGGAGAGGCTACGAACGGTGGGCACCGCGAGCCTGGTCTGGGCTGGGCAAGCCGCTCAGGTGTGCCCCGACTGCACCCGCACTCCCAGCCTGGCAGACCCTGCCCTGCAGTGCCCCCCCTGCACGCTCGGGGGCGCGGCCTGCCCGAGCTTTCCTGAGGTCAGCTGCCTGAGGGCGGCGCCGGACCTCAGCAGGTGGTGGATCTTCGCGGTGGTGGTCGCGGGCCTCGACGGGCTGGCGGCGGGCTGCTGCGCGGGGGCCGTGTTCGGCTCGGGGCTTCGCAGGGCTGCGCAGGGCCGATTCGAGGCCGATCGCGCCAGGTCGCTGGATTCTGGTGTGGTACGAGGGCAGGGAGGCGTACTGGCACGAGCGCCTCCTGCTCTGCAAGGGTCCCGCCGCTCGGCCAGCTGCACACGGCTGCGGAGTGGCGACAGATCTTCGACGACGGGGTCGCGATCGCCCAGATGGAGAAGGCGGGGCTCGGCATCGACGACGACGCTGCTAAAGCTGAGTCTGAGGCTGTGCGTGATCGGGTGGTTCAGCATGGCTGGGCCGCCGACTCAGGCCTGCCGGCTGGACCGCCGCCCGCTGACGCCGGCGCCAGGGCCGGGGCTCTGGTGGCAGACGGGGGCGCGGCTCCCGCGGCCGACGGCCTGGCCGCCCCGCCTGCTGTACCGCTCGCCGCCGTGGGTGGGGGCGCCGCCATCCCGGGGGCTGGAGCAGCCATGGGTGCCGCGGTGGCGCCCGGAGGCGGCCCCGCCCCTGGCCTGCAGGGGATCGTGGTGGCCAACGACGGCCAGCCGGGGGCGCCCGCCATCGGGTCTGACTGGGGCGTGGAGGCCACAGCCAGTGTCGTGGGCAAGTTCGAGCTGGTCAAGCTTGGAACGGCCACCCTCGTGCTGGAGAGCATTGCGGTCGGCAATAAGAAGAATGTGCTGGTCTCGAGGAAGGGCGAGCTTGGGCAGGCGGTGGTCCGATCTTCTGGGCCGGGTCTGCCAGGAGCTGGCCTTGTACCTCAGGCAGATGGAGACGGGCCGGCGGCTGCAACGCCTCTCAAGTCAGCTGTCGCTCGAGTGCTGCCCATGCTGTACGATCAGACTGGGCAGGGGTTCAGGGCCTACACTAATGCTGTCGGGCGGTTGGAGGAGCCACGGTTCGACGACTTCCCGGTGGTGGGCCCTGGAACGACTCTCTGGCGGTGCAAGTTCATCAGAGACCAGGGGATCGTGGCCCGCCCCAGAGCCGAGAAGTGGATGCGAGATGCCCATGTGCCGGACAACGACAGAGTTATGCACGAGCATGGCAGTCTCATGGAGATCCTCGAGGCTGCGCTCACGTATGATCAGCTTGATGTTGCTGCCCTCGCCTCTTTCGGGGTCCTGTCGAGGGGGATTCAGCTGTTGGAGGAGGCGTGCACGTCCAACCCGAAGGCGTCGCAGTTCGAGGGGGGTGGGCACTTCCAGGGCCTTGGCAGGAGAGTCGCGGCCGTGGCGCCTCTACTCACCTCGCACGTGGCGTTGCAGCTGCAAGGCGAAGTTGCGATCCAGAAAGAACGACGCAAGGCCCGCGAGGAGGCGGCCCTTGCCAAGAAGGGCTAGCCGCCCCGCGGTATTTCGATTTTCGTGGCCCAACTCGGGCCGCCACCGAGTTGCTGTCTTCTGCGAGGGCTGCGACGAGTTTTTGACCAAGGCAAGGCGGGAGGTCGACAGCGTGACCTTCTACCTCTGCCTCGACATCGTGATTGGGAAGGCCCTCGCAGCTCGCTCAGTCGTGGCGTTCAATAATGTATTTGCCGCCGTGCTTGGATCGACAGGCGCGCCGACGAGAACTTTTTGGGGTCTCGACGGGCTCGAGGGCATCGGTGACAAGTCGCCCAGCGGTCCTGGTGGTGAACAGTCGCGTGCTGCTGCTGCCCTGGCCCGTGAAGCGGCTGGAGCTGTGTCCTTGCCTAAGGAGGGGCCCGCCCCGCAAGAAGCTCAGGCGGCGCTTCTGCATACAGACGCCCGCTATGGTGACAGCGAGTGTGCCGGGAACGTTGCACCGTTTGGCTCGGCTTCAGTGTCTCTGCCGAGTCGCGACCTGCACGGGGTGGACATCTACGACGTTCTGCCCTCGGACGCGTCGCACAAGTTTAAGCGGTTTTGCGACGCCATCTTTCTCAGTGTCGAGGAGTATGCATTGCATATCAAGAGCGAGGGACTGCCCATTGTTTACTTTGAACCAGTGCTGGAGGCACGTCCTGCGCAGTGGGAGGGTTTTTGTCGGGATATGCGTGACAGTGGACCTGTGCGCTGGACTCGAATTCACAAAGAAAAGGTGGGTTTGTTCTTTGTTCGCAAGAAGAGTGGTGAATTACTACTTATATGCGATGCACGAGGGACCAACATACGATTTGACATCCCAGACTCAATGCATCTTGCTACTGGCGACTCGCCCAGCCTTCTTGAGTGCGCCTCTGACCAGACCATCTTCTCGGCCAGCTCCGATATTAAGGACTACTTCAACGAGCTCAGGATCGATGTGGAATTATCTCAATACTGTGCTCTACCAGCAGGCCGGGCCGCGACTGTGGGGGTGGAGAGCATCAATGGTATCAAGGATGGTCCCAGCGAGCTCTTCTGCCCGTCCCTGCAGTCACTACCGATGGGCTTTTCCTGGGCAGTGTGGGCGGCCCTACTCGTCCATGAGGGGCTCCTGTGGCGGGCTGGTCCTTTTCCAGCTCGCCTTCTTCGCGACGGCGCACCTCCTCCTTTGCTCGGGGGGGGGGGGGGGGGGGGGGGGGGGCCTGTTCAGCTGGCATACGTCGGCTACTTCGGGTTCTTCGGCTGTGACATGGCCGAGGTTGAGGCCGCGCATCGTCTGGCTCTCAGAGGCATTCGGCAAGCAGGCCTTCACGTGCATGAGATTGAGCAGGCCAGCACTCCTTTGGACATCGTGAGAGGGCGCCTCTATGGGAAGGAGAAGGTGGTCAGGCTACCCCCAGCCAGGGCGTGGCGACTGCGCGCGAGGCTACGTGCTCTTGTACGACGCGGGCGCTGCGCTGGGAGGGAGATGCGAACCACGCGTGGGTACCTCTGTTTCGCTCTCCTACTTCGGCGCCCTTGTCTGGCCTGCACTGCGGGCTCCTTCGCCTTTGCCGAGGCTGCTGGAGGGGGGCCAAAGAACCTTTGGCCGAGCGTCGAGAGGGAGCTCCTCATCGGCGCTACCATCCTGCCGCTGGTCTACGTCGACACTGGGGCGGGCTGGCTCGACCAGGTGGTTGTGACGGATGCTTACGATGCTGGGCTTGGCGCCTGCGCTGTTGAGTGGGGCTCGCAAGATATACGAATGACGGGCAGCCGCGACGAGCGCTGGAGGTTCATGAAGGAGGCGTGGGGCGCCAAGCTCGGGTTCAAGCCCGTGGTTCGTTGCGGGCGCGGGCGGCGCAGCAAGATGCTCATGCTAGTGGGCCATATGTCGTCTGCGCTGGCCATGCGGAAGGGCCGCTGTCGCGATCCAGCCCTCCTGGGTCAGCTTCGTCAGATGGCCGTGCTGCAGCTCGCCACTGGGCTGTGGGTACAGTGCCGCTGGGCCTCGTCCGAGGTCAATCCTGCTGATCAACCTTCGCGGATTGGGGAACCTGCTGGTCCTGCTGTGGGCCATGCATGGCGTCACCCTCCCGGGCTTCCTCGTCCTGATGACGGGCGCGGTCTCGAGGGCGCCTGCGAGGATGCGCAGGGTGGCGACGGGCATCGCGACGCGCAACTTGACGCAGCAGGCCATGGCAGGGCCAGTGATGCATCTGGATTGTCACGACCTTCGAGTGCGCGAAGCTGTGCCGCTGGAGGACGACCAGTCGCCTCAGGCCGCAGGATCAGGGCCATCCGAGCGGGCGATCCTGGCCCGGCCCCCGGCGAGGCAAGCCGAGCTTCAAGGCGGCTGGCAGTGGTCGCGAGTCACAACCTCGACAAGGCGGGCTGCCGCCCGGCGCTCGGCCAGCGGCGGAGGCCTCTCCTACCTCGAGAGCATCGCTGTGAGACCCGTCAGGGTCGAGGACTACCACAGGCGGATCGAGGAGTTGCACGATCCTGGTCGCTGATCCTGGGGCCTTCGAACAGCAGCGAAGGCCCCACCAAGGCGATCGTCTACGACAACAACATGACGGTGGACCACGAGAACTTGCAGTTCCTCGGCCACTTCTTCAAGCTGTGCCGCCAGGAGATGGGGACGAGCGACCCGCTGTGGGGCCTGACGCAGGCGGAGTTCAGGGCCATGATCGCGGAGGCGCTAAAGGTGTGCCGGCTCGAGGGCCTGGGGAGCATCCCCTACGACCTTCGGCGCGCAGGCCCGCCATGGGTCGTCATCACGGGCAGGAGATCTCAGGTGGAGATCCAGCGTCTCGGGCGCTGGGCCAGCATGAGCTCTCGCATCAGGTGCAAGCAGTCCAGCAAGGTCATCCTCCTGCTCGTGGGCCTAGGCGACAACACCCAAGAGTACCTCAGGCTCGGCATGGCGCACCTGGGGGACATCCTCCTCAGCGCGGTGAGCGCACCCCGACCGCCTGCCTGGAGCGAGGCTACATTTTCCTCGACATCTTCGCTGGTTCCGAGGGAGTCAGCAAAACAGTGTCGAGGTGTGGCATCTCGGCGCTCGAGGTGCAGCTCGAGCTTGAGATCGACAGTTTTGCGCCTGGAGTAATAAAGGCACTTCTGAAATTGATCCGCTCACGCCGCATATAGATAATGCTCGTGGCCACGACCTACCGCTCAATCAGTATAGCCGGATACTATTCATTCTCCTGAGTATCGTTCATGATCGTGAACCCCGCCTCCTCTATGCTCTGTTTCGCCCCGTTTTTGCAGCGCATCGCAGAATCCGTCCGCTAAGTCTGTTGTGTTCGACCAGTGCCTGTTCAAGAATGACTTCAGGAAGCGGACCGCCATCTTGTATCCTCAGATCTCGACTACTCTTTCCTGAACTGAAGATGTGTGGGCAAACCGTCATATGCTCTAGGTCGTAAAACCCCACGGACTTCTTGGAAAAGGAAAGGGAAAAAGGCTGGATGGAAGACCGACCGTGCTAAACATTACCCACCTCGTCTCTGCAATACTTTCTCCTGCACCTTCAGATCCCCGTGGGCCCAGTAGCACATTGCGAGTTCGATGGCACGGACGACCACCCCTCCAGGATCGGCCTCTCCCTCCCGTACCCGCCCGAGGCCAAAACATCTCTGAGATTCGGGACCTCTTGATGGTGATTGGGGACATAGAGCAGTAGAATTCTATGCGGACTGGTGGCAAGCCTGTGATGAGTCGCTTTGGGATATCATTCTATTGGCCGAGTAAATCGTCATGAGAGTGCGTGCACAGTAATGACGACACGGGGGCCGTACAGTGACACGAGTAGGGGGAAGGTAGCAAGAGCGTCGCGTGCCTCGCCCGTCCCGTGCTCATAGCCTTCTGTTGTTCCCGACCCGACCCGCCCTGGGACATAGAGCAGTAGAATTATATGCGGACTGGTGGCAAGCCTGTGATGAATCGCTTTGGGATATCATTCTATTGGCCGAGTAAATCGTCATGATGATGATGATGATGATGCTGAGGACGACGACGATGCTGCTGATGATGATGATGATCGTACAGATGGTGATGGTGGTGGTGATGATGCTGACGACGATGCTGATACCGACGATGACGATGCTGATGCTGATGATGATGCCGATGCTTATGCTGATGACGATGTTGCTGCTGATGATGATTATGCTGATGACGACGATGATAGTGATGCTGATGATGCTGCATATGATGATGTTGATGATGCTGATGTCGATGATGATGATGATGCTGATGATGCTCATGATGATGACGATGGTGGTGGTGATGATGATGCTGCTGCTGGTGGTGATTATACTGATGCCGACAATGATGATTATGCTGGCGATGCTGCTGGTGATAATGACGATGCTGATGATGTTGACGATCATGATGATGATGACGACGATGATGATGGCGACGACGACGATGGGGACGATGATGATGATGATGATGATGTTGACGATGATGATGGTGATGATGATGATGATGCTGACGATTTCGGTGATGATGACGATAATGATGATGCTGCTGATGATGATGATGAAACTGATGCTGCTGCTGCTGCTGATGATGATGATGATGATGGTGCTGACGATTCTGACATTGATGCTGCTGCTCTTGCTGCTTGTGGTGATGATGATGCTGGTGGTGGTGGTGGTGACGATGCTGTCGCGACTGCCGATGATGCTGATGTTGATGGCGAGGATGCGGATGTTGATGCTGACGATGCTGCTTTTGTTGCTGCTGCTGCTGCCGATGATGAGGATGATGATGATGATGACGATGATGATGATGATGAGGATGATGATGATGATGATGAAGCTGACGATGATGGTTTTGATGTCATAAGCTGATTCTGATGGTGATCCAGGTGAATATTCTGATGACGATGGCGATGAGGATTTTGAGGCTGTTGCTGCTTCTGACGATGATGATGATGGTGAGGATGTTCATGATGCCGATGACGATGATGATGCTGCTGATGATGATTATGATGCTTCTGCGGATGACGATGACAGTGATGGTGATGATGCTGATTATGATGATGATGCTGATGATGATGATGACGATGATGCCGCTGTTAAGGATGTTGATGAGGGTGCTGATGTTGATGCTGACGATGACGATGATGATGTTGATGATGATGAGGATGATGATGATGATGATGATGATGATTATCATCATCATTAGTATTGTTATCATGCTGAGGCCAATGCTGATGCTGATGTTGATGATGATGATGATGATTCTGCTGGCGATGCTGATGATGATGATGATGACGATGATGATGATGATGATGATGATGATGATGTTGTTGTTGTTGTTGTTGTTGATGATTGTTTTTCCTACCTAGGCTCTGCCTAGAAGGGTTCTTACCCTCTGTGCTTAAAGGGCCGGGCAGTGGATAAC
The DNA here is from genome assembly GCA_963575745.1 of Prorocentrum cordatum. Lineage (NCBI taxonomy): Eukaryota > Dinophyceae > Prorocentrales > Prorocentraceae > Prorocentrum > Prorocentrum cordatum. The sequence goes on from CAUYUJ010019969.1 coordinate 30,702, forward strand.
GCCCCGGGCGGTTCCCCCGGCATCCGCCCCGCGGTTCCCCCAGTTGCGTCTCCTTAGCTTAGCGTTGCTTATCTCATCTTAGCTTAGCTTATTTCATCTTAGCCTAGCTTAGCTTCATCTTAGCTCAGGTTTATCTTAGCTTAGCTTACCTTCATCTTAGCTTCGCTGAGCTTTAGCATAGCAGAGCACAGCATAGCATAGCATAGCGTAGCATAGCATAGCGCAGCACAGCACAGCACAGCATAGCACAGCGCAGCATAGCATGTAGGTGTAGATGTAGATGTAGCTATAGATGTATGTGTAGGTGCAGATGTAGATGTAGATGTAGGTGTATATGTAGGTGTAGATGTAGATGTAGGTGTGAGTGTCGCTGTTGATGTTGATGTTGATGTAGCTGTAGATGCAGGTGTAGATGTTAATGTAGCTGTTGGTGTAGATGTAGATGTTGCTTTCCTAGATGCTCCAACCCCTAGGTAGGGTCGCACTGGGATAATATCACTATTATTATTGCTAGTACTTATCTATTTATTTGTTTATGTATTATCATTCGTACTAGTTTGGATATCCGTACTTTTGGTATGCTGATGATGACGATACTGATGATGATGTTGAGTTCTGGCCGCTTTTCCCACTGCGCGCAGTAGGAGTTTCAGTTTGCAGTGCGATGCATGGCGCATGCGAGACCCAGCCTACAAGGTCGAGCGTCTGTGCCCGTGGAGGCTCCTGAGCCCTCCGGGAACTGTCGAGATGACTGCCCCTCACGGAGCTGCAAAAGACCGAGGGCTGCACTCATCTGGAGAGACGACTCCCCGCTCACACGCGCCCGAGTGACAGAGGAGCTCATGTTCCATATCCGATGGCCTGCAACATGCGGCCTCCTGAGGCTTCGATCCACGATGCGTCCAAGTTGTTGACTGCTGCCATGGCCACAGCTCCTACGGGCACTGCCTCTCCAGTGACGCAAGAAGCCAACATGGTGGCAACAGTATTGCTCCCAAAGTCGCGCGTCGTGGTGTACAGCTCTCACTTTGCAGCCCAATGCCCGTAACGATATCCCGTCTAGAGCGAAATGCTAAGAGCAGCCGCAAAGTAGAGCACCCTCACTATGAAAATGACAATGCGGACTGTGTGCTCGATTTGGGAGAGGGTGATTCAGGCCAGGTCCCTGACGATCTCGAAGAGCGTGTCGATCCCCTCTTTTCTTTGGGCTTCGGGGGCGCGACGCCCTGGCCCACGTCCTCGATGATGCGGCCCACGTCCTTGGGAAACTTGACGCTCGGCCACTTCTCGTTGATCTTCTTATTGATCTCCTCCATCGTGCCATTCCCAAGCTCGAAAACGTGGCCGCACTCCGCGGCTCCGTAGGCACGCTGGGAGGCCGTCAGCGTAGCAGGCGGCGCCGCCACAGACGACGGCGGCGGCGGGAAAGGGTGCGGCCCACCTGGCGGGGCCGCCGCCGCGGGCACCGCTGCGGCGCTCCCCACGGCCGCGGAGGTGCCGACCTGCACCGCGTTGGCACGAGCTTCTTCTTGTAGCGCTTGCGGTGCTTCAACAGAACATTCGCGGCTACTTTAACTTGGGCCTCCGTAGTTGAACTGTTCGAGCTGCTCGAACTATGCTTCTTCTGATTCTTACCACTATCCCGATCATAATCACGATCGCGGTCGTTGGGCTTTGGCTGCCAAGTCGGCGGCCAAGCACCGTATCCGCGAGATTGCCACCTCCTGGAGAAACGGGCCTATGCATGCCCAAAGCACGATTCCCGGCAGGCCTCGAATGCCTGGTCAATCTCTGCACTGGCAACCGTCACAGACTCCACTGGACATCCGCACTTGGAACACCATCTTGAAACGTTACCGTCCACGCGCGTACATGTAGATACCTCGACGACTGCACGTACTCCTGTGGCCATTGTCCCCCACGCTGCAGAAGACGGCATCGCTGGCATGTGCAAGAGTCTCCGAAGACGTGGCTTACCTACTTTCTGTCACCTTTTTCTTCGCCTTCGTCCGTATAGAACCTCGGCTTGACGGCAGCACAGAATTGCTTGTGGCGCAAGCGGCCCCCGCGCCTCCTCGCGGGCGGCGCCGCGAAGCCCGGGCAGGCAAGGCGTGCGCTCGGCCGAACGCGAGGGGCGGAGGAGGAGGAGGAGGAGGAGGCAACTGCGACGCGGAGAAGTCACATCTGATCTTCCGAGTCGAGCCCGCGGCGATTGCATGCAACAGGTTCGCACACAGCTGCCGTAAGACCACGGGGCAGACATGTGACGCATCACGATCGTCAGGCAAGGAAGTCGTGCCCACGGATCCTGCGCAAGATTTCTCGAGCCTTCTGCTCGTGATCCCGCCATGCTGAATGGCACTCTGGTGCCGATAATATCTTGAGCTTACCATGCAGATGCGGCCGTAGTGCTCGACGGACGCGTGGATGAAGCCGATGCTGTTGAACACACACTCTGGCCAGCCGGCTTTTTTTTTGGGGGGGGGGGGCAATGGTTTGGCATTTTTTCAGAATTTCTTATTTCTCGTCCAGAATCCGCCTGTAGGGGGACGTGCCCGACCTAAGCGTAGCACCCCGTGTAGGAACTGATGAGTTAGATGGCGACCTCCGAGCTCTCAGCGGTCAAAATCCACTGCGAGATCGACCCGGCCAGCCACTTTCGACCTCTGTCGATTTGGAACTTCAAAGCGTTTCGAGCTCCTGTCCGCGCTCGTTGCCAGGGGGTGGCAGCGAGTCTTCAATGGGAGTGGTTATGGCCCTCTTTGAGGGGAAGCGGATTCGATACGCAGTTGGCCCGGGGGTTTGTGTTTGGGCGTTTGCGGTGAAACAATAAAGCGTCCACAACGAGATCCGCGACCAAGCCAATGACGGACACGAGACTATGTCATCCTGGTACTCCTACGGTAACGCACGCACACACACACACACACACCCCACTGTTGCCGAAACCAGTGAGAACGGCGAGCAGCACTGTGAGCACGTCGAAGTCGACAAGGCCCAGGCCCAGTCGACATATGGTGAATGCCTTCGCTTCTGAGCGCGCACCACCTCGACTGAAGGGTGGGAGCAACAATAAAACATATACGGTCAAAGCTGCCTTCAGACTCGCAAGTTCATCTGCTTGAAATTCACGAACTGCACCGTGAGACGATCTCTGATAGGCTCGATTCGGAGAGGTTTTTTTGAAAACCAAGGTCAACCGCTGAGGTTCGGGATGGCGAAGTACGAAATCATCAGGAAACGGCCATCGGCGACGCATGGACTAGCTGAGTGACATACGATATTCGTACACTGCCTAGGTACCTGGAAGACTTGAACTCTCCGCGGGCCGTTGCCGTGAGGCCGAGTCGCCGAGGAAGTTGTGATGATTTTTTCCATTGCGCACAGTAGAGGTTCAGTTTGCAGCGCGTTGCATGATTTTAGCGAGAGAAGAGTCCGAAGGGTTTAGCGTCTGTGCCCGTTGAGGCTCCTGAGCCTAACGGAAACTATAGAAGTAACGACGGCGACGATGATGATGACAATGATGGTCATCATGATGGTGATGATGCTGATGAAGATTCCGATGACGTCGACGGGATGGAAACGACGACGAGGATGATCATGATGATGTGGATGAGGATGATGACGATGACGATGGCGACGATTCTGATGATGGTGATGATGACGATGGTGCGGATGTTGATATTGGTAGTGACGTTGATGATGCCAGTTATGGTAATGATGCTGATGGGGATGATGAGGGTGATGATGTTGCTGACGATGAAGATGATGGTGATGATGGTGATTATGCTTATCATTACTACTACTTTCAGTATTAGTATTAGTATTCGTATCAATCTTACAATTCACACCATTGGGTATATGGATGATAGGTACTCTTAGTATTTCCATTATTCGTGTGCTTATTATCGTTTTTGTTCAGCATATGACAATGACAATGATGATATTGATGAGGTTGATGATGATGATGATGGTGAAGAAGAAATGTTGTTCATGAGCGATGATGATGATGCTGATGATGGTGATGGTGATGTTGATGACGAGGATGATGGTGATGATGATGCTGCTGCTGATGATGGTGACGATGATGAAGATGATGATGATGATGATGATGATGATGATGATGATGATGATGATGATGATGATGATGATGATGATGATGATGATGATGATGATGATGATGATGATGATGATGATGATGATAATGATGAGGATGATGATGATGATGCTGATCAGGATGACGGTTATGATGAGAGGACGATGAGAGCATGATGATGACGATGACGGGGTGGAGGAGGGAAGGGGAGGGCGAGGAGGAGGGAGTCACGGGGGCGCTGCAGATTCAAAACGAGGGCCCAATACCGCAGGATGGTTAGGAAAAACAGCTCGGGATGAGAAACCAGTCCCGGGCAGGGGTCCAAACTTTGGCGGGGCACGTTCCCAGACATCGGGCGTTTCAATTTTTTCGAAACACGGAACCCCGCCCTCTCGACCACGTCCCCCAGACTGTTTTTTGATCCCGAGTTCTGTTTTGACAGTCCCGAGGCTCGGTAAGTGCCCCGAGGGCCGAGAACTAGGAAGAACCTCCGTCTCGTGCGTCCCGCCATATGTCTGGGCTGCGAAAAAGTCACGACGGACGGGGTCTGGGTCCCGAGCGTTCCGGAGCGCTCTCGGAGCGTTCCAGAGCGCTCTGGAATGGCCGCGGCGCCCAGCACATGCTCCAGACCCACCGCCCTCCGGATTTTCCCGACGTCCTCGTCCCCATCCGAATTTATTTTTATTCTGGCTTCGTCTGGCTTCTGCGTGAGGCCCAGCCATCCGACGGCTTGATTTGTTGCAGTGCGCGGCCTTGCAGGTCCCGACCCGTTCCGTGGTTGCCAGCATGCGATGGGGTCAGCCCAGGGCGGAAATGCGGGCAGTTATGGTTCTACGCGCACTTGCTGCTGTACTGGCACGCCCGTGGCATCTACATGCTGTTTTTTGGCGATTCTCATTTTGGATGGCATGTGCCGCCAGCGGCATCGGTGGCAGGCTGGTTCTTTGATTATGCATCTCGAACTGCGACGAATCTGGCGGCATTGTCCATCATGTTTTAGCAGAAAATGACATGACAGCAGCAGCAGCACGACCCAGCATACCGTGGCATGCATGTGCATGGTAATTCCCAAGCGTTCCATACCATCGCTACCGCCGCTGCTAGGACCACGACACCCTCCGCCTCCACTCGCGGATTGCAAACTGACTCAGGGTCGCAAGGCGATCGCGCCTTCCTCTACTCAGCATCCTGCCTGCCGCGGTCATGGCCAGGCAGCGCACCCATCACAAGTATCGTTCGGTCTGCATCTGCCGCTGCAGCTCTGGGGCAGCCTCGACTCCAGCGCCGGCTCCGACTCCAGCTCCGCACCCTCTCCTAGCGCATGTCCCAGCTCCGATCCATCTCCAGCTCCTGCTCCGACTACGGCACCAGATTACACTTCCGACTCCAGATCCGACTCCCGCTCGGCCACCTTCCCGTTGCCTGTTGCTGCTCCGACGCTGCCTCCGACCTCTGCCCCGGCTCCGACCTCCGACCGCTGCTCCCGCCCTTCTTCGGACTGCGGCTCCGACTCCAGCTCCGGTCACCCTTCCGTCGGCAGCTCCGGCTCCAGCTCCGTCTCCGACTCCAGCCCCGACTGCAGTGCAGGCTCCGCCTCCTGCTCCGACTCTCTTTTGGCAACCGCACCGACTCGAACTCCATCTCCGGCTCCTGTTCCAGCTTGGCCTCCAGCTCCGACGCCAGATACACGACACTGGCCTCGAGTTCAGATTCGACGCCAGCCAGCAGGATTTGCGGCGGCAGTTTGTGACAAGATGCGCTTGGTGAGCAGCCTGCTGTGCTTTACGATGGGCGCCGGGCTCCGACATCTCGGCAGGCGCCTGCCTCTCGGTCGGGACCGTACATGGACATTATATTCGAACTCTGTTGCCCAAGATGTCCTCCAGACCCCCCGAAATTAATATTGATGGCGTGGCGACGGGGGGTGGGCGTGAGTGGACAGAAATATTCGAACCCCAAAGCACCGCATTTACTGAGATCAACATTGATGTCGGGGGCGCGGGGGTGATTTAGAATCTCTCTCGAATGTGTAAGGGTTCGAATCTATTGTCCATCTACTGGAGGGATCTAGGCAAGCCGGTGCGTCGAGTGCTGGCCTCGCTGGCTCGGGACTTCCCTGTACTGTAGTGTCTCGCTTTCCCAGGGGTCGACCTCAACAACGGTGTTGTGGAAGTCGATTCATAGATAGGAAGCATGCTGCCAATTAATTTCCAGATGCCTGAAGCATGTGTTAAACATGCTTTAAAAATGTAAACACATGTTGTAAACATGTTTAGAACATCTTTCCAACATTTTAAACACAGTCTACATTCAATGATAGCACTGTTAGGGTGTCCATTGTTGTGGCATCCAAAACAGCGGTGTTGTGGCGATCTCGTGGGCCGTTTTCGTTTCGATTACGTCTGGCAGCAGAGGCGGACTGATGACAAAACGAAGGAGGAAGAGCGAAGGCACGGCGCAAACGACAAACACCGTGTGGGTCGATCCCTGCTCTTCCCCCCCCCCCTCTCTCTCTCTCCCTCGGCCCCCTCCTCCTTGCCTTGTGCATTACGATGATGTAGTTCGAGCGACTGGTGGCCCATGGGGGCCAGGTGGATGTGTTGGCCAGGCTCCCGCCGGGCCGGCCAACAACAGCCTCTGCGTTGGGCTGCCCCTGCGGCCGCCCGTGGGGCGTGCCCGCGCGTGGCGCCGGCGTCGCCACGCCGCCACGCTGCAGGCTGCAGCACCTGCCCGGGTTCGCCTCGCGCCGTGCTTCTGTATATGTTTTTCTTCTTTTCGGTCCGTCTCGCTTTCTCTCTGTGATCCGCTCGTGGGGGATCTTGGTGTGCGAGGCGATGTTCATCACCACCCACCAAGCCACCCCAACCCAACCCGAAGGCCCCGATTCGCCCTCCATTCCCGGTGGGGGGGGGGGCGTCGGGGAACATTGAAGAAGCACATGTGGAGCCCGTACACCCCCAACCAGAAATTTGGGTCTTCGGGTTGGGTTGCTGTGGTCTGGCAGTAGGTAGTCAATGTGTTGGTTTCCGCACCCGCGAGATCGCGCCCCTCTTGTCGTTTTGTTTTAAGTCGGGCCTGTCCCTCTACAGGAGGAATATTCAAAAATAATAACAAATAGTCTGTGGGTGATTCTTTGATTATTTTTTGATCATGTTTGACTATTGTTTGCATATTTTTCATTTTGAGTCGAAAATCCGCCTGTATGGGGACATGCTCAGGGCGCTCGGCCAGGGCTCTTGCCTTTGTGCAGCCATCCTCGCCCTGTCCGTTCTCCGCTGCTGCTCTGCCCGTTCTGTTCCCTCGTCCTCGTTTTTCTTGCCCCCCTCGCTCTGTCGCCCATGCCTCTGCCTTCCTGGATCTGTGTCTCTCCGCTACCTCCTGCTTGCCGTTCGCTGTTTTTCCCACTGTTCCTTCTTCTTCCTCTTCTTCCTCTTCTTCTTCTTCCTCTTCTTCCTCTTCTTCTTCTTCTTTTCTTTCCTTCTTCCTCCAGTGTCGTGTGCGCTCTTGGCAGCGCCTCGCGTGATGTGCCCAGCTTGTCCGGCGGTTTTCAGTCGCACACCGTGGAGCCGCGCGACCCGAGGGCTGGTCCTTCGCTCCGGATCCATCTGGGCCAATCCAGGGCCCGAGGTTCACCCTGGAGAGGCCGACTTTAACTACTATAACTACTTTAACTACTTTCTCGCGCTTCGCGCGAGGGCGACTAGGCGTCGTGCAGCCTGCTCGCCATCAGCACCTACTGCCGAAGTGAAGCAGAAACCGCTGGCACTGAGAACGTCAGCCCGTCGAGCATCTGGGGGACACCGAGGCGACGCGCGGGGCGAGTGGCCGGGCGGGGTAGATGGCTGGGCGGGGCGGGGGTGCGGGGGAAGCGCAGGCAGCACGGCCAGGCCGCGATTGCAGCTCCTTCCGGCTTCCAGGCCCTCTGGCTCCTCGTCCGATGGCTCCTCGCCCCGTGCCCTCGCAGCATCCAAACCGAGGCGATGAACCTGTCCACCCCCTTCGGGCCCATGGGCTTCCTGAAGGGCACCACGACCGCGCGGGGCGCCGCGCAGAGCCGCGTCGGGTCAGAGGCTGGCGCCAGCCGCCTTCGCAGCCTCGGCGGCGGCAGCGTCATCGGCGGTTCCGAGGTGTCCCGCGCTCGGCTTCATGATGTGTCCGGCGATCGAGGATCGAGGATCCCAGATATCCTGCAATGCGACTTTTTCGAACTGGGTGTCTTCCTCTGATTTCGGCCTCTGGGGTCCGTCTTCGGGCCCTGGGGCCATCATGGATCTGGGACGAAAAACTTCCCCTGGGGAAGCGGTCGGGGGCTTTGGAGCCCCATATGGAAAAAGACACCAGCAAGTGACCCTAATAGCAGCAAAGGTGAAGAGGCGGGTCGAGGACTAGTACATCGGCTAGTGACAGTGTGCATTCCTGGATACTCGCAGGGTGAGAGCACGACCATGGACACCTCTGTGTTTTCGCCACGGATCGTGGCCGTTCACACCAAACATGTAGCTGGCATTGAGGCGAGACTGAATCAATAATGAGGAAGCCTGATGCGAAACCGCCGCTACACCGTGCCGGACTGGGCGGTCTAGGGCCTCCCGCTTCCTCTGCGGGACTCTTCTGTGGTTTTTTCTACCACTATCACAACCCCTCTAGCGAAACGCTATGACGGAACATATCGTATCGTTCGGATGCAACTCCTGGGAGGTCAAATTCTGACTTTGCCCTGACCCGAAATCTGGCTTAGTCCCGCTGAATCCCGTCGAATCCGGCGTAGTCCTGTTTAATCCGGCTGAATCCCGCTCGATCCACGGCCAAATCCGGCGTAGCAGCCCCCCAACGGGGCTTGAACCTCCCTAACCTCTCCGACGAAGTCTTCCCAGTAGTTGCCTCCTAGTTATCGTATCGGAGAATGATGCTTGGCTCGAGCTTCGTTCTCCTGCGCCGGCATCTCTGGCCACGGGGTCCTGCGCGGCCAGTGGCCGTCTTCCTCCTCCCCTGTCCCCTGCCTGGGGGAGGACCCTCCTGTGCCCCCCGTCCAGGGGAGGAGCTGGGAGGAGGAGGAGGAGGAGGAGGAGCAGGAACAGGATCAGGAGCAGGAGCAGGAGCATGCTGGTGATGATGATGATGATGATGATGATGATGATGATGATGATGATGATGATGATGATGATGATGATGATGATGATGATGATGGTGGTGGTGGATATGTTGATGATGCTGATGCTGATGATGATGCTGATGCGCTGCTGCTGCTGCTGCTGATGATGATGATCCTGCTGCTGATGATTACGATGGTGGTGGTGGTGTTGGTTGTGGTGATGATGCTGATTATAATAATGAAGAAGATGAGGATGCTGCTGCTGCTGATGATGATGATACTTGTCCTGCTGCTAATGATGCTGATGATGTGCTGCTTCAAATGATGATGCTGCTGCTGTTGCTGATGATGATTGTGATGATGATGATGATGCTGATGACGACGATGATTATGATGATGCTGCTGCTAATCGTAATGATTAAGAAGATGATGATGATGATGATGATGATGATGATGATGATGATGATGATGATGATCAGGATGATGCTGATGCTGATGCTGGTGCTTCGATGATGATGATGGTTGTGGTGGTGATGCTGCTGCTGATGATGATGATGATGACGAAGATGAACATGATGATGCTGATGATGATGATGACGATGATGATGATGATGATGGTGGTGGTGGTGGTGGATATGTTGATGATGCTGATGATAATGATGATGATGAATATGATGATGCTGATGATGATGACGATGATGATGATGATGATGATGATGATGACGATGATGATGATGATGATGATGATGATGATGATGGACGATGATGATGATGATGCTGATGATGATGATGATGATAATGCTGCTGCTGCTGATGATGATGATGATGATGATGACGAAGATGAATATGATGATGATGATGATGCTGATGATGATGATGATGACGATGATGATGATGATGATGATGCTGATGATGATGATGATGATGATGATGATGACGATGATGATGATGATGATGATGACGATGATGATGATGATGATGCTGCTGCTGATGATGATGATGATGACGATGATAATGCTGCTGCTGCTGCTGCTGCTGCTGCTGCTGCTGATGATGATGATGATGATGATGATGATGATGATGATGATGATGATTGGAGAATGAGGTCTCTGAATGTTACTTAATGTCAAGTGAGTGCGATCTCCCCCTTCGTAGTTTTTTTCTGGGCTGAAGACCCAGGCATCATGTTTTTCTTCTAACGAAGTCTTTGGGGCTTGGGCCCCCCAGCGTAGCACGAACATGGTTCTTTCTCCAGCACCCTCGGAGCCCGAGGGGCCTGTATCGCCGCCAGGAGGCCCAAGCAGATGGTGGGCGCTCGGCTGGGCAGGAGCGACAGTGCTGACGATCTGCTTCCTCGCCGATGGCGCCCTGAAGGCAGACTCAGGCCGCGCTGCCGTTCAACGCCTAGGGCTGGCCGTCCTCGCGGGCTCAGCGGGGAGCGGCCTCACGCTGTGGCGCGCAGGCCTGCTGGGGAGGTGCTGCCGTCGCCAGGACGACAGCGACGAGCTGGAGCGCCTGCGTAGCCAGCTGGCCGCGCTGCAGCTCGCCAAGCTCGAGCCGCCTGCCGCCCCGTCAGAAGGTGGCGAGCCGAGCGGCCCCGCAGCTGGCGCGGGCGGGGGCGGGGCTCTCGGCCTGCCGCCCCCGCCGCCTTTCGCCGTCGGGCCACCGCCCGCCGCCGCGCCAGGGCTGTGGGCGGCGCCTCCCTCAGGGGCGCCAGACGGCGGGCTCGCCGCCTTCCACGCCTTCGGCGCCGGAGGATGTCTCGGAGGACCGATCTCATGCAGCCAGGGCGGGGCCCCCGCCGGTGCAGGCCCAGCCGCCGCGAGCGGCGTGGGCGTGGCAGGCGGACCCGCAGCTGGCACCGACGGCGCCGCCGACGCAGGAGGTCAGCCGGCAGGCGCGGAGGCGGCCGCGAGCCCGCCCCCATCGGGGGCCAGCGCCTGCGCCGCCGCCATCAGGGCAGAGCTCGAGAGCTACGCGGCCACGAGCTCGACCGACCCGTGGTGGGGCGCGCGCTTCTGGCAGAGGGTCCACCAGCGCGAGCCGGCGGGCTTGCTGGACGCGGGCGTGAAGGCGGCGCTGGTGGCGCGGGGCTACTCGGGAGAGGCGTCGATCGGGGCGCCAGACGTGGACAGCGTGAGGGCGGTGCTGAAGGGCTTCGAGACGGCGCCCGTGCAGTTCTCGGGCGGCTTCGTGGGCGGCGGGCTTGCGGCCTCAACCTCCGTTGAGGGCTGGGCCCATAGCCTGCCGCCCGACTTCAGACGAGCAGGTGGCGAGATCTATCGGAACATCAGAGCGTCAGGGTCTACGTCGGTGAGGAACTGGCTGACTCAGCAGCACGTGGGCTCCAAGCGAGGCGAAGAGTGGCAGTCCCTGTGGGCGACGGCCACCGCGGTGGACTTCGCGCTGGGCGACTGCAAGGACGACGTGAGCCTCTACGCGAAGCTGAACTCAGACGATCAGGTGGAGGTCGCCCTGCGCCATCTCTCGGCCTACGTGTACGAGAGCCGCACGCGTGACAGCGTGGGCGCGGCGCGTCTCCGCGCCGTGGTGGCGCCTGGCTCGGCGGTGGACATCGCACCGAACTGGCTGATCTCCGAGGCGACGACACACTCGAAGATGGAGCACCAGCGCGAGGGGCGCATCAGCTCGGAGATCAGGCGCCGCCAGCACACCAACAAGGGTGACTTCAAGGGCTCGAAGGGCACGCCCACAGGGGGGGTTCCCCCCAAGGGCAAGTCGAGCCAATGACCCCCGCCGAGGACGGAGGTGCCTTGGCAGCCGGGGGCACCTCCGAGGCGAATTACTTTACGGTTGCGAGGTGGACGAGGAGACGGAGGCGTGTGGGTGCCAGTGCATCGGGATGGAGCTGCAGGCCAGAGTGGGCCGCGGACGTGCTCACGACCACCGCCCTCTCGCCCGACGATAGCGAGGACCAGCCCCTTTCCCGACCTCGCCGACATTCACCTCCTACTTCAGGAGCGACGTGGCCTCCTCCCGTTGCCCCTGCTGCCCTGGCCGAGTGCACGACCAGCGTCGTCGTCGGGCAGGCTACGACAGAGGGAGGCGAAGCGGCGAGAGATACACAAGCTGGCCAACCAGGTGTTGGAGACCTGGAACCGAGTTCACGCTGGAGGCTTGAAGCAGCAGGCGAGCCGCAACGTCGAGCGTCGAGATCTTAGAGGAAGCGACGGAGCGGCAGGACAAGCTCAACTCAGGGCGATCAGGTTGGCCCAGGAGTTTGTCAGCGCTCGCCGGCCAGGAATGGTGACAGGCGTGCGAGCTATCAGCGAGCTGCTCAAACTCAGCGAGGTCACCTACTCGGGGACCTGCAAGCGACAGGTGCACGCTACGTTCATTGCGGACCGCATCGACGAGGTGACCACCGAGTGGACCGTGGACATGCTGGAGGCCCTGCCGATTGCGGAGTCCCAGTTCTACGCTGAGGAGAGCAACGTGGTGGATTGGAGCGGCAAGAGCGAGCAGCTCCTGCGGGAGCTGGAGCAGCACTACGGCTTCTTGGGAGGCTCGCAGGAGGAGTGGGCCAAGTACTTATGCCGCCAGGACCTCCCACCACGTCTATGGACCTACAAGCGCCGCGCCGACATTAAGGCCATCAGCGGCGTCAGCGCGGTCCCCAAGAAAGATCCCGAGAAGCTCAGAAAGTTGATCATGGCGGTCCCTGCGAACTACATTTGGTGTGATGTCCGTGCTCGAGAAGACCATGGTCTGGGCGGTGGAGGCGCTCTCTCTCAGATACGCGTGATGGAAGGCTCCCTGCGCCTCGCCCGCTGCGACGAGTCGAATGCCTTCTCGTCGGTCGTGACCCCGTCGTGGTGGCGGCCCTGGATGGCTACTCCCGCGCTGCCCGCCGCCTTGGTGCGCAGCCAGCTCCCGCCGGAGCTAAAGGACGTCCCCCATTGCGAGATGGTGTACCCGTGCTACCAGCGGCTGCCGATGGGGAGCTCCCACTCTGTGCACATCCTGATGTCGATCAACGTGCGGAGCTTGGGCGAGACGCTGAATTTCAACAGGAAGCTGGCCGAGTCCGAGCTGGCCAGCTTCACGAAGCACGCGGACTTGACCGACGAGGTGGAGGTACACGACCAGGAGTGGGTTGACCTGCAGCGCAACCGGCGCAGCGCGGACCGACTCGAGTCGGGCTTCACGGTCGCAGAGTTCTGCGAGAAGGTGCGCTACTTTAAGAGGTCAGCTCAGAGGATCATGGTAGTGGTCCACATCTTTGCAGGAGGCCGCCGCCTGGGTGACATCCAGGACCATGTTGAGACTTTCTGCCAGCAGCATGACATACCCGTCTTCTTCTTTGGCGTCGACCTGGCTTTCGACGCGCGCTGGGACTTCACCGACCCGCACACCGTCGCGGCGCTCCTCGAGCTGGCGAACGAGGGCCTGCTGGATGTGGTGCTGGGAGGGCCGCCCTGTGCCACCTGGAGCAGGCTGAGGCACCGGCCAGGCGGCCCCCCGCCGCTGCGACGACGTGACCACTTGCTGGGGCTGCCGTCGCTGAAGGATCATGAGAGGATGCGAGTAGTAGAGGCAAACGCTCTGCTTTTCAACTTCTTAGGTCTGTGCGAGGCTGTGCTGTTGCAGGGCGGGGCTTTTTTGTTAGCACCCCGCGGACCCTGGCGAGTTCCCCTTCCCTTCTGTTTTCGCCCTCGAAGGGGTGAAAGGTTTAGCTGAACGTGCTCAGGCCCAGGTTGTAACTCTAGATCAGTGCATGTACGGGGGGGCGGCCCAAAAACCTACAGGTCTCCTTTCCAACCTCCTTGGGCTATCCGAAGGTTTGCTTCACTGTGACGGTAACCATACTCACGACAATGTCCGAGGTAAGAATGATCAGGGAGTATTTGCGTCACGACGTCTTCAGATTTATCCCTCAGGTCTGTGCCGTTTCTTCGGTTGGTGTATTACCCGTACTATTGCACTGATGCGTCTGGAATCAGGTGGACCTGGGGGTGGGGGGCGCCCTTCTACAGCACGGCCGCGCACAAGCCAATGGAGTCGAGAAGCAGAGGGTCCGTTAGGAGGGAAGTTTGTCATGCTGAACGAGAAGTACTCCAAGAAGGGTCAGTACAGTTTGGGGCCCGAGGACGTGGCGGCCTACGTGCACGTCGACGACGGCTTGGTGTTGACTGTGGGCCCCGCTTCAGAGGAGCCGAAGTGCGACGAGCTGATGCAGCAGGTCGCGGACGGCTGGGAGCGCGAGGGGTTTCTGGTCACCGAGCGGGTCGCGGCCGAGGACAACTTGAAGGCCGTGGGGTACCGCGTGCAGAGGTCGTCGCCCGCGCTGCGTTTCGACCCGCACAAGGGTTGGCTGCTGCGCGAGAGCTGCCTGTGGCTGCTGGAGGTCGACTGGATCGACGTGGAGCTACTGAGAGCGGTCGTGGGCGCCTGGCTGTGGGGCGCCCTCTTGAAGCGGGAGCTGATGTCCGTCCCGCACGCGATCTTCAGCATGCTCGAGAAGCACGCCAACCAGGTCATCAGTTGGTGGCCCTCGGCTCGGCGAGAGCTGGAGGCCATGGCACACCTGGTGCTGTCGATGGAATGCGTGCTCAACGCTCCGGTGGCGCCGCTGGTCTTTTCTTCCGACGCCGAGGGCTCGAACGAGGACGACTTCGGCGGCTACGGGATCGTCGGGGCCGCCGCGAGCATCATCGAGCTAGAGGACCTGGTGGCAGCTGGCACGCGGCCGGGCCACACTGTTGCGCGGCTCGACGGCAGGGTCGGCCACCTCAACAGGGCGGACGAGGAGATAGCGAATCGCATCGCCGTCTCCAAGGTGCCGCGGAGCCTGCTTGAGAAGCCTGAATGCGAATGGACTGAGCTGGGATCAGGGCGATGGCAACGCCCAGACCACATAACGCTGGGCGAAGGCAGGCCAGCGCTCAAGCTGCTCGCAGCGCTCAGCCGCGCCCCAGGGGCGCACGGCTACTTGGTCGCCAACCTGGAGGACAACGAGGGCCTCTCCGCGGCCATGGCCAAGGGCCGCTCGTCAGCTGCTGGACTCAACCTCCTTCTACGTCGACGAGCTGCTCTATGTTTAGCTACAGGTATCATGTTCGTGCTGCCCTGGGTGGACACCAAGCACCAGGCAGCAGATTGGCTGTCACGACGCAAATGAGGTGGCGTGGGCCGCGGCGCCTAGACCACCACCAAGCGGCACGAGTCAAGCCGCAGACGATCGAGACGTGCAGGCGAGAGGCACGCAGCTTCTCGGAGTGGGCCCTCGCCAACCACCTCAACCCCGTCGGCCTGGACCAGTGGGGCGACGCGCTGGTGGAGTACAAGAATGCATGTGAGTCCTTGCTGACACCGTCCCAGTTTTGCCATCTACTGGCGGCGGTGGAACTTTTTTTCCCTCGAATGAAAGGCGAGCTGAAGTGGGCACGTGCGGTGCTACGAGGCTGGGAGAGGTCTCGAGTTATCAAGCACACTGTCCCGCTGGGTAAGGCGCCAGGGAAGCTCCTGTGCATCTACTTGGCGTCCGCAGGCCACGTGAGGCTCGGCCTAGGCCTTGTACTGCAGTGCCATACTGGACTCAGACCGTCGGAGATGCTCGGCCTGCGCCCACAACATGTTTCCTTTCCTCACCATCGTGCTATCGACGGAAAGTGTGATCCAGTGGTCCTGGCCTTGGGGGTCCGTTTCGGTGCGAAAGCGCAGCGGCCCCAAGTGGCCATGCTCCCAGGAGTTCATTCCGACATCATCGAGGCCCTTTGGAGTTGTGTGCAGCAGACCCCTCACGATCAGTCTCTTTTCCCTTACAGCATCACACAATACCGCACGTTGCTCAAGACAGCCGAAGCGGCGCTGGGGCTTACTGTGGGCTGGGGCCCACACAGCCCGCGCGCTGGCTGGGCTACCGACTCCCGCGCCGAGGGCGCCCCGTTCGCCGAGATCCGCGAGGGCGGCCGCTGGGTGAGCGACTCGAGCCTCAGGATCTACCTGGGCGTCCAGTCAGCCAACGCGGTGCTGACGGACCTCCTCACCGCGGGGCACGAGAAGCAGTTGCGCTGGGCGGCTGGTGGCTGGAAACACTACGTACGACGCGACCTCCTACGGCCTCCCCATTGCTGAGCATGGCGCCGCAAGTAGGCAGCACGTTTGCGGGCGGTGTGTATACGCCGCCGGCCTCAGCGAAGAGTTTGACGCCGCCGTCCGCGAAGAGCTCGCGTACGGCCTCACCTGCTCCAGGCGGCCCAAAGTCGCCAGGAGCTAAGTCAGCTTCACCTGCTTCTACGTTGCCAGCAGGTTTGTCACCGCCGTCTTCGTGGTCGCTGGTGGGCACGCCGTTTGGGCAGGTGGCAGTTCCCTCGCCTTGGAGCACGCCGCCCAGCGGGGTCCTTAACCCGTTCGCGGCCAGCTCCGAAGCCGAGGGACCGCCTGTGGCCGCGCTGCCGCCGCCACAACCGAGGCGGCCGCGCCCCTCGCCGTGGCGGAAGGGCCTGGCAGGCCTATTCAGCGTGGGCCGCGCCTGGTGGCTGTCGCCGGGCGCCGTGCTGTCGCTGGCGCTGTGGATCAGCCCGCCGAGCTTCTCGCCCACGCTGGCCAAGGGAGTGGGCGCCGTCATCAGCCTTTCCGAGGACATTGCCGACGCAGGAGGTGTCCTGACGAAGGCGGCGTCCAACGTCACGGTGCTGGTGACCAACGTGGCCGTGAAGTTTGGCCGCGGTGGCTTGTCAGCTTTGGAGGAGACCTGGGAAGGCGTCGACCTCCTCAACGCCTCCGTGAATGCGACGGGAGGGCGCTACATCATGCTGCTGGGCGCCCGCAACTCAGATCAGATTGCTGCGCTTTCGGACGCACTTCATCAGTTACCTGAGGATCGGGCCGCTGAGATCTGGAAGGCACTGGATCGGGTCGGCCCGACGCTTCCTTCGCTTGCGAAGTCTGAGCAGAAGTTTGTGGCGATTCACAAGTTTGAAGTCTTTGAGTGCGAGGTGACGCTTCTCTCTACGTATTTTGTGGGAGTCAGATTCACTTGGTCGGCTCTCGTTTTCAAGCCAGTGTGGGCAAACCCAATATGGGAGTGGTTCGGAGCCGATGTGAGCGCGCAGCTGGAACGTATTTCCGACAGAGTTCGATCGTGCACGGAAGCGGCGATCGACCTAGACTGGCTGCGCGTGCCCCTCCACAAGTCCGACATTCCTGCCGGCTCTTTCCCGCCCTTCTGGTTTCGTTATTGGATGCAAGTGAAGTCTGCCTTTCAGTACGCACGTCTAGCTGGCGGGAATGGGCTGTGATGGTGAACTTCTTGATATGCAGAGAGTACACGAGTGGGGTATGGGATTCAGTGGAGTGTCATGTGTATACCATCACAGCCACTCGGGAATCTCTGCAGGGACCAGAGTACAATACGCGTTGCATACTTTTCAGTTCTGTGTGCGGTGGCGGCCTCTCGCTCGCAGGCCAGTTACTGCAATCAAGATTGGATTCGTGTGGTCGCGCATCCTGCTGCTGGAAAGATGTTTTCTCTCGTTTGTTGCCATGTTCACCCTCTGTCCGACGGCGACGTTATTCTGAGGGCTTCGCCCAACTGCGCGTCCTGCCGTCGTGGGTGGGCGGGTGAGGACAGATACCGGATCAGCTAAACACGGGGATCCACATTATTGGATAATGAGGTCTCTGAGTGTTACTTAATGTGAAGTGAGTGCGATCTCCCCCTTCGTAGTTTTTTCTGGGCCCCCCCCGTCTGCACTAATGATTTCGTCCAGTGGTAGGATAGTGGAGTGTCCGTTTCGTGCATTCTTCCCTGCCCTGGGTGATGATAAGCCACTCGGGGATCTCTGCAGGGACCAGAGTACAATACGCGTTGCATACTTTTCAGTTCTGTGTGCGGTGGCGGCCTCTCGCTCGCAGGCCAGTTACTGCAATCAAGATTGGATTCGTGTGGTCACGCATCCTGCTGCTGGAAAGATGTTTTCTCTCGTTCGTTGCCATGTTCACCCTCTGTCCGACGGCGACGTTATTCTGAGGGCTTCGCCCAACTGCACGTCCTGCCGTCGTGGGTGGGCGGGTGAGGACAGATACCGGATCAGCTAAACACGGGGATCCACATCATGATGATGATGATGATGATGGTGATGATGATGATGCTGCTTCTGATGATGATGATGCTGATGATGATGATGGTGATGATGATGATGATGATGATGATGATGATGATGGGGAGGAGGAGGAGGAGGTGGAGGAGGAGGAGGAGGAAGAGGAAGAGGAGGAGGAAGATGAGGAGGAGGAGGAGGTTGGAGGAAGAGAAGGAGGATGATGATGATGATGAGGAGGAGGATGAGGAGGAGGGGAGGAGGAGGAGGAGGAGGAGGAGGAGGAGGAGAGGAGGAGGATAATGAGGAGGAGGAGGAAGAGGAGGAGGAGGAGGAGGAGGAGGAGGAGGGCCGAGGGTGATCGTGGAGGTGTCTGGACGTTCGACATCCAGTGAGTTGGGATTCCCAGAGGACTTCTGACGGGCTTCTGACCCTGCGACTATGTCCCTGGGGCCAGTTTTTCATTGGTCGTTTTCTGACGGTCCTGTGCTCCGAAACTGGCCTCCTCTTCCTTCTCCTCCTCCTCCTGCTCCCTTCTCCTCCTCCTCCTCCTCCTCCCTCCCTCCCCCCTCCCTCCCTTCCTCCCTCCCTCCCTGCCTCCTGCTCTCCTTCCCTATTCTCCGAGGTCTTGCGGCTCCGCCATGAGCTACCACTCCATATGCAAGGTCGGTATTGGGACGCAGGATTCTTCGACCACTTGCAACTTGTAACGACGCTAGCAGGTATATTCGACGCTGGTGGGGCCCATTCCGATCCGATCGATCCGATTCGATGCCGATTCTGGCCGGCCGAATCCGATTCGTTTCCGATGTTCCAGCGGCTTGATGTTTCCCGATGCTCGCACGGGCGCTGCTGCGCATCCTGGCGCGGCCGACCCGATTCGATCTCGGTTCCGTGCTGCCGCGGCACGATCTGGCGCACGTTCCGACCCGTTCCGGCTTCCCGACTCGTTGTTTTGTTGCGAATCCGTGTGACAAACACATGAACAGTTAAGACAAGCTACCGCGGTGCACAGCATCTCCGCACAGCTGTCTTCCGGCTGTCAGCTGGGATGAGCGCAGTATCTTCGAAGAACAATCCGCAGGCGTCGCAGACGGCGGCTGCGTGTCTGCCGACTTCTCCGGCCCACGCCTGCCTGGGCCGGCCCACGTCTGTCTTCCGACCCGATGCTGACCTATTTTGCGCTGGGGTATCGGACAACCCCCTCAGCAGGGTCAACGTCAGGGGTGGATGCGCTCAGGGGGGAGTGCATCGATCCCCGATCGCCCGTTCATCGCCCAAAGGGGCCTGTTGTCCCACCCCGCCCAGGACCGTGTGGACCTGCTGTCGGGGTCCTGTCACCGACCTATCGGCGAGGTCTCGCCGATTCCAGGCCGATGCTCCCCCTCCCGAGCTGGTTCCCTCCTAACGTTGCCCCTCACCCCCTCTGGAGTTCACCTAGCTGCAGTCACCCCTTGTATTCTGAACCCTGGCCGGCGTTCCGGAATTCTGGCCTGGGGGCGGCAGGGGTTTCACGTGCGGTTGCCCTACAGGAGGAGTCGGTGAGCGCCGAGATGATCAGCGTCGGCCACCGAAGAAGAAACGGTACAAACACACACGTAAGCCTCCAGAGGGCCGTGTGGATTTCCCGATACAAGAAATCCGCGCGGTCCTTCGCAAATCTACGTTTATGCTGCTTTCCTTCCCGAAGGCAAGAGCGTCTACGGAAACGACGTCGTGAAGATAGAGTTCAAGTCGAAATGCCTCAGGACGCAGCTGGAGTGGCAGAAGCAGCTCATCGACCAGCAGCGCCTCCTGCTTACCGCCGCAAGCACCGAGGTGCAGGAGTTCGGGAGGGGAGCGAGTATCAGTACAGTCAAAAACCCTAATAAGGACGCGCGACTTTGCTCAGGGTACCCTTGCGTCCTTGCTCTTCCTTGCTCTTGCGACCTTGAGGTTTTCGTCGTCCGCCGCCCCAAAAATCCCAACTTCGGCTTCCAAGGGTCTTGCGTCCTTGCCGCGCATCCTTATTAGGGTTTTTGACTGTAAGATGCCGCCGTTGGGAGCCCGTCAGGGTGTTCCTCTCCTTCGTTTCCGTCCGAAGGTCTGGTGCTTCGTCAGCGGCGACACGCGGATGGATTCCACCCGGCGGCGCGTCACTGGTATTGATGTTGCTCCCCCAGGAGTCGAAGAGAAAGGTGGACTCGATGCTCACGATGTTCGACGAGCAGCGCGGGCTCCTGCGCGGCTTCCGCAAGATCATCACGCGGAGCCTCGCCGACCTGGCCGAGGTCGCCAGGGAGCGCACGACCCTCTTCGTCATCGAGGAGAAGGAGGGCGCGCGCAGGAAGCTGGAGGAGCTGTGCGAGTTCTCGAACCACGAGCACCGCTCCTTCTCTTGCTTGGACGCCCTGGGGGGGGCCGGCCCGATCCTGGGCCCAGGGCCCGTGTGTTCGCCCTCCTGCGGGGCCCTGCCGAAGAGATCCCAGAAGCGCGGGCCGACTTCGTGGGGCTCCCTCCTCTCAGACCTCCTCGCTCTGCGAGCACGCATCACGACGCGAGGCCTCGGGCAGTCTTCGGCCTCTCGGGGACCCTCGCGGGGCCTGGGGACCGTCCACGAAGACGACTCGGGAGGAGGAGCCGGCCCTGGGGAAGGGGTCCAGACCTCTGTGAACGAAATCACGATGCGGGAGGTTCGGGTTCTCGGGCGCCCGTCGCAGCGCGCGTTCGTTGGATTTTCGGGCGGCCCCGCGCGCAGGCCAAGGGTGTGGTCTCCAGCAGTGGGGCAGCGCTGCTCTCACAAGTGCCGATCTCAAAAGCCGCCTGCTCATTCTTGACGAGGGTTGCAAAGGGTGGTGTATCCACCAATCCTGGACTCTGGACTGGCGCTGCCAGGGTTGGTCCCTGACACCCGCCGATCTGACTTTTCATTTCGCGGCTCCAGAGGTGTGGACCCCTTTCCCGGGTGGCGTTTTTCTCCCAACCCTCCTCCTGTGTGTTGGGGTCTCGTTTGGAATTCGCAGCGCCGCGCGCCTCCTTCCCTCCCTCCTTCTCCTCCTCCTCCTCCTCCTCCTCCTCCTTCTCCTTCCTCCTTTTCCCAACCCACCAGTGTGTTGGGTCCTTGTTTTGAATACGCAGCGCTGCGCGTCTCTCCTCCTCCATTCCTCCTCCCCTCCTCCCCCTCCTTCCTCCTCTCCTCTTCCTCCTCATCCTTGCCACCATCGTCATCATGACCACCGCCACCACCACCGCCATCATCATCACCATCATCATCATGATGATGATGATCATCATCATCAATATCATCCTCATCAGCATCACCATCATCATCACCATCTTCATCACCATCATCAGCATCATCCTCGTCTTTTCTCATCTTTTCACCGCATCCACCACCACCGTCATCACCATCACCATCACCATCACCGTCACCATCACCATCACCATCACCATCACCATCACCATCACCATCACCATCACCATCACCATCACCATCACCATCACCATCATCATCACCATCACCATCACCATCACCATCACCACCACCATCACCATCACCATCACCATCACCATCACCATCACCATCACCATCACCATCACCATCACCATCACCATCACCATCACCATCACCATCACCACCATCATCACATCATCATCATCATCATCATCATCATCACCATCATCATCATCCATCATCATCATCATCATCATCATCATCATCATCATCATCATCATCATCATCATCATCATCATCATCATCATCATCATCATCATCTTCATCTTCATCTTCATCTTCATCATCATCATCATCATCACCAACAAGCGTCGTCATCATCATCATGATCTCCATCCACACGATTTGTGTCCCCATAGGGAGCTCCACCGAAGGCTTCAGCTGCTGCGTCCGCATGATTACTCGGGTCCATTCTGGCACACCCCTCAGACGTTTCGCGGCCCTATAGAGCGCTCCACCGAAAGCCCCAGTGGCTGCGTCCGCATGGTTACTCGGCTCCATTCTGGCGCGCCTCGCACACGCTTGTGGCCCCATAGGGAGCTTCACCGAAGGCCCCGGTTGCTCCGTCCGCATGATTACTCGGGCCTGTTCTGGCACACCCCTCACACGCTTCGTGTCCCCATAGGGCTCCACCGAAGGCCCCAGTGGCTGGGTTCGCATGATTACTCGAGCCCGTTCTGGCACAGCCCTCACACGTTTCGTAGCACCGCAGGCCCCTGTGGCTCCGTCCGCATGTTTTCTCGGATCCATTCTGGCACACTCCTCACACGCTTCGTGTCCCCATAGGGAGCTCCACCGAAGGCTTCAATTGCTGCGTCCGCATGATTACTCGGCTCCATTCTGGCACAGTCCGCACACGTTTCGTGACCCCACTGGGCGCTCCACCGAAGGCCCCTGTGGCTCCGTCCGCGTGATTACTCGGGGTCCATTCTGGCACACCTCGCACACGCTTTGTGGCCCCATAGGGAGCTCCGCCGAAGGCCCCAGTGGCTCCGTCCGCATGGTTACTCGGGCCCGTTCTGGCACAGCCCTCACCTGTTACGTGGCCACATAGGGAGCTTCATCGAATGCCCCAGTGGCTGCGTCCGCATGGTTACTCGGCTCCATTCTGGCACAGTCCGCACACGTTTCGTGGCCCCATAGGGTGCTCCACAATGCCCCAGTGGCTGCGTCCGCATGATTACTCGGGTCCATGCTGGCACCACCCTCACACGTTCCGTGGCCCCCCGTCGACTTCCTCCCGCGGGGGCCGCCCGCGGGCTGGCACGCGCCGCCTCAAGAAGCTCCCGACCCGTGCGGCGGCTCTTGCAGGCAGACGGCCAGGGCCCCTGCTGCGGAGCTAGGCTTTGAGGAGCTCCTCCTCGCGTGACAGCTCGGGACATTTCGTCTCGCGGCGCGGTCGCGCCCGTCCCGGAAGGGGTCCTGCGCCCATTGCAGGAGCTCAAACCGTTGAGTTCAGGCTCGCCCCGTGCGGACCCGCAGCGCAGGGGCGGGGGTTTGCGCGAGCCGTCGCAGCTTCTCTGTGACGGAAGGACTTCAGACCCCAATTATTCTTCCTCCCGCTCCCTCTGCCCCCGTCTGTGTTCCATCGGCGTCACCCCAACATACTTATACTATATGTGCGTCGCCCCCTCAGGGGCGACGCGCGCACCGAGAAATCTTATAGTATACGCGTCGTGGCGGGCGCTTTCTGGCCACACCGCTCGGGAAACGATATACTACAAGATGGGTATACTCTATGTTTGGGTCGGACGCGCGCCTCCAAGGAGAACATACAGTACTAGTATGTCCTTGTGCCTCCCATTCCACCGTACATTCGCCATCGCTTTCCTGCATCAGATTTCATTATTGAGAGTGGGCGTGTGTATGGGGCGGAGGCGTTCCCTTGCAAGCACGTCGTCTTCGGCACCGCCTGATCTCGAGGCTTTGCCTCCTCCTGGCCTTGCAGTGAGGCCGCTCTCCTTCTGCCCCCCTTTTTGTTAATTCAAGCTTCGCGCGGTCCGCTTAGCTTCGACCAGAAGAGGTGCGCTCTCGACCCGCGAATCAAAAAGTGTATGGGGCGGTTGTGACTCTTGATTTCTGTCATTCGGCGCAGCGTACGCTGGTATTGCAGATCCTTCAGTCTGTTCGCGCGCGTTGAGTGCTCCTGCAAATATTCGCCATGCGTTCATACAGGGGTTGCGGTCTTCGCCAGGGTAATTTTAGTCGCGGGTTCATTTTTGATGGTTCTTAGGCCCGGAAACGGCCCCCGCAGGCCTGAACCCAGAACGAATTGACCATTGAAATGACAAACCATATCTTCGGAAATCTGCGAATCCTGGGCTCTGGACGGCCCGGCCGGGGTCGGTGGTCGTGCCAGGACCATCCAGGGGACCAGCCAGCGTCGTGGCCTTCTCACGACGCGGGCCCCGGAGCTTGTCACCCCCGACCCGCGGATTGCCGGCGTCTCGTCGCAGGCCGTCTTTCGATTGCCCAGGGGCCAGATTTGACGTCGAGGTCGTCGAGGGGCGCCTGCCGCGATCTCGTCGCGACGCCTCGAGGCCCGAGTGGGGGGGCTGCTTGCGCCAGCGTGGCTCAGAGCTGCCTGCGAGCACCAAGACGTCCGACGATCTGATCAGGGGAACGAAAAGTGGCATAAGCATAAAAACTCGGAGGTCCGCGCGGATTCCTTGGATCGGCGCTGGGGCCCCCCCGTGGCCTCGGATCGGCGCTGGGGCCCCCCGGCGGCGCCTCCGGCGCCACCCCTGGCGCGCTCCGCGCGCCAGGGGGGGGGGATCCAGCGCCGATCCGAGAAATCCGCGCGGACCTCCGAGTTTTTATGTTTGTGTGACTTTTTGTTCCCCTAATGGTTGTTTCAATCCCAAGGCTTTACTTCGACCTGAGGCCGCCTTCGAGCCTCGAGGCCATCCAAAAGGGACCCTGGACGAAAAAGCAATTCAGATATCGGAAGAAAAATGGGAGGGGGTCGCAACCCTCCCGGACGGGCAGTTTTAGACTCCCCCCGAACAAGTCGTAAGTCGGGCCTGGCCCTCTACAGGGGAAATATTCAAAAATAGTCAAACAATAGTCTGGGGACTATTTTTTCAGTATTTTTTGTTTTTGTTTGCATATTTTTCGTGTGTCTTTTTTTTTCGGCCAACATCCCCCTGTAGGGGGACACGCCCGACCTGACGATATGATGATTGTTTCAATTCCAAGGCTTTACTTCGTCCCGAGGCCGCCTTCGGGCCTCGAGACCATCCAAAAGGGACCCTGGACGAAAAAGCAATCCAGATTTAAGGTAAGATAAGGGAGGGGGCCGCACCCCCCCCGAACGGTCCCCCCTGAACAAGCCATGGAAGGGTGGCCTTTCGCCCATACTTAAGTCGGGCCTGTCCCTCTACAGGAGGACTATTCAAAAATGATGAAAATAGTTTGGGGATTATTGTTATTGTTCTTGTTGTTATTATTAATATTGTACTTGTCGCTTATTATTATTATTATGATTATTATTATTATCATTATTATTATGATCATCATTATCAGTATTATTATTATAGTATGATTATGAGTATGATTGTTATTATTATTATTATTATTATTATTATTGTTATTATCATAATTATTATTATTTTTATATTTAACTATTTATTTATTTATGTATGTATTTATTTATTTATTTATTTATTTATTATTGTTAGTATTATTATTATTATTTTATTCTTCTTCTTCTTCTTCTTATTATGTTTATTATTCTTATTCTTATTCTTATTAGTATTATTACTACTATTATTATTCTGATTTGGGGGATTTTTAGGATATTTTTAATTCTTCGTCGAAAAATCCACCTGTAGGGGGATACGCCCGACTTAATTTTAGACCCCCCCGAACCCCCCCTCGAACAAGCCATGAAGAGGTGGCCTTTTGCCCAGACTCATAGAACCCTTCCACGGTGGCCCAGATCAGACCCCCTCCAAAGTCAGACCCCCCTTCTTTCTGTGGTGAGCTCCGGAGTGCACCTGGGGGGGCAGTCGGGACCTCTGGGGCCGCAGGTTGAAATAAGCGGATCGGCGGATGTCAGCGGAGCTGCGCGCGGACCCCCTCTGGGGGTGGGCCCGGCTGAGCTGTTCCGGAGGAGGGCCTCGCCTTCGAGAGCTGGGAGGGGTCGGCGTCCCTTCCTCGGCGGGGGGCGGCGTAAGGCCCGTGGAGGGCGGCGGGAGTCAGACGGGGGCGGCTCCGCTGCTCCCCTGGCGGAAGCCGGCGGAGATTGAAGTTGGCCCGCCAAAAGCTCGCATCTCTTCCGATGCGGAGATTCGGGAGCGGGCCGGAGGGCCAGCAGTCGCCCTGGCCCAAGGGGGACCCAGCTTTCCCCGGAAGGCGCCGGTGGCTTCCACAGCGCCGCTCGCGCGGCGCAGAGTGCCCCAGAGGAGGAGGAGGAGGCGGAGGAGGAGGAGGAGGAGGAGGAGGAGGAGGAGGAGGAGGAGGAGGAGGAGGAGGAGCCTCCATCATGGCGCGAAAAGCTGGGAGCACCTTGAGCCAGGACCACCTCTGGCAGCACCCGAGGCAGGCCCCCGAGGGCGGCCTGGGGCCCCACCCCCCGGGGCCCGCAGCGGTCGCTTGGGGTGGGGGGTGGGGGGGAGCGCCGATGGAGAGGTGGCATTTGGGTGCCGAGGCCGCGCTGGGCTGCGCGTGGGGGGCTTGTCGAGGCCAGCGGGGACCACAGGCTGTTCGCTGAGCGTGCCGGGCAGCTGGGTGCACACCTGGGGCGTTCCAGGAGGGGCTTTCGCCTTCGAGGGCCGAAGGCTTTGGCATCTCTTCCTCGGCGGGAGGTGGCGGAAGGCCTGCGGAAGGTGCCAGAAGTAAAGGTTGTGCCCCCAAAGACGTGGCAAACCTCTTGGATCCAGGGCTTCCGGAACCCGCCACATGACGCGGCCAGCCTGGGCGAGCGTTGGATGCACACTGACGCGGGCGGCCAGGGCGAGAGCCAGGTGCACGTGTGGCCAGATGTGGCCCCCCTATGGCAAGGCACGCCATGCTTCCGCATCGGCACACGGCGCGTGGCCTCCAGAGGTTCCTTGTGTGAAGCCAGCCCTATGTGTTTCAAGCTTCCTGTTTCGTGCTGTGTGGAGCGGATTCCCAAATCGAGAGTTCCTGTGGTGCGTTCCGATTCGGATCTTGAGGGGGCTCCAGCCGTGGCGACGGGAGGCCTCCTGGAAGCCCCCGAAACAGGGTGAAGAATAACGAGCTCGAACCTGCGGACAAAAATACGCACACAAGAAACATTATCCCGGCAAAGCAACCTATCAGCGATGTGTAGGAGCATATCTGGAAGCATTCCCCTTAAGATTCAGATGAGAATCCAGTTGTAGAATTCTGCTGCTCTCGCAGTCGTAGTCGCATTCGCGATGACCTTCGCAGTGGCAACGGCAGTCGCAGTCACAGCCTCAGCCTCAGCCTGCCTCAGCCTCAGCCTCAGCCTGCCTCAGCCTCAGCCTGCCTCAGCCTCAGCCTCAGCCTGCTTCAGCCTCAGCATCAGTCTGCCTTCAGCCTCGGCCTCAGCCTCAGCCTGCCTCAGCCTCAGCCTGCATCAGCCTCAGCCTCAGCCTCAGCCTGCCTCAGCATCAGCCTGCCTCAGCCTCAGCCTCAGCCTGCCTCTGCCTCAGCCTCAGCCTGCTTCAGCCTCAGCCTCAGTCTGCCGTCGGCCTCGGCCTCAGCCTCCTGCCTCAGCCTCAGCCCTCAGCCTCAGCCTCAGCCTCAGCCTCAGCCTCAGCCTCAGCCTGCCTCAGCCTCAGCCTCAGCCTGCCTCAGCCTCAGCCTCAGCCTGCTTCAGCCTCAGCCTCAGTCTGCCTTCAGCCTCGGCCTCAGCCTCAGCCTGCCTCAGCCTCAGCCCTCAGCCTCATCAGCCTGCCTTCAGCCTCAGCCTCAGCCTCAGCCTCAGCAGTCTGCCTCAGCCTCAGCCTGCTCAGCCTCATGCCTCAGCCTCAGCCTCAGCCTGCCTCAGCCTCAGCCTGCTCAGCCTCAGCCTCAGCCTGCCTCAGCCTCAGCCTCAGCCTGCTTCAGCCTCAGCCTCAGTCTGCCTTCAGCCTCGGCCTCAGCCTCAGCCTGCCTCAGCCTCAGCCTGCAGCCTCAGCCTCAGCCTCAGCCTGCCTCCTCAGCCTGCCTCAGCCTCAGCCTCAGCCTGCCTCAGCCTCAGCCTCAGCCTTCAGCCTCAGCCTCAGCCTCAGCCTCGGCCTCAGCCTCAGCCTGCCTCAGCCTCAGCCTCAGCCTCCCTGCCTCAGCCTCAGCCTCAGCCTCAGCCTCAGCCTCAGCCTCAGCCTCCGCCCTCAGCCTCAGCCTGCATAAGCCTCAGCCTCAGCCTCAGCCTCCTTCAGCCTCAGCCTCAGTCTGCCTTCAGCCTCGGCCTCAGCCTCAGCCTGCCTCAGCCTCAGCCTGCATCAGCCTCAGCCTCAGCCTCAGCCTGCCTCAGCCTCAGCCTGCCTCAGCCTCAGCCTCAGCCTCCTCAGCCTCAGCCTCAGCCTCCTGCTTCAGCCTCAGCTCAGTCTGCCTTCAGCCTGCAGCCTCGGCCTCAGCCTCAGCCTCAGCCTGCATCAGCCTCAGCCTGCTCAGCCTCAGCCTCAGCCTCAGCCTCACCTGCCTCAGCCTCAGCCTCAGCCTGCTTCAGCCTCAGCCTCAGTCTGCCTTCAGCCTCGGCCTCAGCCTCAGCCTGCCTCAGCCTCAGCTCTCAGCCTCAGCCTCAGCCTCAGCCTGCCTCAGCTCAGCCTGCCTCAGCCTCAGCCTCAGCCTGCCTCAGCATTCAAAATGTGGCCCGGGAATGGAGTTCTGGGAACTCGAAGAACACGAAGTGGCCTACAGTTGGCTCCGGGCATTCAAAATCATGCCCAGGAATGGAGTTCTGGGAACTCGAAAACCACGAAGTGGCCTACAGTTGGCTCCGGGCATCAAAATCATGGCCCAGGAATGGAGTTCTGGGAACTCGAAGACCACGAAGTGGCCTACAGTTGGCTCCGGGCATTCAAAATCATGCCCACGAATGGAGTTCTGGGAACTCGAAGAACACGAAGTGGCCTACAGTTGGCTCCGGGCATTCAGCCCAGGAATGGAGTTCTGGGAACTCGAAGACCACGAAGTGCGTTACTGTTGGCTAAAAAAGGAGTCCCTGGATCCCGTCTGGCATCTGCCCAGACCCCCTTGGGGAGTCATGATGCTCTCTTTTGACCCTACTAGAAACCTATCAGTCTTCGCTGCTAGGTAACAAGCAAAAACAGAGAGAGAGAGAGAGAGAGTGTGTGTGTGTGTGTGTGTGTGTGCGTGCGTGTGCTTTTTTCCACAGTGTGCGTTCTTGTTCAACAGTTTGTTCTGTTGTTTTTTCACAGCCCCTGGAACCCCGATCCGAAACCTGGGTGCTGCGGGGGGCTGTCGCAGCCTGGCGCCCCCCGTGGTCCACTTTGGTCCGCTCGACCCGACTCGGCCCTGCAGGCGAGAACCTTCACCACCTGCTGCCGGACCCTCCTCCTCGTGGTCCTCGGCGTCCGGGGGCCAGGCTGCAACCAGAGCGGGGCCGGAGTCGTCCTCCGACGGCGCTGGCCACGCCGCCCTCGCGCGCAAGATCTGCTCGAGTGCGGCCCGGCTCCAGCCCCGCTCTGGCTGCAGCCCGGCCCCCCGGACGCCGAGGGCGAGGTCGGAGATGATCACCTTTCTTGGCATCGCTCGGACGTGTGCATTTTTTCCTCGGCGAGGACCATGGAGGAGCATCCTAGATTAGCGGTAAAAGCACGCACGAAATCGAAAAATACACGAGGAATGGACGTCCGAGCGATGGCAAGCGTCTCGTTCAGTCGGACGACGGTTCTGATGAGCTGATCGCCCGGGCAGGCGCGCCCGCCGCGGCGGCGCGTGCCGACAGATCTAGGGCTACGCTGGCTTCTGAGGGCCGATGCGCGCAACACTATGTGTGTGTGTGTGTGTGTGTGTCTGTATGTAGGGAGGGGGGAGCGTGGCGGAGGAGGAGGAGGAGGGAGGAGGAGGAGGGGGAGGAGGGGAGGAAGGAGGGGAGGAGGAGGAGGAGAGGAGGAGGAGGAGGAGGAGGAGGAGGAGGAGGAGGATTTCAATGCGCCCTCCTCCTCCGCCTCCTCCGCCTCCTCCTCCTCCTCCCCCGCCTCCCCCTGGCAGGAGTGGTGGGGGCGTGCCAGTCACGGCTCCCCGGCCCGACCTCCTCCGCCGCCGCCCCCTCCTCGCCCGGGGTAGGACCAAGTCGGGCCTGTCCCTCCACAGGAGGAAGAAACACACACACACACAGTTTGTGGGAAAAACTCTCACACAGTGTTTTTTTGTGTTTTGTGTGTGTGTGTGTGTGTGTGTGTGTGTGTGTGTGTGTTTTGTGTGTGTGTGTGTGTGTGTGTGTGTGTGTGTGTGTGTGTGTGTGTGTGTGTGTGTGTGTGTGTGTGTGTTTTTCCCACAGGAGGAATAAACACACAGTGTATGTTTTTTCCCCACAGTGTGTGTTTTATGTGTGTGTGTGTTTTCCCACAGCGTATGTTTTTTCCTACCTCCTCGCCCGGGGTAGGACCAAGTCGGGCCTGTCCCTCCCCAGGAGGCATATTCGGAGGTTGCAGAGAGCGTGTTCGACCGCTGCTGGCGGAAAACCGGGGGGGGGTCACTGGGGGTTCCTAACCCGCCCCCCCCCTCGAAAACCGGGGGGTGGGGTCACTGCCGGTCCGAACCCCTCCCCCCCCCCAAGTCCATCATGCAAAGGGGGGGGTTCACTACCGGTTCGAACCCCCCCCTCCTCGAAAACCGGGGGGGGGTCACTACCGGTTCGACCCCCCCCCCTCTCTCTCGCCGCCGGCAAACGATCCCCGCTCCTCGGGACAGTTGGACAATGGTGGGGATACTGGGACAGTGGTGGGAGCGCGGTGGTGGGGACAGTGGTGCGGGGACAATGGGACTATGGTGCAGACAGTGGTGGGGACGGTGGTGGTGGGGACAGTGGTGAGGGGACAGCGGGACAGTGGTGGGGACAGTGGGACAGTGGTGGGGACGGTAGTGGTGGGGACAGTGGTGAAGGCGGTGGTGAGGACAGTAGTGGGACAGTAGTACAGTGGGGAGAGTTGGAGGGACAGTGGGGACAGTGGGACAGTGGTGGGGACAGTGGGGACGGTGGGACAGCACAGTGGGACAGCGGCGGGGACAGAGGGACAGTGGTGGGTATAGTGGGGACAGTGGGACAGTGGCGGGGACCGTGAGGAAAGTGGGGAGAGTGGGACCGTGGTGGGACAATGGTGGGGAGAGTGGGGACAGTGAGGCACTGGTGGGGGCACTGGTGGAGACAGCGGGGAGAATGATGGGAACAGTGGGGACAGTGGGACAGTGGTGGAGACTGTTGGACAGTGATGCGGACGGTGGTGGTGTGGACAGTGGTGTGAGGACAGTGGGAGTGTGGTGGGGACAGTGGGACAGTGGTGGGGACAGTGGTGGTGGGGACAGTGGTGAGGGCGGTGGCGAGGACGGCGCTGGGACAATGGGACAGAGGTACAGTGGGGACAGTGGTGGTGACAGTGGTGGGAACAGTGGGACAGCTCAGTGGGACAGCGGCGGGGACAATGGGACAGTGGGACAGTGGGGACTGGGACAGTGGTTGGGGCCGTGGGGAAAGTGGGGAGAGTGGGACCGTGGTGGGAACAGTGGTGGGGACAGTGGGGACAGTGCGACAGAGGTGGGGGCACTGGTGGGGACAGTGGGGACGGTGGTGGGAACAGTGGGGACAGTGGTGGTGAGGACAGTGGTGCTGGGGACAGCAGTGGGGGGGATGTGGTGCGGACGGTGGTAGGGCCCCGGGAGTCGTTTGCCGGCGGTGAGCGTGGGTAGGGGAGGTTCAAACCGGTAGTGACCCCCCCCGTTTTCTGGAGGGGGGGGGTTCGAACCAGTAGTGACCCCCTCCCGGTTTTTTGGGGTGTGTGGCGGGTTCGAACCGGTAGTGACCCCCCCCCGTTTTCTGGAGAGGGGGTTGGATTCGAACCGGTAGTGATCCCCCCCAGTTTTCCGGAGGAGAGGGGGGGGGTCGAGCTCGTAGTGACCCCCCCCTCTGGTTTTCCGGAACGGGGGGCGGGGGGGGGGGGATTCAATCCGCAGTCCCAATGGCCCCGACCCCTTGCCTGGGGTGAGTCGTCGCCCCTGATTCATTTCCGATGGTCCCTGGGCCCGATGACGGGCCCTGGAGGGCCGAGATCTAAGAACGACCGCGGGGATTGAAGCAAGTATCCCAGCAAAGCATCCAATAGCAACAACGGTGAAGAGGCCGGTCGAGGAGGAGGAGGAGGAGGTCGGCTATGGGGGACAGGGATGAGAGCACGGCCATGTGCACCTGAAGTGTATTTTTTCACAAGGGATCGTGGCCGTCTGGACCAACAAATGTAGCCAGCGCTGGTGCATTGCGAGGGGGTCTCAGGCGAAGCTGCCGCTGGACCTCCCCGTCACCCTCCTGTGGGACTCTCACGTGGTTCAGTGCCACCACGATGAGGTCCCTCTGGCGAAACGCTGCGACGGAACAGTCACTTCGTCGGAGATCTGGGCTGGCTCCTGACCGGTCCTGCCCTCTGCAGGACGAGGGCCTGCGGGCCATCCGCGCGGAGCGCGGGCAGCAGACGGCGCACGGCCTGAGGCAGCTGGAGCCGCTGCTGCTCGCCGCGAGGTCCGAGGGCGACACCCCGGGCAGCGCGGGACAGGCCTCGGGGCGCACGCCTCCGATCTGATTTGATACGGCGCGATCCTCCGACCCCATCTGCTCTCACGTTGGGCGCGTCCCCCTACAGGGGGAGTTTCGACGAGAAATGGAAAGTACCCCCCAAAAGTGCCCCCAAAAGGCCAGCACAGGTTCAGAAAGTCGTCCCCGGATTATCTGTGGACCATTTTTGAATTTCCCCCCTGTAGAGGGACAGGCCCGACTCAAATCTACTCGGACCCCATCCAGGAGGCCTGCATCCGAGGGCCCCCTTCGATCCGACCGATCGGCTGTTCGATCCGAGCGGCCACTGCGGCCCACTGCGGCCCACTGCGGCGCCCGCGGCGCCCGCGGCTTCGCTCGTGGTTTTGCTGCCTTCTGCTGCTCGCGCGGTGCGGCGGCACGTGCCTCCAGCGGTCCTGGGCCGCTCTGGGGCAGAGCTGCGCGCGAGCCCAGGAAGCGCTGCCTGGGCGCTGCCCACGAGCCCACGGAGCGTTTCCTCGGAGCTGCCTGGGCGCTGCCCACGGGCCCAGCGGGCCCGGGAAGCGCTGCGTCAGAGCTGCGCGCGGGCCCAGGAAGTGCTGCGCAAGGAGCTGCTTTGGCGCTGCCCACGGGCCTGGGTTTTGCTGCCCAGGAGCTGCCTAGGACGTGCGCGCGAGCTCAGGGAGCGTTGCGCAGGAGCTGCGCAAGCGCTTGCGGCGCACGTTTCGTGTTCGAGTCGGGAAACACTGGTGGGACACGTTGCAATCTCTTGTTGGATACGATTCGATGTCTATTTCTTGTCGATCCGATGCGGCCCGATGCTTGCATCGCGCTGTTGTGCATCCTGGTGCAGCTGACCGATTCGATTTCGATTCCGTGCCGGTGCGGCCCGATCCGACGCACGTTCCGATTCGATCCGGTTTCAGGATTCAATGATGGCCGACCTTGTTCGCAAAAAGAATCACGACCACCTGTGTGTCTTTGACTTCCCATCTTTCCGACATGATGTTTTTTTCCCAACACTCTTGCGTTGGGTTCTCGTATTGATTAGAGCACTGCGGTCGCTACCTCCTTTGCCCGCCTCCCTCCTCTTCTCTTCCCTCCTGCGCTCCTCCCGCCTCCTCTCTCTGGCCTTCTACCTGGCTTGTACCTGCCCGCAAGCCTGCCTTTTACCTCGCCGTCCTGCGAAACCGTTACCACTTTCGAGGGCCGCTGGGGGGTTCCAGCGGAGTGGCGCCCCACGCAGACGTAAGTTAGACCTCGCCGTCCCTGGGGGGCTGCGACCTGCGAAGCCGTCGCTACTTTCGAGTGCTGCTGGGTCCAGCGGAGTGACGCCCCACGCAGACGTAAATTAGACCTCGCTGCCCCTGGGGGTCTGCGATCTGCGAAACCGTCGCCACTTTCGAGTGCCGCTGGGGAGTCCAGCGGGGTGATGCCCCACGCAGGCGTAGATTAGACCTCGCCGCCCCCTGGGGGGCTGCGATCTGCGAACATGTCGCCACTTTCGAGGGCTGCTGGGGGGTCCAGCGGGGTGACGCCCCACGCAGACGTAAATTTGACCTCGCCGTCCCTGGGGGGCTGCGACCTGCGAATCCGTCGCCACTTTCGAGGGCTGGCTGGGGGGTCCAGCGGGGTGATGCCCCACGCAGGCGTAAGTTAGACTTCGCCGTCCCTGGGGGGCTGCGATCTGCGAAGCCGTCGCCACTTTCGAGTGCTACTGGGGGGTCCAGCGGAGTTGCGCTCCACGCAGACGCAAATTAGACCTCGCCGTCCCTGGGGGGCCTGCGACCTGCGAAGCCGTCGCTGCTTTCGAGGGCCGCGTGGGGTTCAGCGGGGTGATGCCCCACGCAGACGTAAGTTAGACTTTGCCGTCCCCTG
>CAUYUJ010019969.1:70000-97500 GCA_963575745.1 Prorocentrum cordatum
TCCAATTCTTGGCAGCTCCTTGGCCTGCCCATGCATCTGCGACAATGTTGCCACATGCATAAAACGGGTTGGTGATAGCCTCTGGCGTCTCCTCCTGGTGGGACGGGGTCCACACCAAGGCCACATCGCGTCCAGGATGTTGCTCCAACGCCCTGCGCAGCCTGGCCCAGATATCCCAGTTCATGAGACGCCGAGACCAAGCTCCAAGGGGCCTCCGAATCCAACCCTGGCCCCACCCATTCAGGAGGGGTTTGTGGTCGGTCACAAACGTCAGAGGCCCCGAGCTCTCTTCAACCGCAACACAAAACGCCAATAATTCAGCTCGCGGAACAGTTTGCCGTCGGCCTTCAAGCGGGCCGAAGATGCCAGCGTGGCCTCGCCAGCGACCAGCCCCGTCTGGGACGAGAGCCGCGACCGACCATCCACATCGGCGCCTCCGAGGATCATCTGAAAAGGCTCCTCCAGAGCCGTCCCCGAAGAGCGTGAGGCGCCCATGGGGGTCTCTGCAGGCTTCCCAGCGGGGCTTGCCTTCATAACCAGGACCCACCACCTCCACCCCGCCCCCGTCCCACGAGGCAAAGGAGGGAGTAGTGGAGGAGAGACTGGGCACACCTCTAAGCCAAAGGGCGGGGTCCTGCTCCAAGCCCGCCAGGGCCTGGGGGACCAAGTGTTCACTCGCTGTGTCCTCGGGGCCCTCATTCGCCGAGCATTTCCAAATGCGATGCGGAAGGTCCTCGATGGCTCCAGAGCTGCAACGGTCACACAACCGATTGACTTGATACCCAGCCTGGTGGAGGCGCTCACGGGTCCACTGGCCCCCAGAGACCACGCAATTGTTCAGGGCCCAAGACGATATTTTTCCCGAAGCGAGGCACCTCCGCTGTTCACTCCTGATCATGGTCAGGTCGGCCCCGCAGGCGAGGGGGGCTCCGTGCTCGTGCGCCGCCGCCGTCGCCCAGAGTCTGCCCTGGAGGTCCTCCGCGAGGTCGTCTAGGACAGACTCGTAGTCGAGGTAGACCAACTCTGCTCCGTCATCTGGGAGTGTCCATTGCTCCAAGTACTCGTCTCGAACCCGTTGCCAGCAGTCAGCCGCTTTGGGTTCCCAGCCAGCTTCCAAGAGAGTAGCAATAGCTTGGGCATCGCGGGTGTACCGCAGATCAAGCATTCCTTTAGCACCAACATACAGGGGAAATTCGGACGCAAGAGAAAATGATTTAATGTATGTAATAATTCATTTTAATTCATTTCGCGAATTCAAGAAATGAATAAAATGAATTCATTGGGTTCGAAATAGGAATTCTAAACTCTCCTCGTAGATCTGCCTTTGGACGTCATGCCGTCCAGGTTGGAGGAGGCAGAGGGATGACGAGGGCAGAGGGAAGGATGCGGAGGATTTGGGGACGTAGAAGGTGAAGGAGGAGGAATCTTTTGGAATTGCAAGGGTATGCGCAGCACTCAGGCGAGAACACTGTTTTGAAAACGATATGTTGCTTTCGTGCCTACCTCTGGTCCGTTCTCTCGTCCCCCTTTCTTTCTGCCGCCTCGCCCGCCGCATGACAGTTGCCGCCGCTGTTGCACTCACTTCTTGCATGCCTTGCTAGCCGCAGTCGTGCTTCATATTTCATGCCACAGTATCATTGCCCGCTGTAGGTGCCAGTGAGGTGAGCCCCCCAGAAATTTGTAAGAGCCCCCCAGAAGTTTGTAGGGGCCCCCCAGAGAGCCTTCTTCACCCCGCGTTATCCGCGGAGGCGTTTCGCCCCCTTGCAAGGTGCCCACGGAACCTCTAGGAGGCCCCGCCCCCACCTCAAAGGCCTTCCCCCGAACAGGTCCCCCCCGCCCAACGGCTCTGACGGGGTGCCCAAGAAACTTCCAGGAGCCCACTGAGAACCCCCATCGAAGTTCCCCAAACGCCCTCCGGACTGTGTGTCCGGAGTCGTTTCGGCTCGAGTCTGTTTTTGTTGAGCGGCATTTTGCCGCCGTCAGCGCCTCGCTCGCTCAGCATGGCGCTTACCATTGAATTGCGCCCTCGCAGACGGCCCATGTCGCCCCAGATGGTCGGCGCTTCTATCTTCACCGGAACACCGTGTGGTCAGGACATCGGGCTTCACCGCAACACCAAGTTGGCCCCAGAGATGACGTTTAGCTTCACTGCTGCTGCTGGCCCCAGGGGCGATGTCCTTACGGATGGCGAGGTATCAACGCATGTGGCCAGTTCCTCCTGCTCCAACAGCGACAGCGAGGCGTGCACCGAGATCGAGAGCTCGGACGTTGTTGGTCACCTTGCGCCTATAGATGATACGGTCGCAATGGCAGGCGAGACCCGTGACAACCCGACATTCTTCGAGGACGTCTTGCGTCGGCCAGGCCGTGCTAACAGTGGCAAGGGCGGGACCCCGATCTGCGCGTTGGCGCAGATCGACATCATCGCTCCGTCCCGTCTTGCTCGCATCGCCCGTGAGGATGGCATCGCAGACAGGTACTTGCAGAAGTTGCCAGACATGGTCCGCGTGGTGCCTGTGCTGGACGATCGCGATTTGTATGTCACGGGGCGCGTGGATCTAGAGAGCACCCCTGAGCCGCTCATCGACTCCAAGACGGCGCAGAAGCGGAAGCGCACATTGGATGATAATCAGCATTGCGTCTTCGCCTCGCAGAAGCTTGTCCGCCAGATCAAGTCTTTCAGGCACGTGAAGAAGGATCTGTGGGTGGAGGCTCCAGGGTCCCTCGTGGTTTGCGATGGCTATTGTGGTCGACGGGTTCCTCAGGCATACGGTGACCTGATGTCCGACAGCCGCGCGGATTTCGCGCGCTCCGCCTTTTCGCGTGGATCTTTTGTGTGCAAGGATTGCAGGCCAGCTTTTTGTAAGGAGCTCAAGTGAAGAGCTGCTGAGGGGAGGGGCGATGATGAATTGAATTTGAGGCGGGTGAGGGGAGGAGGACGATGAGGGGAAGGCAAGCAGATCTCTTCGCGCTGTCTCTGCGAGCTGCGAGCTTGCAAGCTTGGCTCCTTCGGATTTTCAGATTGCCCGTGCTCTGTCTTCTGTCTGTGCACGCTTGTCGGCTTGCCTTCTCTGTAGCCGAATCGCCTGTGCGTTGTCTGTTAGCTTGCGCGCCTCCGGCATCAGTGTTGGCTGCTGCTGAGCTTCTCACGTCTTCGCAAGGCTTGTCTCCTACCGCGTGAGCTGCCGAATGGCTAGCTTTTCACGCATGCGTTGCCGATCTGGTTTTACCGCCCTCGCTGGGACCCCTCTGGGCATTGGAGGCCCTCGGAATGTCGTCTTGAGCGCGCCTCTGGAATGCAGAGCGCAGCGCGACTGCTGCATGTTGAATGCACGTCTGCTCGCCAATGACCAATGATGTTCGTCTGCTCCGCGGCTCAGCGGTAAAAATCCCTCCAGTCTCCAGGTCTCCCAGCAGTTTTGTTGAAATCGGCGGTTCCTTTACGCTACCATCCAGCGAACGGCGTCACTAAGGAAGCCGAGTTCTTGTTGCATGTATGCATGTAGGATGTAGGATGTAGGACCTTTCGTTTGACATCAACTGTACACTACAGCCTATTGCGTGGTAGGCATGATGTCTCGGTCCGAGGGCGTAGACCTCAGCGGTCTCCAAACTATATCGCCATCAAGCCGTCAAGCAAAATTGGGCCATCATCGAT
This sequence comes from Prorocentrum cordatum, assembly GCA_963575745.1. Taxonomy (NCBI): domain Eukaryota; class Dinophyceae; order Prorocentrales; family Prorocentraceae; genus Prorocentrum; species Prorocentrum cordatum. The sequence goes on from CAUYUJ010019969.1 coordinate 73,659, forward strand.
TATCAGTCCATCATTGATCATTGCATCGGAGTTGGAAGGCCCTCGCGGGCCTCTGCGGCCGTCTTGGTGTCTTGAGGTATTGGCTTGGGGTCTTGGCATTTGGATCTTTGGGTCTTGTGTCTCAGGAGGTCTTGGGATCATGGGGCCCCTCTGGCCCAGCATAGCCTGCAACGATGGCCCACGATGGCCGAGTGCCGCTCCGTCGATCCATGTTCCGCTCTTCGTTCCTTTCCTTTTCCGTCCACCTGCCATCCCACGGTTGCCAGGTCACGCGGCCAGGCGCGATGATAATTGTGCCTCGAGCGTCTCGGCATGCGTCCGCAATGCTGACCCCAGGGCCACCCGGCCACCTCGTGGGAGCGAAGTTACGATGCTTCGCTCCCTGGGAGTTCTCTGAGAGCTCAGGGCGGCGTCTTCCCTCATGAGGTTACCCTTGTCGCAGCGCCTGAGCGTCGCTCGGAAAACTGAGTCGTGGCGTCGGAAGGGCGCGTCTTGGAAGGCAAGCGCGGGTCCCCGGGTCGACGCTGCCAACTCCATGGTTACGCCCCCCCCCCGCCCTTGCCCCTCGCCCTTCCCCCCCCCAGCCGTTTGGCTCCGTTTTTGTGGCGATGGACCCAGGGTCCTTGGCTGACGAGGCAGCGGCGCCTGGTGCCCTCGATGCGCTGGCGAGCCTCCCAGCGATTCGGAAACGCACCCTGTCTACCTCTACGCGGACAACGGCGTGGACCTCGACGCACATGAAGTACATGCGGCAGGTCCTCCAGACAAGCGTTCAGGATCCGCTGGCAAATCCTCGGCCTACTTCTGCCCCCCCCCCCCCGCGCCCCCCTTACCGCCCTCGCCTTTGCCCCGTCTCTGCCGCCCCCGCGGGAGGGCGAGGAGGAGGAGAGGAGGAGGAGGAGGAGGAGGAGGAGGAGGAGGAGGAGGGGGGGCAGGGCAGGCAGAGGAGGAGGATGCACGACAACAAGATGAGGAACATGGGTAGCATATGAAGTTGAGGGTAGTCATGATCACGACGCTGCTGGTGATGGCGGCTATGACTGATGGCGATGTCGACGGCGATGGCGATGGCGACGCGGAGGGAGTAGGTCTGGGGGGGGGATCTTTCGGATGATGAGAGGTCGGCAGAGGAAGAGGGGGCTCGCGGATTAGAATGAGCAAGGTAAGGGGGAGGAAGAGGAGGAGGATGAGGAGGAGGAGGAGGAGGAGGATGAGGTTTGGGCCCCCCCCCCCCCCCCCCCCCCCCCCTCCCCCCATTTTCAGCGCACCGCCCAGGAGCGCCGCGCTGAGCAGTCCGAGCAGCAGCAGACCTTGCTGGAGGGCGCCTGGAACAAGCAACGCCTCCGCGCGGGGATTTGCGTGGGGGAGGCCGCTGAGGAGGAGGAGGGCTTGCAGCCGAACTCCTACACCACGCAGGGTGTGTTGCGCTTGGCTTGGCAGCAGATTGGACGGCCCAGGATGCAACGGGCTGGCATCGACGGCAGCTCGCACGGTTTGGCGATCTTGGCTGCCGTGAGCAGTGTTGCGTGGGAGATGCAGAAGACTTGGATGGAGACTCAGATTGACATTCTGTGCTCGGAGCGAGGCTGCCCTGTGATAGGTGGGTTCTACGACGCGAGCCCGAACCGCATGGCGTTTGGACAGTTGCAGAGCGAGCTCCTTCCGTTTGCCAGATACCCGATCAAGGACGACAACGACCAGTGGCGGTGCGTTTCTCTGGAGGAGTATCGTAGACATACAGGTTTCACGACCGCTCGGTATGGAGTTCTCGAGCTGCTATCCCAGAACTTCACATGCTGCTGGATGCGCCCGAGTGACAACTCCATCGTTGGTCTCAGATATTATTGCAGGCCCAAAGTGTTGGAGTCCACTTGCGCTGGCTGCTTGCTGATGGCCCAGGAGAGCGAGTGCCCCGCCTTCGGCATCGCAGGCGCGAGTTGGGGGGCTTAGATGCGGGGGGGGGGGGGGGGGGGGGGGGGGGGGGGCGAAGCTGGATGGGCGGCGAAAAGGGAGAGGGGGAGTCGTGGTGGTGGAATAGGAGACAAGCTAGGATACACAATGCATGCTACTAGCACAAGCAGAGACAATCACCGACTGAGGGTCGGAATAGGGATGCGGAAGGGCGGATCAGGGATGAGATTGGTCGGTGATACCGAAGGGGGAGGAGGATAACGAGGATGAGAGAAAGGCGAATGAGGCGGAGGAGGAGGAGCAGCAGGAGGAGGAGGAGGACGAGGGAGGATGAGGAGGAGGAGGAGGAGAAGCAGGGATATAGGTAGGAGGAGGATGAGGCGCAGAAGGAGAGATTCTACCCCCTCCCCGCGAGGCCTGACGCGCCTCTGCAGACCTGGCGCTTGCCCTCTTGCCCTGGTCAGCGACGTCCCCGACGCCGCTGCCCCGAACTTGAGGAAGCAGCAGTGCATCTTTTCGGAACTTCCGAAGAATTGCTTTGGGCTTGAAGGTAAATGTGCAGCTCATCAAGGCCACCGATGCGTGGCCCCGACCCACAGGCAAGTTGTTGGTGATCTTTACGCCGTCCATTGGAGTTGTAGTCAGAGAGACAACCAGAGTAGACTTCAGACCGCCTTGAAGGCCCTTCTGACTTCTGAGCTCTTGGTGGTGAGGGGTAGGCCGTGCGCGCAGCTTCACGCAGAGCACGAGACGATTGCCCACATGACGATCATGCGCAGGGTCGCGTACATCACCACGGACACAGCGCCTCACTTCGTGGCGGATGGCACTCCGCTAGGACAGGCTGCTGAGTTGTTCTTGAAGATGTGGAATGGCGACTGGAAAGCTCCATGCTGCGTGCACGTGTGCCGGGGCGCCGATTGCTGCGCCAACAGGGAGGACGCGATCGAGAAGATGTTCGCAGCTGCAGTTGCTCTGGACATGTTGTGCGGCAAGGACGTTGATAATCCAGTTGAAAAAGATTGGGGTACTTGTGGAGCAGCAGCTGGCAAGGTCGCTTTTGGAACTCTAGTGCACAACGTGTTGGCTCGGGCCTTCCGCATTGCCGTGCCGAAGAGCTGGGCCGACGCATCCAGGCAGGCTGCAGGCGATGAGGACAGATTGAGATTGCGACTCAAACGAAAGGCCTGGCGAGCCAATTGCGTATTATTTGACACCCCTCGCAGGATGCGCCTTCAATTGATTGGCGTCGTTGCAGCTCCCATCGAGAAGGTAATGCAGGTACTCCAGCATCGCGATACGACTGGAAAGGTGCTTCTCGACCTGGCCGTCTTTGCTGACAAAATGAATCCCTTGCACGTCTGCCATTTGGAGCTGAGCGACTTCCTTCGGGAGAAGCTTGGTGGTCGCCTTGCGCCGATCATCTCGTATTACGATGGCGACGAGAGGTCTGCCGTTATTCTGGAGGCCCGCATCATGGCTATTGCTTTCACGTCGTCGGCATGGTGGAGATTCTATCCTTACCGCTGCTTTCCGTATAAGTGGGCAGGTGTTGTTCACCCCGCAGTATCGCCTGAACAGAAGGAGGGTATCTTTGCTGCGTTCGATGCCTTGACGCCCTGTTGTCACGATGTACACTTCGGATTTAAATTGCGAGCTTTGTACCCAGATGTGGCTGATCTCAAGGCATGCCCCGACTTTGAGCGTCTGATGCGGTCGTGGGCGCGGGCATTTTGTAGCACGGGCATGTATTGCGAGCGGCTCCTCTCGTTGACGCGGCAGTGTTCAGATTCTGGAAGCGGCGACAAGGATGTGGAGAGGGTCGTCAGCGCAGGGTTCCTTGGACAGCTACTCCGTGACCACACTGCCCGCGGCGGGGCTGATCCCAGATGTGACCATCGAGAACATTTGCTCTCAGATGGCGTTCAACTCAGGTGTTCCAAGAATGTGAAATCGGCGCATGCGTGCAGCAAGCCAGCGCCTGGACACATTCATTACCTCAACCGCAAGGACAGCGAGCGAAAGGAGCAAGGCATTATTTTTAACAAGGACGATTACAAGGCTTGGAGGCGGGGCATCTTGGCAGAGCATTCTAGACTGCCCGACTACCTGAAGCAGATTGAGATCGACGGCGCCGCGGCAGAGCACGCCAAGAAGCAAGCCGATCTGGCTAACCATGGCGACAGCGACCTTTCCGATCATGACGAGGTTTCTGAGCTCGGCATCAGGGATTTGTTTTTCCAGACGTTTGTCGGCCTGACTGGCGACGAGCGCGCGCCAATCACCCCGGAGGCTTACCAGTCGTACGTGGACGTTGTTACAGGGCGGGCAAGAGGCGACAAGCTGCCTGGGTTCTTCGGCTACGGAAACACCCTGCGTGAACGTCAGAGGCGCGGCCTGTTCGTCCGGGGCGGCGGGCGGTTTGATGATGCGAAGTTCGAGTATTACGAGCCTTGTCCGCTTAGACATCCAGATCTGTGCTCCGCCACAGACGCAGTGATCATCGCCAAGAGCCGCGCAGTGGCGTCGATCATGTGCAAGCTGTTCCCTCGTTCGGCATTGGGGACGTTCATCGGGATCCGCATAGTGCCGAAGGATTCCGCCCACGTCCACACGTGGGTTGTGCGCGGGTATGCTAGAGGAAACAGGCCAAAGATGATGATGTTGGGGACGGCCGAGGTGCGGGACGACGGTTTGACTTTAGATGTGTCTTTCGAGGACGGCGCGGGCGTCAGCTTCACGAAGTCGGTCTCCGTCATCGGACTCCTCTTCAAGGCGATCCCTAACGTGCAGGAGATCCACTGCGCCGAGGCGCACATCGGGGGGATGGGGCCTCCCGGAGGGCGCAGGATTACGAATTGAGGATGTGGGAATTGGTGTGGGAGGAGGAGGAGCAGGAGGAGAGGCAGAAGGAGGACGTGGAGAGGAATAATTGTGAGTTTGCGACATGTCCACCACCTCCATCTCCATTTCCTCCTCTTACTCGCGCTTACTATCCTTCGCCGCGTCCTTCTTTTGCACTCCGCCGCCCCCTCCAGCTTGACCCCGCGCCCGCTCGTCCGTCCTCTCTGTAAACTGCATTCTCCTCTTCCTCCTTCTCCTCCTCGTCCTTCCTCTCTGCCTACTGCGCTGCTACGCTTGTGTATCAATATCAGACGCTCATAGTTCAATGCTTTGTATTGTGTATTGTAGGTGGCAGGGTCCTTCTCGCCATCGCTTGTTCTGGTCGTCCCATCTCTCGCCGCCGCCTCCCACCCCTCCCATCTGTCGTACCACCCACCCGTGCCCCGCCCTTGTTGAGGCCGCGCTGGAGAGGCCCGTCGACGAGAGCTCCCTGTCAGCGGCAAAGCTGCGGGGCGATTGGGACTCGATCTTCTGCTCCACGGCCGAGAGGGTGTTCCCGCCGCCGCCCAAGGAATCGATCCCTGCGCAGCCAGCGCGGCCTGGGCTTGCGCTCAGGGCCTTGCAGAGATTAGGCAGGGACGAGGGGGTTGAGAAGACCGATACATCAAACAAGCAATCCAAAAAGAAGGGGGAGACTTCGTCGTCCTCGGGTTTCGAATATGACATCGCTCGCCCTGGAAAGAAAATGTCCAGCGAAAGTGAGACCGACGGCGATCTTCCGATCCCAGTCAAGCGCACACCCAAGGCCCCCATCCCCGCAGAGGAGTTTAAGGTTCCAGGTGCTGCAGGGGATCCTTGGCCGCACTGGCGGATTGGGAAGTACGGGTACTTGGTGTATGATCGTGCAGGTGACTCTCTAGGTGCGCATTGTCTTTGTAATGGGCATGGGCAATGCCGTGCCAACAAGGTGGGCAGGGTCTGGGGTGTAGGGTGTATGTGGGTTTCAGGCGCAAACCAATTCGAGGGTCGAGACTGACGAAGGGAGGTGCGAGGATGAGGGATGAGGTGGTTGGAGGCTGGGCGGCCGTAAGTGGAGAGGGGTGGTGGAGGCGTGGGAGGGCATTTCAAGGACCACCCCCTGGCAAGTAGGATCGGATGTTGGGCAGGTTTGCAGTCGACATGGGCTCGGCTACCTCATTGCTTGGCTGATGGAACCATTCCGCGGGTGCTCTGAGTGTTGCGACCGTCAGTCTCATTTTAAATACCTCGGAACTCTTCGTTCCGAAGCAGGTAGGCGTGCCAGGTCCCTGGCACGTGAGTGGCTGCTCGCTTCTGAACTCGAGATCGTGCCTTCTGAAGGTCAGACTTTCCAGTCTTTACTTGATTTGGAGCGAGCCCATCGGCCAGCCGGGGACTTCTCTGAGCCACCTGTCATCGCAGGATAGAATGCTTCGGCCGCCCTGTATTCTCAGCGTGCAAGGTTAGTATTGGGGGAGAAGAGATAAGAGGTGAGAGGTGCGGACTGGTGCGGGGCCGGCCAAGCATATGTTTTCCCGTAATCTGAATGTTCTGGTGGCAATAGCTTTTGTTCAGACTGTCTGTATTCTACATTGCTCTCTGCGAAGCAGAGGCCGCTCTGCGCTGTGGGCGCGCCGTGCGTCAGTCAGCTTCAGTTGCCACCGAACCAAACTCGAAAACGGATGCCTCCAGAGGGCCCGCAGCTTTGCAGAGTACATGCGGCACGTGGTCAAGTGGCCGCTAGAGAACTGTTGAACGATGATGAGTAGGATGACGAGGTCCATGACGAGGAGGATGAGAAGGATGAGGACGTGAAGGACGGGCGAGTGGGCGAAGGAGGGTTCAACATGTGAGGATGTAGGGTGGTGATCACCGAGTGGAGAAGCATGAGCTTTAGGCGGTCGTGGCGTAGGTAATGAAAAGATGCTGGCATGACCAGCTGCCCCATGATGGGGGGTCGGGGTGGGTGATTGAAAGGGGGGCCTGGGGCATTCAATGCAGTGTCACTTCTGTAGTCACGTCGCCCATCGCTGTGTCGCCATTTGCTTCCCAGGCCGATTGTGGCAATTTGTTTTTTTTTCGCCTACCCAACAGCCATCACACTCCCATTGCGGGGTGATCGAGATGCCCGACCCAGATGCCGCCCCTGCGACGCCTGCGCAGCCGGAGGTCACGGACTCGACGAACCTGAGGGACGCTGTGAAAATCATGCAGCAGCAGAGGAGCCAGGCAAGGCAGGCTGAGCGAATGCTGAAGGCGGCTATTGAGGCTAAGGCGGAGACCTCAGCGACGGCTGCTTCAGCGAAGCCGCCATCAGTCGGCGCCCTGGCCAGATCGATCCATCGCAAAAGCAAGGCGGGTAAAGCAGCGGCAGGTGTCGACACGTCTAAGAAACAAAAGGAAGATAAGAAGCATGATAAGAAAGACAAGAAAAACAAGGATGCTACATCGAAGCATAAGGCAGACAAGAAAGGCAAGACCGACAAGACAGACAAGAAGGGCACGGCCAGCAAGGGCGAGAGTGGCGCCAAGGCTGGCAAGCCTCAGAAGGAACCCAAAGATCGCACCCCTTGCGCGGACTTGCCGCAGCTGAAAAAGCACAAGTCACAGGAAGATGGAGCTGTCACAAAGGGCGGGGCCGAGAAAGAGAAGGCTGCTGCCAAGGCGGGCGCCGCCACTGGCAGCGCAGCTATAGGATCCCAGGCGCCGCCGGAGGTGCGCCCTGTCGAGTCTGTCCGCGGCTTACTACTCCGTCGGGAGGGGCCTGCACCTGTGCGCATGAAGCTCTCGGACATGTTCAAACGCCAGGACCGCGTATCAGCGCCAGTCGAATATGGACCCCACCTTCCACATGCAGCTGGCGGCGTCGCCTCCGCGGCTCCGTCGCCTGCCGCGGCCGCGGCAGAGACCGCGACTGTTCACTCCGAGGCGGCTGGATGCATTGGAGAAGCTACATCAACCTACCTTGATCCGCCAGAGGGTGCAGCTGTGGATGCCGACACCGAGACGATTCCCGCGTCGGATGAAGCCGTGCTTGAGAGCAGTGGCGGCGCTGCCGAGCTTGCGACCTGCGCGCCCATCTTGCTGAGCACCGAGGCCGAGTTGGCCGCTGAAGCATCGGGCGCCACGACAGCTCCAGACCTGAACCTGGAGGAGGAGATGGCAAAGATCTTGCCAGCCGTCGGCCCTGACCCTGATGAAGGCGCCCAGGCAGACGCGAGCAAGGACACAGCCAGCCCACTGCCAGTAGACGCGGATGGTCCTGCTGTCGCCGTCAGCGCGCCGTTGCCGACCGCAGAGCCGCGTCGCCAACTCGCGCGCTCCGAGACCCTTGGTGCCGCCACGCCTGATCATTCTATGTTCAGCGCGAGTGGCAAACCGCAGCCTCCCGTGACCACGATGCTTGCTGAAGACGGCAGTGCAAGTGCCCACCTCTTGGATGCTGCCAGGGACTGCCACGTGGATGGCGCTGCGGGCCCATGCTTGGATGCGCTCCCAGGGTCGCCACTACTTGATGACGACGCACTGCTGCCGCCTGAAGCTGAGCTGCTGTCGACTCCGCCCAAGTGCACGCCGCCGAGGAAGCCCAGCCGTATCGGCAGCACCCCAGGAGCGCCGTCAAAGCGTTCTCGTGACGATGTCAGTGAGCTGGTCGCCCCTGCGGGCTTCCACTGCAGGTTCAGCAAGCACCCGAGCGACTTGGAGGAGATGGGCGCCGCGCAGGCTGGGGCGAGCAGCAACGCTGGTGCTGCCAGCAGCCTTCAGGCGCTACCTGGCCATGAGGATGAGACTGGGTGAGGAGGTGAAGGGATGAGGATGAGGATGAGCGGACGGATGAGGATGGAGGATGAGGAGGAGACTGGATGAGGATGAGGATAAGGATGAGGAGGAGGAGGAGGAGGAGGAGACTGGATGATGAGGAGGATGAGGATGATGATGAGGATGGAAGATAGGAAGCTAAGACCTACTTCCTTCCAAAGCCGCCGCTGCCGCCGCCGCCCGCACCCCCTCTTCTGCTAGGCGCACCTCAGCGTCGACGGGCTGTGCCTGGACGGCGGCGCTGGGCTTGCCGGAGGCGCGCTTGCTGGGCTGGCGTTCGACTTGGATGTTTCGGCGGATCAGGGGCCCTGACAACGTAGTGTAATCGTTTGAGAGACATAGATTCCAATGCGAATCATAATTCAACCGATGCATTAAAATCAATTAAGAAAACGAGTAAAACATTTAAATTCGAATTAGCCGCTGAGATTCTCTGAGATTTTCGTCGCTGATATTATTATTTCCCGTCTCGACGGGAAAATAAAATCTCAGCCGCTGAGATTTTCTGAGATTTTCGTTTTAAATTGTTTTTTAAATTATTTTAATTTATTTCGTTACTTAGCGGCCTTTGGCGATATGATTTTAAACGAACGTGGGTTTTGATTATTGTCCGAGGGGCTTGTAGGTTTTGGTCAAGGATCATCCTGGGATTGAGTTTGAGCACTTCAGGGCGTTGGCCCCGTGGGTATCTGAAGCGCCGAAGGCCGCTAATGAAATGAGCTAGTTTGAGAGCTTGTCAATGACCCCCCAGGATGCTGGCATCATGGGCACGGCCACGCCGCCTGGTGATGACATGCAGCGTTCCCTCGGCATATGTGCATCGTGGGTCCCGGAGACAAAGCTTGATGAGATCGTCCTGGGGTTCTTGAAGAAGCTGCGGGGATCGGATGAGACTGATGTTCTCTTGTCGCTGCGTCAGTTTGTCGATGTGATTGGCGGAGAACTCGATGCGTGGGCGTTGTGCGCTGGGACTGGCATAATGCACCACGTCGTTGCCTCCATCACGCGAGTCTTAGAGAACGCCTACGGCATTTTGTTCTCATCGCGGTTGCGGTTGGTTTGTGAGCATGACGCGCGCAAGCTCAAGCATTTGATCGATGAGTTCGACCCAGAGTTTGCTGTGGAAACCATGGACACCATTGGGGCTAGCCTTGCACCCAACGTACGCAATGACAAGGCAATGCAGCATCTGCCCCAGGTTACATTTGTTGATGCTGGCTTCCCCTGTCAGTCCAGAAGCTCCCTCAACACCCGGGGAGCTAATGGTGGTCATTCGGCAAATCAGAACTGCGTTCAGGACGAGAAAGGCAAAACTGGTGAGGGCTTCCGTCAAGTATTTTCGATTCTCGAAGCTCACAAGCCTGCCATGGTGACCCTGGAATGCGTGAAGGGCCTCCTCAAAAAAACTCCTGGGAGGACGATGAGTGACGATGAGTACATCAATAAGACCTTTGCTGATAACGGCTGGTGGTCAACGTCTGTTGTCATGGACGCGGTGGAGTACGGCTCCCCAGGCATCGAGAGGAAGCGTGTGTGGTGGGCAGCCATAAGGGGCATCACAACAGATCCGATTACCGTCACGAGCTTTTTCAAGAGGGTGCTGAACTCCTTCAAGAGATCGTCAATCCACGCCCTGTCTACTTACGTGGAGATCGACCCAGACATTCGGCTTCGTGTGGCAGATAAGTTGGGCATGATGTCTACTTGCGAGGAAGAAATGAAAGGGGGCAGCAGTACGCAACAGGAATGGAAGCTTGACCACCATCGTCTTTTCAGCCAGATGAATCTCCCATGGCCGCCCGTGACATTTGACGAGTGCATCGATAAGGGGGCGTTGCTGCCGCGCGAAGTCGAGGCAGCAGACTTTTTGCACAGGGTATTCAAACCACAAGGCGACATTGAGTTTCTCGACGTGAATCCGAAGCTGCCTTGGATTGTCAAGGAGATGATAACGGAGGATGGTAAGCTACGGGATGCGGCAGTCGCGCCGTGGAAGACGGTGGTACCGACGGTTGTAGCGAGCGGCCGCATTCTAGTGCGGTCGCGTACTCTTGCTGGGGATATCACTGTGCGGCTGATTGAGGGCTATGAGGCAATGCGCATGATCGGCTGGAGCGATGACCTCTGGCGACCGAATGTAAACCGTGGTCGCGATGCTGATGCTCTTCCTAAAGCTAGTGGCAAGGTGAAGTCCTTCCCCGAACTCATCATGAACATGGCTGGGAATGCTTATTGCGTCTGGCACGCTATCCCTATTATGCTCACGCTCATGGCCACTGTGGGCAAATACGGTCAGAAAACTGATGCGTCCTCAGCGGGGTCTGATGATGACGGAGATGGTTGTGCTTCTTCGGCAGCGTCTTGTGATGCAGACGGGGTCCCGGACGCCTCGTCTACGTCTGGGTCAGACTGAGGGCAAGGGCCATGGGTCAGGTCAGGGCAAGGGCCCCCCGGGTAGGCCAGGGCAAGTGCCCTGAGTAGCTTTGCGTGCCCAGGCCATGGGCAGGTCTTTCTGTTTCATGGTAGGCTCGTTTTTTCGTTCTCTGCAGTTGAATGCTTATGCCCTCTCTCTCTTCGTTTTGGTAAACCCCCCGATCCATCATGTCCCAACTTCTCTGATGCGTGGCTCGCGGATTCGATTTCAGTTAGGGCAGTTTAGCACTTGCAGGTTGACGACAGGTGCAGGCTTCACGAGAATGCGGTTTCCCTGGTGTCGCGTGTTTGGCTTGTCCGTCTCTTGCTCTGAGAGTGCGCCCGTTTATCGGATGCCAAGCAGAAAACAGCTTCCCCTGTGACCCCGCCCTACAGTGCGTATGATGTGCATCCACGAGATATGTCGGGGGCGCCGTGGCTCTACGGCTTTCATTGTAAACCGCAAACAAGGCCTCGCTGCTTAGGCCAACCTCAAAAGAACGATACCCCAAAAATATAATGCCAGGATTTTTTTATCCTTGACCCAATGTACGGCGTCGGATGGTACTTCTTGCAGTGTGTTGTTCGGTCGATCTAGATTGTGAGCATGCTTCGTTGCGTCAAGAATTTTATTAAGCCTTCACCAGTCTTACATTCTTCAAGAGTCACACTTCCATATTATGATTCTGATGTTCAGGACTTGTACTATATCCCAGAGGACCTGTGTTTATTTTGCTTGAGAGCCACCGCAGGGGGAAGGTGGACCGAGGCACCTCTCCTCCTCCACAGCCGGCGCCCCTGTCACGCGTTTCTCCCATCTCCCATCTCTTAGGTTCTCCAACCCAGCCCCCTCCTCCTCATCCTTCGTCTCTTGAGCTTCCTCCGCCATCCCCCAACCCTCTGAACGCTCTCTCCGCATGCGTGTCCACCCCAATTCATCATGCGTTTCCTGGGGTTCCTGCCATTGCCCTCCCACGCCGGAAGTTCCCTGTCTCGTTGCATCCTCCCTGCTGGCCCTCCATGCCCGCCCTTTTTCGCCAAACCCCAAACCTCATTCTGCAGCCAACTTGTGCTGATCCCTCTCCCAGCCCTGAGCCCTCCCCCCCTAACTCCGCCCCCATTCTCACGCTCCTCATCTCGTTTCTCATCAGCGCCTGCCTCGCCCTACACATCTTCACGCGCACCTCTCACCATACTGTCTCCTCGCATCTCTTCCATCTCCTCTGCGCCTACGCCCTCGGTGCCTGCCGCTTCCTCGCCTTCGCGTCTCCTCCTCGCCGTTATCCACCTTCTGATCCTCCTGAGTATCCGCCTCCTCCTCGTCCTCCAGCTCCTCATCCTCTTTCTCCTTCTACTCTTCGTCTGCCTGCTTTCATAACCAGGGGGTCGCGCATTCGCTGGTGCGCAGGCGGGTGCGCTGAGACCCAGAGCGCTCAGCGCCGATCTTGCCTGCCCCGTGGTCGTCGTGTTTGCGGCAGGGAGAGAAGATTCGCAGGCGGTGGCCTTTGTTCACGTGCTCATCAGGTCATTAGGCCGACATGTCTAGACTGGCACGACGCGCCGATTGGTCAGAGGGGGGCGCTACCGTTGCGCAGGGACCTTAGACCCCAGGACACCATGGACCCCAGGACCCCAGGACACCATGACCCCAGGGCCGCACGTGCCCAGCACCTCAGGGCCTGAGGACCCCAGGAGTTATGGCCTCAAGGCGCTAAGACATCAGGACCTTAGGGGGGCCCTGATAAATGCATGCCGACGCCCCGAGACCCCCGTTCCTTAGTCTATCGGCCACGTCCCTCACTCGTCCTTGAAGCCCTCCCTCCCTCCACTTCCCCGCCCAATGGGCATCCCTTTAGAAGCCGGCCAAAGCTCCCAAGACGCGAGCTCCCAAGGTCCCGGCCACGCCCGCCGCCCCGCAACGCTGCCAAGAATCACTCTGCTTGCTGCCAGGGCGTTCTGGGTTTGCCTGCTTGCAGTGGGTTCCGTCTCTTGGGTGTCCTGTGGATGCTACTTGTGGCCGAGCTCTTTAGTCCGCGTCGTCGGGGCTCAAGCCATTGCACCATTGTGCGAGTCCGAGCCCGACCGCGTCAGGCGCCAGAGACGCGCGATGGCGCTCCGCCCAAGGGGCGACAACGGCCGCAGGGCCGCCGCGGGAGGATGAACGCAGTACAGATCGAGTTTTCCTGGCCCTCCTCCTTCACATTCCTTCCTCGATGATGGGAATGGGTTGGGAGTGGACCATCAGAACTGGATATGTTCGTTTTTCCTCCTCCCAAATTCTCTTCGCCGTACCTGGCGCGCGCCCGCCGCGGGGCAGACCTACGCGCTGCCGCTCGCCGCTGGTCAGAGCTATACGCAGATCGCGACCCACGTGCATGACGAATGACAAGGACATGCGAGAGGCTTTCGAGCTCATAGTTGTGTTTCACTGCCAGAGGCAGCTTAAGGAGAGAGCGTCGCTCTCCCTGACGGCACTCAACGCGTGCTGGTGATGATGGCTGCCTGAAAGCTCTGGCGCTCCCCTATGTGGGACGAGGCCACATCGGCGCCATAGCGCAGACGCGCTGATGCGCTGGCGCCAAGACGACAGCGTCCATTTTCTTTCGCTTTTAGACGCTATAGCGTCATAGCCCTTAGCGCAGGAGCGCTCAGGCCCGCGGGTTGCGGAGGGGCGACAGGGCGTCGTCTTCCACGCGTTCTGCGTTCACACACCTTTGTTTTTAGCGGGGGCGGGGGCGAGGGATAGGTGATGCGGGATCTCTGGGGGTCCAGCTTGCGGGTTTTCTCATCCCCGATTTTGGTTTTGTGGTCCGCGGGGCCTGAAAGCAGCCCGCAGGGGCTGAAAACAACGCAAAGCATTCGACCCCCGAATCCCAAACGCCCCGCCCCTCGCCTACCATCCCCTCTCCCACTGGCTTCGCCCCCTCCAAGATGAGAAGAGGAGAGACGAGAAGTAGGGAAGATGAGGAGAGGACGGGAGAGATAGGAGGAGACTGAAGAAGATGAGAAGGAGGAGGAGGATAAGTGGATGACAATGCGAGGCCACGAGGAGGAGGCGGAGGGAAGATGAGGAGAGGAGAGGAGATGAGGAGGTGGATCCCGCGGTAGCGGGACTCATGTCCTGTTTGCGAGCCTTGTGAGCTCACAGAGTTGTGCTCGTTCGACGCGCCGCCGTCGCACTCTCTGGCGTTTGCACTGTCACTCCTTGCCAAAGACCACCCACCTCACACCTCTGTTCCTTCTCCCTCCGTCTCTGCCTTCACGGTTCCTTCTCCCTCTGTTCGTGCGTCTCTCAACTCCTCTGTTCCCAAAGACCACCCACCTCCCACCTCTGTTCATTCTCCCTCTGTTCGTGCCTCTCCTGACTCTGTTTAGCCCCTCCCTCGTGGCGCCGTCTTGCCCGATCTTCCCGCCTCGTCCACTTCCCATTCCTCCGCTGCGTCCTCCTCCTCCCTCTCCGCCTCTTCGCCTCTCCCCCCCGGCGTTGTCTGGTCGGGCTCGTGTCCGTCGTGAACATCCCTCCATCGCTAGGGCATGCAAGTTCTGATTGGTGATAGATGTTCCCTTCCGCATCCCTGAAACACTCACATCGGACAGCGTTGTTGGTTGTGGGTTGATGAACTAAATGTGAAATGTGCCCCCCCCTTTCTTCCGCCAGTAGCCAATAGCCCGCGGCCCGCATCCCGCAGACCCCTGGGGGGACAGGTCGGAGGTCGGCTATGATTCATCAGCCCTCCACCCGTCGTATGTCGGAGGTTGTCTGGGGAGAGGCCAATGCCTCGCCAATATATGTATCCCATGGTGGCGCAACCCTTGTCGAATCCCCCCCCCCCTCTGTTCTTGGCTGGCACGGGCGAGAATGATGAAGATAAGAGGAGGGAGGGGGCATCATATGGGACGATATTGTTCAGTAGGCGAGCCGACCAATGAGGATGAGGATGGGAGGATGAGCACGAAAGCGGCTAGATCGAGGTGAGTAGGGCGGGGCTCATAAATTGGGGGGCACTACGCACTACAGACTCTCGACAACAACGGACGAATTCACACTCCGTCCGTTGTAAGCCATTTTGGCTAAAGGTCACGTCAGGTGAAGTACTTCTCACTTGCCTTCGGGTGAAGGCGAAGGGCGCAGGGTAAGCTCTAGCATGTCTCTGAGCAAGCCGTTGGACCATGTTGCGGGCCTCGGGCAGAGAGACCGCGGGAAGCGGTCCCGCATCTCTCGGTCAGCCGCTGCTGATGCCCGCGCGCCGTCGAATGCTCAGCTGTCGATTCAGTACAGGCCAGATCATCGTAAATGCGATTGCTGCCCTCGCTTTGCTGACGATCCAGATCCCGTGCAGGCTGCGCTCGGAGGGGGCGGCTTCATGTGGTGGGGGAAGCCGCCAGATTCGCAAGGCCGTTGCGTCGGCAGGGACTGCGGATACTGCCAGCGCTGGTTCAACAGCAATTGCCGCTCGATCCCTGGGATGACCATGACGAAGTTCAAGCAGGCCCTCGGCTCGGACAAGGAGCGCCTTGACCGCCACGCGCAGATCATCAGCAAGTTGGTCCAGGCGATCATTGATTTGGGTGGTAGGAAGAACTTGCACGTGGACTTTGACGTGATTCATGATTGGGTCCTCTCGCGATGCACGCTCTCTGAGAAAGTGAAGACCACGAGCGGGATCACATTCTACCCCATGGATTCCTACGTGATAGAGTTCAAGGGTACCTTCCCCGAGAACGGCAGGGCCAAAGATGGGCACTACGAGGGGACTGACGACGGCGTAGCGGGCATCTGGGTTCCAGATCTCAAGAAGACTCGCTGCGAGCAGAAGGATCGTGAGCAATCCATTCTCATGCGTGAGCTTGGGCGCGCTGGAGCTGATGACGCGGAGATCCACGCTAAGCAGAAGAGAGTTCTCGACGTGATCTTCCCTGGGATCATGAATGCGATGGGCCTTGAGGCCGCGATCGACGACGCTCAGGGTCAGGGCCGCGCCCCAGCAGACCCAGCAAGGGCGCCTGAGCCTGCCCCCCAGCGCCCCAGCGCCATCCCAGCGCCGCCTCTCCAGGGAGGACAGGGCGGATCGGGGGCGGCCAGTGGATCCGCGGATGGCGGCGCCGCACCCGCTGCGCCGGCAGGGGGGCGCCGCAGGGCTTCTACCAAGGCGGCTGCAGCGCCTGCTGCGGGCGGCGGCGACGCGGCAGCAGGGACCGCTGCCGCCAGGAAGAGGGGCCGCCCACCATCGAAGAACCTTTTGGGCGAGACGGACGACCTGGAGAGGCGCTTCTACACTGCATCGCAGACGGATCCGCTCATCTGGGGCTCGGAGCAATCCACTCAGTTGGCCCTCATCGCCGACGTGCTGAAGCAGTTTCCGACCAAGATCAGGGGCCTCACCACTGAGGCGGAGATCAAGACGTACAAGGTGGCGCAGAAGAAGCTGCAGATCATCGCAGACATGATGACCTTCAACGACGTGGGCGCCGATGCGTTTCGCGAGAAGTGCCAGGGTGGGCCCCAGAGGCGAGAGTAAGGAGGCGTTGCCCTGCAACCACGCGCCCATGCAGGAATGGAGGTAGGAGGTAGGAGGTAGGAGGTAGGGGGTAGGAGGTATGATGTAGGAGGTAGGAGGTAGGAGGTAGGAGATAGGAGGGGGTGTCGGGCGGGATGATGGCGTTGTGCCGGGGGCGCGCGGTTGTTGGCAACGCCTGCTTGAACTCTCGCGCCCGCTGGGGCTACAAGGTACGATGTTGCCGTGACTGCAATGGCGTTGGAGCCCGTGGTCACTCTGAAGGTGCCTGCTCACTTGCAGTGGAGGCGGCTTAAGGGCGACCTTGAGCGCAGTGGTGATGAGATGTCGCCCGCCCAGTTCTTCCAGCGCATCTCCACGCCCGAGCTGAAGAAGATCGGCCTGTCGCCGTCGGCCGTTGCGGAGGAGCAGGAGGCCTGTATTGCTGACCGCTTGAAGGACGTGCTGAAGTCGAAGAATAACGCTGGCGCTCGGAAGAAGCTAGCCAATCTCTTGTCAGATGAAGTCGTTGTTGACTTGGTGGAAGACGTGGCCGAGTGGTGGGCGTCGCTGGACGCCCTGTTCACTGCGGAGACCGTCGAGTGGGACGACATCGAGACTATGTCTGCTGTCTTGAACGACGCCGTCGGGGTCGTGGAGGCGTCTCTCCCTGGGAAGCCGAAGTCCAATTCATTGGGCTCGGCCCTCACGATGTGGCCCGTCGGCAAGGACGTGCTTGCCCAGGGCCGACTTCTTGCATCCAAGGCCAAGGCGACGCTCGAGAGTTTGGCGCCGTTGATGTCAAAGGCGGAGGTCTTCAACAAGGCCGTTGAGCGCTGCATGCCAGAGCTGTCCGTGACCGAGCTGTCCTGGATCAACCGCGCCACGGACGCTCTCACGAACCTCCAGAAAGACTACAGCGCTGCGCTTAGCGGAGGCATCCAGACCTACATCCCAGAGGCGAGGGACACTCGGTTCGTCGAGGGAACTGGCAAGTGGGTGGACTTGGTTGCGAATGGATGGGTTAAGATTCTGAGCACCGTGGTGAGGGAGGATTTGTCTGCCGCTGATCTTCGGCGTTGGTTGCATGAGACAGCGGAGATGCGCAAGATTCTGGCGATGGCGACCGACTCGATCGAGGATGCGCACCAGCTGTACAACCCAGTCTTCATTGACAAGGCCAGCGCTTGCAATCACGCGGCCGGCATCACGAACACCCTGGCGAAGTGGGATGAGCTTCTGTTGGCGGAATCTCCCGACAAGGACGTCAAGCTTCCGAAGTTCCAGAACTTGCAGTCGTTGATGGTCTCATGCTTCAAGTCATTCCCTCAGGATCTTGCTCCTTGGACCTCGATGGCGCCTCCAAGCGTGTTGCTCAAGGCGCCCGCGTTCGTGGATGGCCCCCACATGGACGCCTTGAAGAGTGCGATCAGGAAGAGCGGCGAGACCTATGTCAACGAGATCTACGACGCAGCGAAGCAGATCTTCGGAGAGACCCCGACGTCCTTCTCCTGCGAGCGCCTAAAGATGAATGATATCAACTTCCTGGTGTCGGTTCAGCTTCCCCGCAAAGCAGTCGAGGGAGCAGTTCATTGGGCTGGCCAAGTCGGCGACGAGGCGCTTCGTGTTCAGCTCAACTTCCTGGACTCCATCGTCTGCGCGATCGCATGCGCGGCCAAGCTTCACCAGTTGGTCCTGCTGCGGAACACGGCCACATCATTCAAGGACTTGCTGCTCACCGACGACCACGTGACTGCTTGGAGGGACGCGGGGGTCCGCATGGGGCACCTGCAGAGGCTGGTGGAGGACCCCGCTACAGCTGGCATGATGGAGAACATCAGCGAGTCGCCCTTCCACCTTGGTCGGCTGGATGGCCTCATCGACGTTCTCTCGTTCGGGCGTTCGGTCCTCGACGAATCCAGGCGCCTCGAGGGCGTGTTCAGGGAGTGCCTGACGAGCGACGTCACGAGGATGTCGGAGACCATCGAGCAGAAGACTCCCGCCTACCCCTCGACGGGGCTGGTTGGGAACAAGAAGGTCATCCAGCAGATCATCTCGGCTGAGCACTCGTCGCTGAGCCAGGTGAGCGTCGCCCTGAAGCACGAGCTGAAGCTGGCCAAGATGATCGGCAAGCTGTTCCTCGTGCTGCCTGCAGAGATCAGCACGCGTGCCGGCAAGGCAGTCGAGTGCGCTCTCGCGACGGTCGCTCTTGGCGCGGTCTTCAGCTCGACAGAGGTGGACTGGCCGGCCGCAGAGTTCGAGGAATCAGCCGATTGCAGCAGGGCCGTGGCGAAGCTCCGCGCGGACTTGCGCAAGACGGGCTGGGAGGAGACTGAGGAGATCACGTTCCTCCTCAACCAGTGGCGCGACGGCCAGTGGCTGAGCAAGGCTGTGGACACGGCCGCGGCCGACCAGGCCAAGCCCATGCCCATGGAGCCAGACACGCAGTACGACGCGCTCGCGTCGGAGCTCTTCGGCGACGACGGCAAGGGGGACTTTGGGGCCAGGGGCGCAGTAGGTGGAGGACGGAGAAGATGGAGACGAGAAGGAGCAATAGGAAGAGGAGGAACTGGAGGAGAAAGATAGAGCAGGAGGAGGAGGAGGGGGAGGAGGAGGAGGAGGAGGAGGAGGAGACCACCACCTCCTCCTCCTCTCTTCTTTCGGATTTCTCCTCCTCCTCCCCCTCCACCTCCTACTCCGCCTCCTGCTCCTCCACTTCGCCCTCCTCCTCCTCCTCTCCTCCTTCTCCCCCCCTCCCTCCATCTCTCCCTCCCTCCCTCCCCCCCTCCCTCCTCCTCCCTTCCTCCTGCTCTGCTCTTCCTCCTCCTCCTCCTCATCCTCCTCCTCCTGCTCCTCCTGCTCTTCCGCCTCCTCCTCCTCCTCCTCCTCCTCCCCCGCCCTCTTGCGATGGCCACGAGGACGCCGCTCCCTCTGCTGTGCCGGAGCGCAGGGCGAAGCTGGCGGATCGCCTGGCAGCCGCGCGCAAGAAGCGCAAAGTGTAGCGAGGCTGCCAGCCGCCAGCTCGACGCCGAGCCCGACGCCGAGCCCGACGGTCGAACCCGACGCCGAGCCCGACGCCCAGAGCGACACCCAGCCCGTCGCCCAGTCCGACGCGGCCCCCGTCGCCCCGCCCGACGCCCAGCCCGACGCCCAGCCCGACGCGGGCCTATTGCCGTTTTAGTTTTGCTGTTTCAGACGGGCTCTAGCTGAGGAGGAGGAGGAGGATCAGAAGGAGGAGGGGGATGAGTTGGATGAGGAGGGGGAGGACGAGGAGGAGGAGGAGGAGCAGGAGGAGGGGGAGGATATGATGCTGATGATGATGTTGATGAGGATCAGGAGGAGGAGGAGGAGGAGGACGAGGAGGAGTCGGAGGCGGAGGACGAGGAGGAGGAGGACGAGGAGGAGGAGGAAATGAGCAGGAGGAGGAGGAGGAGGAGGAGACGATGAGGAGGAGGAGGAGTTGACGGAGGAAGAGGAGGAGGGTGATGAGGGGGAGGAGAAAGCAGAGCTCCGTCTGCGTGCCCCAGCCTGTCCCTGTTGCAGCCTGTTGCCGTTGTACAAACACGGCAGGCCCTCGAGCATGCGGTTCGCTCAAGGAGGCTTGCGGTGGCTGATCGAGGGACCGAGATGGGGCGAGTGTGAAACATGTTTTCTGCTAGCCCCCCCCCCACCCCCCATCTCTACCTTCTTACTCTCCTAGTCCTCCTCTTCCTCCTTCTCCTTCTGGTCATCCTCCTACTCATTCTGCTCCTCCTCTTCCCCCACTCGCTCTATTCTTCCCCGGGGTCTTTTTCCTTCAGCCCCGCCTCTCTCTGTCGTCGTCGTCGTCGTCGTCTGCCTTTGTCTTTCGGCTGCTGCTTTATCCGCCGCTGCCGCTGCCCACTCTCGAATCGTACCTTCGTTCGCGCTCTCGATTGCGAATGCGGCGCCGACCCTTGCAGTTGCGCTCTACACCAAGGAATTTGAAGGGCATTGATACCATACCGTCGTATTATTTAGTATGATTATAATAATGATATTATTCATTTTGAATATTTATGAAAACGATGTTTGTCATTTATTTTATTTTCTCTGGGCTTTGAATTATCATTCGTGTTAGGTGCCAAAGAGTGTGGTATGCCTGAGCTGCCCAAGCAATAGCGGCCCCAGTCGGGCCCGTGACATACGACCAGATCTTCGGGCCTGCAATGGTCAATCTCGTCTTCAACAGGGCCCACGTGCGTCGAATGCGCTGATGGAGGCGAGGCTGGTCTTGCCAAAATCTGATCCATTGTCGCAAGGACTGCGCCCGAAGCTGGACTCCAGGATCCGCTCCGCCGAACGTGGAGCCAAGTAGCGTGGTTAAGCAGCGGCCCGCAGCTTGACCAGTGGCGGCTGCTGCTGCCTGCCCCCTCCATCTCAACAGCGCATGCCGAACCAGCCCTCGTACTTGATGGCCATGGACTCCCTGGGGCAAGGCGCCTGTGGCCCAGAGGCCCATGGCTATACGTGCCTGCTGAGCTGTGTTGCGCATCTTGACTATGCGCTTGGTCCTGGCAGTAGCCGCTCGAGCCCGTTCACCAGCTTTCTTCTGAACTCTACGCGTGCCAGCTGCCATGTCGATGCCCAGATCGGCGGCCGTCGTCGCAGCCGAGACAGGCACTCCGCGGCGTCGAAGATTGCGCTCCAGCTTCACGCGCACTTGCTTGTTGTTAGAGAGGACGACGGTCTTGTCGGAGACAGGGAGCTCAGCATGATCCAGAGCAACCTTCAATTCTGCTCCCGCCCTGGTCAGTCGCTGTAACACTGACGCTGCCGTGCCTTCCGATCTTGCCACCGTGTCATCCACAAAGGCCCACATCGTAGCTCCCTCCGCCCGTCTCTGGGCGTGCGTGAGGATGGGGGGCAAGAACAGCCTCGCCAGTATGACACCGCGAGGGGGGCCTGCAACAATTCCTTGGAGAGCGTAGATGGGCTCAGCGGCCCAGCCCTGTGCTCGCAGAATCCTGGGGCTAAGAAAAAGCTGAACCTCCAACAGGAGACATATGGCAGGGAACTCCTCATCCAATCCAACCTCGATGAGCCTAGCCAACTTCACATGGTTATAGAACTTCGCCAGGTCCATTATCAGGGTGCCGACTGTCAGGCCCACGGTGACAGCCGGCTCATCTAGAAAAGCTCGATGCAGTGCTGCAGTGAGGGCCGATGAGCCTTTCATCGCAGTGCACCAGAAGTCGTGCAATCCATCACTCCACATATCTGAAGCGGCTCCTCTGATACGACTCCAGGTGCGGGCGATGTGAGGGAGAACGCCCAGTACTCTATCACCTCCTGCTTTCTTCGGGGCCATGGCCGCCAGAGTGGCCATGACCTGAGGTGGCCAGACACCTTGAGTCTCGATGAGATTGAGCATGTCGGTGTACTGCTGGAGAGCCACATCAGGTAGGCGCAGCATATCACGTGGTCCAATCATGTCCACACCCTTCGCCTTGGAGCCTGGCATGCTAGGCAGGGTGCGCTTCAGCTGCTCCAGTTGGATGTCATCAGGGGGCTCCTCCCTAGTCTGACGACGAGCCTTATCCAGAGCATCCAGAATCTGCTGCTTGGTCTCGCGAGGTGTCCAAACCTTCTCCCACTCCTGCCGCTTAGCACCCATGATCAGGTTCGGGTTGGAGACCGTCGTGCCGCTGATGTAGATCTCGAGCCGCTGTTGCTCCTGCGGCTTGACCTGTCGATGTAGGACTCCAGGCTTCGCCTTCCGCATGTCAGCGAGCCAACCCGAGCACTTCTTCTTGGACTGGTACGCGGCATGCGCGGCAGCGCGGGTGCGGCATATGAGTTCAGCTCGTTCCTCGTCGTCCAGGATCGTGATGGTGCGTGCCAGCTCAGCCCATCTGAATACCTCATCATCCTCGACCTTCGGCAGCAGTAAGTCTCTCTTCCCGTGGAAGTCCGTGGCCCTCAGCTGCAATAGGGTGAGGCTGGACCTTGCGAGGTTCTCATGCTTCTGATGCTTGCACAGCGCGATAATCTTCTTAACCAATGTCAAGGTAATAGCCCACCATTCGGCAGGCTCGTGCTTCATATGAGTACGTCCAGGGCAAGCCGCAGTCTTCTTCCATTGGAAGTGAACCCCATTTGCTCTACCAGAGTAGGCGGCTTGCTTCGCTACAGGAACCGCATGATGATTCAACACCGTTGCCTCGAAGGTCGACATCCACTTGGCATAGCGGGTCGAAACAAGCCTGGTCGCCTCAGGGCCCCTCTCATGCAGAAAGTGAGGAGGTAGACCCCAAGATAGCTCAGAAGGCCTCGGTTGGGTCGCATTCATCCTGGCCGCAGATCTATCAGTACAGGCCCCGACCTTGTCGTGCAGCTCTAAGGGGGGGCGAGCACGCTCCCACGATTTTGGGCCCGTGGCCACCCGTGTGGGCTCTTGGGGTCCCCGCCCCCCTTGGCAGCATAACATCCAACTCCTGAACCATTCCACGACAAACCAATGGGGCCCCCATCCAGCAGGCGAGTCCTCCCTGTCGGGTGCTGCGAGCCTGCCTTCTCTGAGGGCCCAGCCGTGTCGTAGGTGCTCAGCGCGTCATTCACGTAGAGAGTGCTCCACTTGTCTCTCGAGGGGTCCGTAGCGTCTATGCCAGTATCTGTAACAACTCCATCCGCTCCAGCCACTACGTTGCCGAGCAGCTCCGAGGGGGGCGAGCGCGCTCCCACGATTTGAGGCCCGTGGCCATCCGTATGGGCTCTTGGGGTCCCCGCCCCCCTTACTGGCATGACATGCATCTCCCCGACCGTCCCACAATAGACAGATTGGGGCCCCTCCAGTAGGCGAGACTTCCCTGGCGGGAGCTGCGAGCCTGCCTTCTCTGGGGGCCCCCGCGTGTCGTAGGTGCCCAGCGTGCCATTCTCGTCGGGAGTACTCAGCATGCTCCTCATGTCGTCCTGATGCCTCCTCCAGAGATCCAGAGTAATGGCGAAACCGACGCCGTCCACATAGTCAACATCCGCTGCGCCCAAGACTGGAGGCGCTGCTGCCTCCTCCTGGGACTGGGTGAGCTCATCAAACGCCTCCTGCAGCATGTCGGGCAACTGGTTGCGCCTCTTGTCTAGCGCTGCCTTCTTCCTCAATGGTGTCTTACTGTTGGGGTCCGCCTGTCTCTGCGGCCTGGGGGGGCAAGGCAACTCTGCAGGGAGTGCAAGAGCACGAAATCGCCAAGGCTGAGACTCGCCCGCGCAGACCTCCAGGCCGCAGTGCGTTCCCCACGGTACATCGTGGACCTGACGAATGACCACAGACATCTCCCAGCCGCGCTTCACCACCGCGTAGTCAATGGTCGAACCCGAGCCTTTATCAC